>SJYX01022658.1:345828-373079 GCA_006410675.1 Oreotragus oreotragus
AAAAAAAAAAAAAAAAGAACTAAAAAAACCTGAAACTCATAGGCTTTAGAAAACGAACTTATGGCTGACTGGTGGAAAAAGGGAATGTGGGAAAGTCAGATACACACTGCTATAGTTAAATGGATAACCAACAAGATATTGGATAGCACATGGAATTCTGCTCAACGTTATGTGGCAGCCTGGATAGGTGAGCGTTTTGGGGGAGAACGGATACATGCATTTGTATGGCTGAATTCCTTATTTGTTCACTTGAAACTACTACAATACTGTTAATCCGCTATACCCCAATACAAAATAAGAAGTTTTTTTAAAAAGGAAAGAAAAACCTCCATTCTTGCCTGAGAGAATGTCAAAACTACTCGAACAAACCCTCCCCATTCTAACTTCCTGATTCCTGGTGGAACTCAGGATCTCCCCCTCTTAGAGCTGACACTAACCACATAGATGCCCCTAACTGCCCTTGCCACCTCCATCCAAGTAAGTTTTTGGCGTGGGAAATAGTGCCCCTGATGCTCCTTCGGAAGATTAGGATAAAAGAAGTGACCACAGCGGGAACAGAGAGGCCCGCCTCCCGCTCTTCTCCCGGGTTCAAGCCTCCTCCCTTACCGGTACTGCTTGGGATCGCTGGGAGACTTAATGATCTCAGGGTCTCCGGCATTATTGACAGGCCCCCTCCGTCCCTCCTCCTCAGATTCATCGGCTCCGAGACGGGCAACCCGGCCGCTCTCGCCCAAATCTTGTCCATTGGGCTGCAGGTCAGGGCAGCTGCAGGTGGACTTCGCCTTGTTCCTNGGGAGACTAGCATTGAAATATGTATACTATCATGTAAGAAATGAATTGCCAGTCTATGTTCAATGCAGGATGCAGGATGCTTGGGGCTGGCGCATGGGGATGATCCGGAGGGATGATGTGGGGTGGGAGGTGGGAGGGGGGTGTTCATGTTTGGGAGTTCATGTACACCCATGACGGATTCATGTCAATGTATGCCAAAACCAATACAGTACTGTAAAGTAAAATAAAGTAAAACTAAAAATTAAAAAAAAAATAGAATAAAGTCTAAAAAATCTTTGGCCACTAGGATCTGTAATACATTGAATCTACAACATTTTGTTATCTGTCATTCCACTTATATACTCAGATTTCTCATTATTCAGATTACTTTATAATCAATTATCAGAATCAGTAATTGCATGCATGTCTTTTTCCAGTGGTACTGTTGTTCTCATGTGGGTAAATCATTACTATGATAGGTTAATATTTCAAAAGCTCCAAGTAAAACATGTACTAAAGCATTGTGGATATATTAGAAAGGGTTCATTTGAGTTATGAGAATGGAATTGACAAGATACTGACAATGGGAAATTAGAGAGTAACTAAGGATGACTTCTATTTATCTATCTTGGGACATGGAGTATAGATTGTCAAGACATTAACTGGCTTAAGTGAATACAAGAAGGGACATATATTTCTATGGGAGAAGATAATGTGCTTCCAGTCTCACTGTGTTTTAACTGCCTCTGTGTCATTCAGATGGAGATATCCAGCTAGTAGCTGAAAAATATGGCTAAAGACCTCAGAAGAAAGTTCAGAACAGAAGTTACTGAAGTATAAAGCAAGGAAGTTAAATCCATATGAGTGAAGAAAATCATTTAAGATAAATCATAGAAAGCAAAAATGGCAACCCACTCCAGTATTCTTGCCTGGAGAATTCCATGGACGGAGGAGCCTGGTGGGCTACAATTCACAGGGTCTCAAAGAGTTGGACACGACTAAGCAACTCAACTAACTAACTCATATAAAGCAAAACATAAAAAGAAGAGACTACATCAAGATCAATATAAAAACTTCTTTGGGAATATTTGGCTTTTTTTTTTTTTTAATTTCTACTGATATCCATCACAGTGTTTAGTCAACATACTATTATCTAATTATCCCCCCAAAGATTGAAATTATAGAAAAATAGAGATACATTTATCTGTGTAATAACAAGCTATATAATTCTTCTAAAATACTCATTTGTTGCATAGGTCCGAATGGATAGATTATGGTGCTTCCCAGGTGGCACAGTGGTAAANAAATAGAGTAATGAACAAGAAGTTTTCCTGTTCTCTTGAAGCTTACAAGAGGATAAATTGGAAATGTGGAATGTTGATTCTAAGTCGAGTAAGAGTGCAGAGTTATCTATTTTACTTTAGTGTCTAAAATTTCCCTATTAATGATGCAGTGTTGTCTTTACAACTCTTCCTAAATGCCAGTAATACCCTTGAGAGAAATTTGAAATAAGCACCATTTTGTGAATGGATTTGTTCTGATTCCCCGTTTTTGAAGCACCCCATGGCCAGCTTGAGATCACTATGAACCTGGGGTGGATGAAGACATTGCTAAATGTGGGAGGAAAGGCACAGAAAGAGGAAATAGATAAACAATATATTTACTGTTAAGTCCTGGGCCCACACTCTAGGCAATTATGTCTTTGGAGCTTTAGTTATTAATGTCCTGCCCACTCCACGTTTGGTAGCCTTGTATCCAGGTCAGGAAGTAGGCATATTCTTGTAGAATCTTCTGTTGTGAGACTAAATATGTGCAAAACATACCAAGGAATTTTTGTGACTATAAAAATAGTTTTCTCCTGTACTATAAGCATACTTCTAGGAATAATTTGGTGTTCAAACTTCAGAGTAAGAGTAACTAAAACATATGTGAATTGCTCATGCTCTTGTGTATTTCAGTCATGTCTGACTCTGTGATCGCATGGACTGTAGCTGCCAGGCTCTCTGTACATGGAATTTTCCAGGCAAGAATACTAGAGTGGGTTGCCATTTTCTCCTCCAGGGTCTCTTCCCATGCCAGGGATCAAACCCTTGTCNTGTGTATTTCAGTCATGTCTGACTCTGTGATCGCATGGACTGTAGCTGCCAGGCTCTCTGTACATGGAATTTTCCAGGCAAGAATACTAGAGTGGGTTGCCATTTTCTCCTCCAGGGTCTCTTCCCATGCCAGGGATCAAACCCTTGTCTCTTACATCTTCTGCATTGACAGGTGGATTCTTTACCACAAGTTGTGTGCATGCATGCTCAGACATTTCAGTTGTGTCCAACTCTTTGCATCCCTATGGACTGTAGCCCACCAGGCTCTTCTATCCATGGGATTCTCCAGGCAAGAATACTGGAATGGGTTGCCTTGCCCTCCTCCAAAGGATCTTCCTGACCCGGGGATTGAACCCACATTTCTTGCATGTCAGGTAGATTCTTTACCCATTGAGCCAACTGGGAAGCCCATTTATCACTAGTTTATCTGTTACAAGTACTCCTAATTTGTAAGTGCTCCTGATTTCTGATCTAAAGAGACAGATTTTGAGATTCAGCCTGTAAGGGAAAATGTGAAGATATAAAATGACACTTAAAATATATGAATCAGAAATGAGATCATATTACTCCCCTTTTTAAGACCTATCAGTTACTTCTCACTTTGAATGAAATCTAGCTGTTTGTCATAGCCTATAAGACTCGTATACGATTTCTGTTCTTCCTCTGTGTTTACAGTCTCTACCATTCTGCCCTCTGCTCCATTCATACTGGCTTTCTTAATGTCTTCCAAAATATAAGGGTTTTTCTTGCCTTAGGATCATTATGTCTGTTCCTTTGCTTGGACTGTTCTTCCTTTACATTTTGCATCACTGGTTCCTTCTCACCATTGTATGTCAGCTCAAATGTCACCTCCTAAGAGAGGCCTTCCCTTACCATTCTATCTAAAATAAGGGCTTCCCTGGTGGCTGAGGCAGTAAAGAATCTGCCTGCAATGCAGGAGACCTGGGTTTGACCCCTGGTTCTGGAAGATCCCTTGGAGAAGGGAATGGTTACCCATTCCAGTATTTTTGCCTGGAGAATTTCATACAGAGGAGCCTGGTGGGCTACAGTCCATGGGGTCACAAAGAGTCAGACACTGCTGAGCGACTCACACCACACACACACACACACACATTATCTGAATTTATTTCACATACACATTATCTGAAATGACATTATTTGCCCATTAGCTTATTGTCTATCTATGTTCTGTATTTTATAAGGTCCATTGGAGAATTAGTACCTTGTCTTTTCTCCCCCCATATACCCAACATCAACAATAGCATCTGACATATAGGGGATATTCAATAAATACTTGCTGAATTTAAAAATGAACAATACAGGAAAAAGGAGGGAAAAGTGAAGTTTCAAGAGACCTAGGGATTCAGAAGAGAGGTGGTGGTGGTGGTTTTGTCACTGAGTCATGTCTAATTCTTTCAACCCCATTGAATGTAGCCCCCAGATTACATTCAGATTAATATATACAGGGCTTCCTTGGTGGCTCAGTGGTGTGTGTATATATATGTATATGTGTGTGTTGTTGTTCAGTCACTAAGTCATGTCCGACTCTGTAATGAAGCACAAAAGAATTCCCTGTCCTCCATTGTCTCCCAGAGTTTGCTCAAGTTCAGCTATACATATATAGCTGAACTACTTTGCTGTGAACCTAAAACTAACACAACTTTGTGAATCAATTATACTTCAATTTAAAAAAGAAAGTGGTTTTACGTCAGTCTTCCCTTCCTTTCTGAATATTTATGTCTAAAATCCATTTGCATAAGTGGGGCTAATCAAGATAGGAACCTACACCCAGGTATGCAAGAGCTGCCTGAGGAGGTGTTAGAGCATGAGCCGTATGAGGAGGGTGAATACGTGGGCTGAGGGTGCAATGTGTCAGAGTCCTAGCAGAATAAGGAGGGTGAGGGGGGAGGGCAGTGGTGGTAACAGGGATTGGTTACATACAGGAGTGATTTATCAGATTAGTAAATATACTGAAGATAATGGGAGCCAGTTTCCTCACTGTGTGAGAAGGGAGTTACAGATATGAAAAGATAGGAATCGGAATGAAATCTGTAGTATTGGACTAGAATTGTGAGTATCACATGTGGGCTGACAATTTTTAATTGCTAAATGTAAATATAGAGGTGGATGTTCATGTACACATGCATATGTGAGTACATATATGCAAATGTATTTTCAAGCCATGTTTGCTGAGAGGGCTTGGGAGCAGTGACACCCCAAAAGCAATGAGCATATCTAATACCTCCATCTTTGTTTCTAAATGCTGCTCTCCACTAAAAGGCAATTTTCCATTGAAAGGAACCAGGGCTTGTTGGAGAAATGGCTGATTTCAAGGCTCTAAGGCAGGGAAGGTACAAGATGAATCTGAAACATCTTATATGCCAAAAAATAAGGAAACACTCAGAGAATGATGAAGACCTGTCAAAACAACACAAGGAATATCTTGAAGAGGCTGTTATTCTCCCCACAGGAGCAAAATAGGGACGACTTGAAAAAAATCAAAATAAATAATGATGATAAATGATTATAGTCCATTGTATAGAATAGGAATGCATGCGTCTGAACCGATATAAAGAAATAAATAGGGAGAAAAGAAAACTTTTTGGTTCAGTGGCATTTTGCAATAATGAATGTAGGAATTCCATTCATGATTGAATTAGAAAATCATTTGATGATCGTAACAATAATAACCAAGAAACATCTATGTATGCTAACTTGGTGAAAATTTGATGAAGAATGGGAAATTTGCATGGTCTCAAAGTAACTCCCTGCAAAACTCTTAGTAATTAAGGAGAAAAGAACAATTTCATAAAGAAAAAGCCTGGCAAGTACCATTTAATCCGTGAACACAGCATCAGTAATGAACAAATTGAACTGTACAAAAAAGATTTTCATGACCCAGATAATCATGATGGTACGATCACTCACTGAGAGCCAGACAGCCTGGAATGTGAAGTCAAGTGGACCTTAAGAAGCATCACTATGAACAAAGCTAGTGAAGGTGATGGAATTCCAGTTGAGTTATTTCAAATCCTAAAAGACGATGTTGTGAAAGTGCTGCACTCAATATGCCAGAAAATTTGGAAAACTCAGCAGTGGCCACAGGACTGGAAAAGGTCAGTTTTCATTCCAATCCCAAAGAAAGGCATTGCCAAAGAATGCTCAATGCACAATTGCACTCATCTCACATGCTAGTAAAGTAATGCTCAAAATTCTCCAAGCCAGGCTTCAACAATACATGAACTGTGAACTTCCAGATGTTCAGGCTGGTTTTGGAAAAGGCAGAGGAACTAGAGATCAAATGCCAACATCCGCTGGATCATGGAAAAAGCAAGAGAGTTCCAGAAAAACATTTCTGCTTTGTTGACTATGCCAAAGCCTTTGACTGTGTGGATCGCAATAAACTGTGGACAATTCTGAAAGAGATGGGAATACCAGATCACCTGACTTGCCTCTTGAGAAATCTGTGTACAGGTCAGGAAGCAACAGTTAGAACTGGACATGGAACAACAGACTGGCTCNGTATGAGGAGGGTGAATACGTGGGCTGAGGGTGCAATGTGTCAGAGTCCTAGCAGAATAAGGAGGGTGAGGGGGGAGGGCAGTGGTGGTAACAGGGATTGGTTACATACAGGACTGATTTATCAGATTAGTAAATATACTGAAGATAATGGGAGCCAGTTTCCTCACTGTGTGAGAAGGGAGTTACAGATATGAAAAGATAGGAATCGGAATGAAATCTGTAGTATTGGACTAGAATTGTGAGTATCACATGTGGGCTGACAATTTTTAATTGCTAAATGTAAATATAGAGGTGGATGTTCATGTACACATGCATATGTGAGTACATATATGCAAATGTATTTTCAAGCCATGTTTGCTGAGAGGGCTTGGGAGCAGTGACACCCCAAAAGCAATGAGCATATCTAATACCTCCATCTTTGTTTCTAAATGCTGCTCTCCACTAAAAGGCAATTTTCCATTGAAAGGAACCAGGGCTTGTTGGAGAAATGGCTGATTTCAAGGCTCTAAGGCAGGGAAGGTACAAGATGAATCTGAAACATCTTATATGCCAAAAAATAAGGAAACACTCAGAGAATGATGAAGACCTGTCAAAACAACACAAGGAATATCTTGAAGAGGCTGTTATTCTCCCCACAGGAGCAAAATAGGGACGACTTGAAAAAAATCAAAATAAATAATGATGATAAATGATTATAGTCCATTGTATAGAATAGGAATGCATGCGTCTGAACTGATATAAAGAAATAAATAGGGAGAAAAGAAAACTTTTTGTTTCAGTGGCATTTTGCAATAATGAATGTAGGAATTCCATTCATGATTGAATTAGAAAATCATTTGATGATCGTAACAATAACCAAGAAACATCTATGTATGCTAACTTGGTGAAAATTTGATGAAGAATGGGAAATTTGCATGGTCTCAAAGTAACTCCCTGCAAAACTCTTAGTAATTAAGGAGAAAAGAACAATTTCATAAAGAAAAAGCCTGGCAAGTACCATTTAATCCGTGAACACAGCATCAGTAATGAACAAATTGAACTGTACAAAAAAGATTTTCATGACCCAGATAATCATGATGGTACGATCACTCACTGAGAGCCAGACAGCCTGGAATGTGAAGTCAAGTGGACCTTAAGAAGCATCACTATGAACAAAGCTAGTGAAGGTGATGGAATTCCAGTTGAGTTATTTCAAATCCTAAAAGACGATGTTGTGAAAGTGCTGCACTCAATATGCCAGAAAATTTGGAAAACTCAGCAGTGGCCACAGGACTGGAAAAGGTCAGTTTTCATTCCAATCCCAAAGAAAGGCATTGCCAAAGAATGCTCAATGCACAATTGCACTCATCTCACATGCTAGTAAAGTAATGCTCAAAATTCTCCAAGCCAGGCTTCAACAATACATGAACTGTGAACTTCCAGATGTTCAGGCTGGTTTTAGAAAAGGCAGAGGAACTAGAGATCAAATGCCAACATCCGCTGGATCATGGAAAAAGCAAGAGAGTTCCAGAAAAACATTTCTGCTTTGTTGACTATGCCAAAGCCTTTGACTGTGTGGATCGCAATAAACTGTGGACAATTCTGAAAGAGATGGGAATACCAGATCACCTGACTTGCCTCTTGAGAAATCTGTGTACAGGTCAGGAAGCA
The DNA here is from genome assembly GCA_006410675.1 of Oreotragus oreotragus. Lineage (NCBI taxonomy): Eukaryota > Metazoa > Chordata > Mammalia > Artiodactyla > Bovidae > Oreotragus > Oreotragus oreotragus. Next base: position 353,868 of record SJYX01022658.1, read on the forward strand.
ACAGTTAGAACTGGACATGGAACAACAGACTGGCTCCAAATAGGAAAAGGAGTATGTCAAGGCTGTATATTGTCACCCTGCTTATTTAACTTACATGCAGAGTACATCATGAGAAATGCTAGGCTAGATGAAGCACAAGCTGGAATCAAGATTGCAGGTAGAAATATCAATAACCTCAGACACGCATATGACACCACCCTTATGGCAGAAAGGTAAGAAGAACTAAAGAGCCTCTTGATGAAAGTGAAAGAGGAGAGTGAAAAAGTTGGCTTAAAGCTCAACATTCAGAAAACGAAAATCTTATGTCAAGGCTGTATATTGTCTCCCTGCTTATTTAACTTACATGCAGAGTACATCATGAGAAATGCTAGGCTAGATGAAGCACAAGCTGGAATCAAGATTGCAGGTAGAAATATCAATAACCTCAGACACGCATATGACACCACCCTTATGGCAGAAAGGTAAGAAGAACTAAAGAGCCTCTTGATGAAAGTGAAAGAGGAGAGTGAAAAAGTTGGCTTAAAGCTCAACATTCAGAAAACGAAAATCTTGGCATCTGGTCCCATCACTTCATAGCAAGTAGATGGGGAAACAGTGGCAGACATTAATTTGGGGGGCTCCAAAATTACTGCAGATAGTGATTTTCATGCAGCCATGAAACTAAAAGACGCTTACTCCTTGGAAAGTTGTGACCAACCTAGACAGCATATTAAAAAGCAGAGACATAACTTTGCCAACAAAGGTCCATCTGGTCAAGGCTGTGGTTTTCCAGTAGTCATGTATAGACGTGAGAGTTGGACTATAAAGAAAGCTGAGTGCCAAAAAATTGATGCGTTTGAACTGTGATGTTGGAGAAGACTCTTGAGAGTCCCTTGAACAGCAAGGAGATCCAACCAGTCCATCCTAAAGATCAGTCCTGAGTGTTCATTGCAAGGACTGATGTTGAAGCTGAAACTCCAGTACTTTGGCCACCTGATGTGAAGAGCTGACCCATTTGAAAAGATCCTGATGCTTGGAAAGATTGAAAGTGGGAGGAGAAGGGGACAACAGAGGATGAGGTGGTTGGATGGCGTCACTGACTCAATGGACTTGAGTTTGGGTGAACTCCAGGAGTTGGTGATGTACAGGGAATCCTGGCGTACTGCAGTGTGTGGGGTCAGAAAGAGTCGGACACGACTGAGCGATTGAACTGAACTGAATGGTATGCATTGAGGGAAAAAAACAGCATACTTCTGTGCTATCCCTGCTGAAAATGTAAAACCTGAATCTAATTTTAAAAAAACATCAGAAATACAGATTGGGAGAAATATTCTGTAAAATAATTTACATAATCTTTGAAAGGTCAAGGTTATGAAAATCAAAGGTTCAGGAACTGTTTTACTTTAAGATTAATGAGATTTGAAAATTAAATGCATCACTGTAAAGGATGTTATTGGGACAGTTGGATAAACTTGAATGGAATCTGGATTAGACGATAGTAATGCATAGATGTTAATTTTGTGACAATGGATGTATAGGTGTAAAAAACTATAAAGCATTCTATATATAAAGAGATTATTATTATTTGCAGTGCCTAATACATAACTGATATGCAAGAAATATTTGCAAAGTGGGATGTGGAAACATGCTAAATACTTGGAGGAGAACAGGAGATCATATGTGATATCTGCTCTGAATTGTTTACAATATATCATTATGGAGATAATATATTCAGAAGAAGATTTAATCTCAAAGTTTATATAAAGCAATAACACAAGAAAAGTCACAAGGTTATAAATGATAATTGATATAATGTTATCATAATGTTATATACCACTGAGCCACCAGGGAAGCCCTATATAATTGATAATTTGGGGGTGGTAAGGCATCATATGGATAACTTATTCTAAAAGGTTCGGGGGGGAAAGGCCTCCTTTGTACTGTTCTTACAAATTTTCTGTGAGTTTGAAATTTTTAAAAAAGAAAAAAACATTACCAAGAGGATCAAAAAGAATACCATTTGAAACACTGGAACTGCATACCAGTGTCCTAAATGTAAAATATGATTCCAGGAAAACAGTGCTTTGTAGGTATAATGGTAGCAATTGTTCTCCATCTGATCACACCTTCCAAGATCCTGCTCAAGACCTTCTTCCTGCTGGAATCCTTCTTTGAGTCTTTCATCCCACACTTACCATCCATTCCATAGGGATACATATTTGTTTTATATCACTTCCTTGTTGCTTAATCATATGTAACCTTGTGAGTCCTCTTGTGTTATTATCTTATGTAAATTTTGAGTTACAGTTTAAATCTTCTTCTGAATATGTTATCTCCATAATTATATGTTGTAATCAACTTAAGAGGGCTTCCCTGGTGGCTCAGCAGTAAAGAATCCACCTGCCAATGCAGAAGACTTGGGTTTGATCCCAAGTCTTGGGTTTGAATCTTCCTGACCGGAAGATTCCCTAGAGAAGGAAATGGCAACCTACTCCAGTATTCTTCCCTGGAAAATCCCAGGGACAGAGGAGCTTAGTGGGCTCCAGTCCATGGGGTTGCAAAGAGTGGGATACAATTTTATGACTAAACAGCAACAACAAAACTTAAGAGCAGGTATCAGATATGATCTCTTGTTCTCCCAAGTACCTGGCAATCAAGTTTCCACATCCCACTTTGCAAATATTTCTTGCATATCAACTATGTATTAGGCACTGTAAATAATAAGTCCTGTCATATATAGAATGCTTTGTAGTTTTTACAGCACCTACACATCCATTATCTCGCTTCCTGTACATAACAACTCTGTGAGGTAGGCGCCAGGGCATGATAAACATGCTTAGAGAGGAACTGTGATTCACTGGAAGTCACACAGCTATTTAAAAGCAGAACTGAGATGCTTAGTCTTTAGATTCCAAGTCCAGTGCCTTTTCCATACCACCATAGGAAACAGGTAAGAAGTCTGGACACACCGATGGTCATAGATAGTGTATGTTTTCTATTACTCCTATAACAAATTGCCACAAACTTAGTGGCTAACAACACAGATATATTATCTTACAATTCTATAGGACAGAACCCTGACCCAGGTATCACTGGACTAAAATTAAAGTCAGCAGAGTTGCATTTCTTTCTAAAGGTTCTAGAAGAGAATCTATTTCATTGCTCATTCTAGCTTCCGGAAGCTGCTTACATTTTTTTTGCTCATGTTCCTCTTTCTCCATCTTCAAAACAAGCTACAGTGCATCTCTCAATGCCTTTCCTCTACAATTACATCTTCCTCTGACTCTCCCACTTATTAAAAATCCCTTATGATTAAGTTGGACCTACCCAGATAATCCAAGATAATCTCCCTATTTTAGGGTCATTTGATTTAGCAATCTTAATACCTTCTGCAGCCTTAGTTCACCTTTGCTGTGTGTCTGAACATGTTCCTAGATTCCAGAGATTAAGATGTGGACATCTTTTGGGTGGGGGAACTATTCTATTATGTGTATGTTCTTAAAGTTTCACTTCTCAAAGATGCACTGAGCATTTTAACAACTCATCATGTGACCAATTTTTCCACCTACTAAAAATCAGTCACCAGATTCCAACAGGATTCTTTGTTTACTGATACGTTAACTTTTAGAAATTAGTTTCTACGAAAAGTAAGCCAGAGTTTGATTTACAAAAATTAGCATTATTTGAGTCTATTGGTTCTTAATTCACTTAAGGGACCTGAGGCCAGTGACCTTAAGTAACTTGCCCAAGGCCACACAGCTATCAAGTGGTAGAGCTGGTATTCAAACGAGCAAATCTCTTGGCTTTTCCAATATACCATTTTATCACCAAGATCAGCCTAATTCTAGGGCCTAATGCTCTAATGGCTTCCCTGGTGGCTCAGAGGTTAAAGCGTCTGCCTGCAATGCGGGAGACCTGGGTTCAATCCCTGGGCCAGGAAGATCCCCTGGAGAAGGAAATGGTGACCCACTCCAGTACTCTTGCCTGGAGAATCCCATGGGCAGAGGAGCCTGGTGGGCTACAGTCCACAGGGTCACAAAGAGCTGGACACGACTGAGCGACTTCAATTCAATTCAATGCTCTAATCTAATGCCTGTCATTTAAACATTGATTTGTTGCTTTGGATCATCCATTTCTTGAAAATGCAAATCCGTGCAATAGAAGATTAAATAAGATATGTGTTTACATGTGTGTTGTAAAGGGGAAAAAAATGTATGTGATGTACGTGTGCCTTAGTTAATAAGCAGACAGTTGTGATTGAAAAGAAAAGCCTAGAAATGGTTGGTTTAAGTCCTAACTGCCACCTGTATGATTTTTTTCTGGCCATGCCATGTGGCTTGCAATATCGTAGTTCCTGAACCAGGGCTCCTGCAGTGGAAGCAGAGTCCTAACCATCGGACCACCAGGGAATTAAATCCCTGCCTGTATGATCTTTGAAAAGTGCTAAACTCTGGCAAGGGGCTTCCCTGGTGGCTCAGGGATAAAGAATCTGCTGCAATGCAGAAGACGCAGGTTTGATCCCTGGGTTGGGAAGATCCCCTGAAGGAGAGCACAGCAACTCTCTTAAGTTTTCTTTCCTGGAGAATCCCACGGACTGAGGTGCCTGTAGGGAGGCTACAATCCATAGGGTCAAAAAGAGTCGGACATGACAAACTCTGGTAAACTCTCAACATTGGTTNGGAAGATTCCCTAGAGAAGGAAATGGCAACCTACTCCAGTATTCTTCCCTGGAAAATCCCAGGGACAGAGGAGCTTAGTGGGCTCCAGTCCATGGGGTTGCAAAGAGTGGGATACAATTTTATGACTAAACAGCAACAACAAAACTTAAGAGCAGGTATCAGATATGATCCCTTGTTCTCCCAAGTACCTGGCAATCAAGTTTCCACATCCCACTTTGCAAATATTTCTTGCATATCAACTATGTATTAGGCACTGTAAATAATAAGTCCTGTCATATATAGAATGCTTTGTAGTTTTTACAGCACCTACACATCCATTATCTCGCTTCCTGTACATAACAACTCTGTGAGGTAGGCGCCAGGGCATGATAAACATGCTTAGAGAGGAACTATGATTCACTGGAAGTCACACAGCTATTTAAAAGCAGAACTGAGATGCTTAGTCTTTAGATTCCAAGTCCAGTGCCTTTTCCATACCACCATAGGAAACAGGTAAGAAGTCTGGACACACCGATGGTCATAGATAGTGTATGTTTTCTATTACTCCTATAACAAATTGCCACAAACTTAGTGGCTAACAACACAGATATATTATCTTACAATTCTATAGGACAGAACCCTGACCCAGGTATCACTGGACTAAAATTAAAGTCAGCAGAGTTGCATTTCTTTCTAAAGGTTCTAGAAGAGAATCTATTTCATTGCTCATTCTAGCTTCCGGAAGCTGCTTACATTTTTTTTGCTCATGTTCCTCTTTCTCCATCTTCAAAACAAGCTACAGTGCATCTCTCAATGCCTTTCCTCTACAATTACATCTTCCTCTGACTCTCCCACTTATTAAAAATCCCTTATGATTAAGTTGGACCTACCCAGATAATCCAAGATAATCTCCCTATTTTAGGGTCATTTGATTTAGCAATCTTAATACCTTCTGCAACCTTAGTTCACCTTTGCTGTGTGTCTGAACATGTTCCTAGATTCCAGAGATTAAGATGTGGACATCTTTTGGGTGGGGGAACTATTCTATTATGTGTATGTTCTTAAAGTTTCACTTCTCAAAGATGCACTGAGCATTTTAACAACTCATCATGTGACCAATTTTTCCACCTACTAAAAATCAGTCACCAGATTCCAACAGGATTCTTTGTTTACTGATACGTTAACTTTTAGAAATTAGTTTCTATGAAAAGTAAGCCAGAGTTTGATTTACAAAAATTAGCATTATTTGAGTCTATTGGTTCTTAATTCACTTAAGGGACCTGAGGCCAGTGACCTTAAGTAACTTGCCCAAGGCCACACAGCTATCAAGTGGTAGAGCTGGTATTCAAACGAGCAAATCTCTTGGCTTTTCCAATATACCATTTTATCACCAAGATCAGCCTAATTCTAGGGCCTAATGCTCTAATGGCTTCCCTGGTGGCTCAGAGGTTAAAGCGTCTGCCTGCAATGCGGGAGACCTGGGTTCAATCCCTGGNGCATCTCTCAATGCCTTTCCTCTACAATTACATCTTCCTCTGACTCTCCCACTTATTAAAAATCCCTTATGATTAAGTTGGACCTACCCAGATAATCCAAGATAATCTCCCTATTTTAGGGTCATTTGATTTAGCAATCTTAATACCTTCTGCAGCCTTAGTTCACCTTTGCTGTGTGTCTGAACATGTTCCTAGATTCCAGAGATTAAGATGTGGACATCTTTTGGGTGGGGGAACTATTCTATTATGTGTATGTTCTTAAAGTTTCACTTCTCAAAGATGCACTGAGCATTTTAACAACTCATCATGTGACCAATTTTTCCACCTACTAAAAATCAGTCACCAGATTCCAACAGGATTCTTTGTTTACTGATACGTTAACTTTTAGAAATTAGTTTCTACGAAAAGTAAGCCAGAGTTTGATTTACAAAAATTAGCATTATTTGAGTCTATTGGTTCTTAATTCACTTAAGGGACCTGAGGCCAGTGACCTTAAGTAACTTGCCCAAGGCCACACAGCTATCAGGTGGTAGAGCTGGTATTCAAACGAGCAAATCTCTTGGCTTTTCCAATATACCATTTTATCACCAAGATCAGCCTAATTCTAGGGCCTAATGCTCTAATGGCTTCCCTGGTGGCTCAGAGGTTAAAGCGTCTGCCTGCAATGCGGGAGACCTGGGTTCAATCCCTGGGCCAGGAAGATCCCCTGGAGAAGGAAATGGTGACCCACTCCAGTACTCTTGCCTGGAGAATCCCATGGGCAGAGGAGCCTGGTGGGCTACAGTCCACAGGGTCACAAAGAGCTGGACACGACTGAGCGACTTCAATTCAATTCAATGCTCTAATCTAATGCCTGTCATTTAAACATTGATTTGTTGCTTTGGATCATCCATTTCTTGAAAATGCAAATCCGTGCAATAGAAGATTAAATAAGATATGTGTTTACATGTGTGTTGTAAAGGGGAAAAAAATGTATGTGATGTACGTGTGCCTTAGTTAATAAGCAGACAGTTGTGATTGAAAAGAAAAGCCTAGAAATGGTTGGTTTAAGTCCTAACTGCCACCTGTATGATTTTTTTCTGGCCATGCCATGTGGCTTGCAATATCGTAGTTCCTGAACCAGGGCTCCTGCAGTGGAAGCAGAGTCCTAACCATCGGACCACCAGGGAATTAAATCCCTGCTTGTATGATCTTTGAAAAGTGCTAAACTCTGGCAAGGGGCTTCCCTGGTGGCTCAGGGATAAAGAATCTGCTGCAATGCAGAAGACGCAGGTTTGATCCCTGGGTTGGGAAGATCCCCTGAAGGAGAGCACAGCAACTCTCTTAAGTTTTCTTTCCTGGAGAATCCCACGGACTGAGGTGCCTGTAGGGAGGCTACAATCCATAGGGTCAAAAAGAGTCGGACATGACAAACTCTGGTAAACTCTCAACATTGGTTTTCCATCTATAAAATACGTCTTTCATAATGTTGTTATGAGGTTTAAAGGCCATAGTTCTTGAATATCATGTACACAAAGCCTGGCCTAAAGTATTAATTAATATGTTATCAGGAACTGTTGGCAAGTATTGACTATAAATATCCTGATGACTACTTAACTCCCCAGTTGATGGGAAGTAGGTGATTTCTTGATTAAGCACAAGGTGGAGCTAGAGCCATGGGAATGTATGTCCTGTTCTTGAACAAGAATTTTGGATTTTAGTTGAGGGAAAGAAAAGCCTTTCTATTTGAGTCCTGTTTGTCTTATTTATTTTTGGCTGTGTTGGGTCTTCGTTGCTGTCTGTGGGCTTTCTGTAGTTGAAGTAAGCTGGACTACTCTCAGGTTGCAGTGCACGGGCTTCTGATTGTGGTGGCTTCTCTTGTTGCAGGGAGCATTGGCTCTAGGGCTCCTGGGCTCAGTAGATGTGATGCATGGGCTTAGTTGCCCCAAGGTATGTGGAATCTTCTTGGATCAGAAGTCAAACCCGTGTCTCCTGCATTGGCAGGCAGCTTCTTAATCACTGAACAGTCAGAGAAGTCTATTTTTTTTAATTGAAGTATAATTGCTTTACAATGTGGTGTTGGTTTCTGCTGTACAACAACATGAATCAGCTATAAATATATAATATTCCCTCCCTCTTGAGCCTCCTTCCCACTCTGTTTTAGTCTTGACAAAATAAATCCTTTCTCCGTTTAAGCCACTACTGATATTACTCCATTGTGAGAGCTCAGGGGTTTTTGTTTGGCTGGTTGGTTTTCGTTTTACAAAACGAGCCAGATGGACAGAGGAGATTTCAATAGATATTCCTTAATAATGGAAATTTCACTTCTACTTGGAGAAGACTATACAGTTATGAGAGAAAAACTTTAATTCACTTTATTTTCTTTACCTTCTTCAGTCCAGAGAACAGAGGCAGTTCTTGTCTACAACCCCTTGCTCCAAAAGGCATATTTATCATTTTCCCAAGGAGCCCATTGGGTACCCATACAAATAGGACCCCTAGAAGTCTACTTAGCATCCCAAGATTCTAAGGATGTAGATTAGGCTTCTGTTGTTCTCAGAGGATCACTTTGAATGTTTGTTTTCTTAAGCTTATTAAAAACTTAACTCTCAAGAGGGTGTGGAGAAAAGAACCCTAGTACAGTGTTGATAAGAATGTAGTCACTATGGAATTGGTGCAGTCACTATGGAAGACAGTGTGGAGATTCCTTAAAAAATTAAATATGGAACTATCATATGATTCAGCAATTCCACTCCTGGGCATAGATCCAGAAAAGACAAAATCACTAACTTGAAAAGATATCTGCACCTCCATGTTCATAGCAGCACTATTTACAATAGCCAAGACATGGAAGCAGCCTAAATGCCCATTGACAGATGAAAGGATAAAGGAGATGTGGCATATATATATATATATATATAGGTGGTGTCATCTGCATATCTGAGGGAATTTAATATTTCTCACAGCAATGTTAATTTCAGCTTGTGCTTCATCCAGTCAGGCATTTCTCATGATGTACTCTGCATATAAGTTAAACAAGCAGGGTGACAATATACAGCCTTCATGTACTCCTTTTCATATTTGGAACCAGTCTGTTATTCCATGTCCAGTTCTAACTGTATTTTCTTGACCTGCATACAGATGTCTCAGAAGGCGCGTCAGGTTGGTTGGTATTCCCATCTCTTTAAGAAGTTTCTACAGTTTTCTGTGATTCACGTAGCCAAAGGCTTTGGCATAGTCAAGAAAGCAGAAGTAGATGTTTTTCTGGAATTCTCTTGCATTTGCAATGATCCAACAGATGTTGGCAATTTGATCACTTGTTTTTCTGTCTTTTCTAAATCCAGGTTGTACATCTGGAAGTTCACCATTCTCATACTGTTGAAGCCTGAAGAATTTTAAGCATTGTTTTGCTCGCATGTGTGATGAGTGCAATTATGCAGTAGTTTGAACATTCTTTGGTATTTCCTTTCTTTGGGATTGTAATGAAAACTGACCTTTTGCAGTCTTGTGGTCACTGATGAGTTTTCCAAATTTGCTGGCATATTGAGTGCAGCACTTTCACAGCACCATCTTTTAGGCTTTGAAATAACTCAACTAGAGCTCCATCACCTCCACTAACTTTATTCAGAGTGATGTTTCCTAAGGTCCACTTGACTTCACATTCCAGGATGCTTGGCTCTAGGCCAGTGATCACAGAATCATGGTTAACTGGCTCATGAAGATCTATTTTGTGTAGTTCTTCTGTGTATTCTTGCCACCTCTTCTTAATATCTTCTACTTCTGTTAGGTCCATATCATTTCTGTCCTTTATTAAGACCATCTTTGCATGAAAGTTTCTGTTCCTATCTCTAATTTTCTTGAAGAGATCTCTATCTTTCCCATTCTATTGCTTTCTTCTANGTGTATTCTTGCCACCTCTTCTTAATATCTTCTACTTCTGTTAGGTCCATATCATTTCTGTCCTTTATTAAGACCATCTTTGCATGAAAGTTTCTGTTCCTATCTCTAATTTTCTTGAAGAGATCTCTATCTTTCCCATTCTATTGCTTTCTTCTATATATTTGCATTGATCACTGAGGAAAGCTTTTTTACCTCTCCTTGCTATTCTTTGTAACTCTGCATTCACATGGGTATATCTTTTCTTTTCTCCTTTGCCTTTCACGTCTTTTCTTTTTTCAGCTATTTGTAAGACCTCCTCAGACAACAAGTTTACCTTTTGCATTTCTTTTTCTTGGGGATGGTCTGAATCACTGCCTCCTGTACAATGTCGTCAACCTCCGTTTATAGTTTTTCAGGAACTCTGTTTATCAGATCTAATCCCTTGAATAATCATAAAAGGTATGATTAAGGCCATGCTTGAATGGTCTAGTGGTTTCCCTATTTTCTGCAATTTAAGTCTGAATTATCACTAAAGAGTTCATGAATTAAGCCACTGTCAACTACCGGTCTTGTTTTTGCTGACTGTATAGAGCCTCTCCATCTTTGGCTGCAAAGAATATAATCAATGTGGTTTCGGTATTGACCATCTGGTCATGTTCACGTGTAGAGTCTCCTCTTGTGTTATTGGAAGAGGGTGTTTGCTAAGACCAGTGCGTTCTCTTGGCAAAACTCTGTTAGCCTTTGCCCTGCTTCATTTGGTATTCCAAGGCAAAATTGGCCTGTTACTCCAGGTAACTCTTGGCTTCCTACTTTTCCATTCCAGTTCCCTATAATGAAAAGGACATCTTTCTTGGGGGTTTTAGAATGTCTTGTACGTCTTCAGCAACTGTTCAGGTACAACTTCTTCAGCATTACTGGTCGGGGCATAGACTTGGATTACTGTGATATTGAATGGTTTGCTTTGGAAATGAACAGAGATCATTCTGTCATTTTTGAGATTGCATCCAAGTACTGCATTTTTGACACTTTTTTTTGACTATGATTGCTACTCTATTTCTTCTAAGGGATTCTTGCCCACAGTAGTAGATATAATGGTCATGTGAGTTAACTTCACCCATTCCAGTCCATTTTAGTTTCTTGATTCTTAAAATGTCGATGTTCACTTTTTCCATCTCTGGTTCACTGGTTTGACCACATCCAGTTTGCCTTGATTCATGGAACTAATATTCCAGGTTCCTATGCAGTATTGCTCTTTACAGCATCAGACTTTACTTCCATCACCAATTAATCCACAACTGGTTGTTGTTTTTGCTTTAGCTCCATCTCTTCATTCTTTCTGGAGTTATTTCTCCACTGATCTCCAATAACATATTGGGCACCTACCAACACGGGGAGTTCATCTTTCAGTATCCTATCATTTTGCTTTTTTATACTGTTCATGGGGTTCAGAGTGCAAGAAAATCAAGTTGTTTGCCATTCTCTTCTGCAGTGGACTATGATTTGTCAGAGCTCTCCGCCATGAGATATCTGCCTTGGGTGGTTTTACATGGCATGGCTCATAGATTAACTGAGTTAGAGAACACTGTGGTCCATGTGATCAGATTGGTTAGTTTTCTGTGATTGTGGTTTTCATTCTGCCTGCCCTCTGCTGGAGAAGAATAAGAGGCTGATGGAAGCTTCCTGATGGGAGAGACTAATGAGGGATCTTGTTCTGATGGTAGAGGCCATGCTCAGTAAATCTTTAATCCAATCTTCTGCTGAAGGGCTATGTTCCCTCCTTATTATTTGACCTGAGGCCAAACTATCCTAGAGGTAATGAAGATAATGTCAACTCCTTCAAAATGCCCCATGCAGGCACTGCTACACTCAGTGCCCCCAACCCTGCAGCAGACCACCACCGAACCACACCTCTGCCAGAGCCTCCTGGACACTCACAAGCAAGTCTGTGTCATTCTCTATTGGTGTCATTGCTCCTTTCCTTGGGTCCTGGTACACACAAGTTTCTGTTTGTACCCTCTAAGAGTCTCTTTCCCCAGTCTTGTGTAACTTCTTGCAGCTCTATTGTAAGGTTAAGGGTGACCTCTTCCAAGAGGGCTTATGCCATAACCTGGTCTACTGCACCCAGAGCCCCTGCCCCCACAGTAGTCCACTGCTGACCCGTACCTCTGCAGGAGACACTCAAACACAGTTCTGTCTCAGTCTCTGTGGATCTCTGGGTGCACAAATGGTTTGTTTGAACCCTTACAAAGTCTCTGGTGGGTATGCAATTTGATTCTAAATGTGATTTTGCCCCTCCTACCATCTTGCTGGGGCTTCCTCTTTGCCCTTTTACATGGTGTATCTTTTTTGATGGGATCCGACATTCTCATATTGACGGTTGTTCAGCAGCGAGTTGTAATTTTGGAGTTCTTACAGGCGAAGTTGAACATATGTCCTTCAAGTCTGCCATCTTGGAGAAAATACTGAGAATGGAGAAAGCTATACGTGCGTGGACACAGGGAATATATGGGAGATATCTGTGCCTTCCTCACAATTTTGCCATGAATCTAAAACTACTCTAAAAATAATGACCCTAAAAATGAAACAAATAAAGAATATACATTCACAGGTCACTTACTTTATCTAAGGCTTCTAGGGCACCCAAAGCTGGATAAGCTATGTCCTTGATCCAGTTAACTCCTCTCAGATCCTTCCACTCTTCTACTTTAAATTATCCCATTCTCTCTCAGGTTGCAGGGGCTAGTGAAAGTATAAAAGAGAAGTACAAAGAAGTTCCTTTTTGGTGATGAAATAGCTCTGCATCTTGACTGTGCTGGTAGTTACATTCACTTAACACATTTGACCACATATCCAGGCACTATGGCTAAGCCAAGTTGACAAATAAAGTTAACCATGACAGGGACTGAGATTTATAAATTGCCCTTTATTGTCAGCTTTGGTGGATAAAAAACAAATATGCTCTAAAGTAATGAGGGAATTGATTTGAAAAGATGATTACAATATGTATAATGAACAAAATCTGAAAGTGTCTCCTAGTCAGCCAGAAAGGAATTTTATTTTTATAAGAAGGAGTGAACAAGGCTATAAAGAATTGTTTATGGAAGAGTGACTTGAACCAGTGGCATGATCAGACAGTTTATATGATGTTTAGGTTCATAAGATGCTGTGATAGGAAACTAGAGTCAAAAATGTTTTTCCTGACAGTCCACACATTCTCAAGAGGGATCCATTTTGAGTGTTACCCCAAGACTCATTTATGTGTTTAAACATCCCAATATTTGTTTAAACTTAGGGATGAGTTGAAGTTCAGAACCATATACACAGAAGAGAAACTTTAAAATTTGTTCAAGTTACATTTCTCACAAATCACTGGGGCAAACATTTCAGCTAATTAATGATTTACAAGACAAACAATGTGAGAAAGGAGGGTCTGTGCCTTAGTTGTTCTAGGTAAACAAGGGGATGACCTACAAATCTTAGCTAGGTTGTCAGGGAAAGAGTGACACTTTGCTATTTCTCAGACCTCAAAACATGGTGGGATTTCTTTAATAATAACGGTTTTACAGGATCACAGAGCTCTGGTAAATTTCAAAATTTCCAGGTTTCATGTTAATCTGATTATGATTTGGACTTATTTAAGGTTTCCTATTGATAAGAGGCTTTAAAGACCTCTAGTTCTGTCCATGGATTTCTCTCTTCTACTGCCTTTGCTGCTGCTGCTGCTGCTAAGTTGCTTCAGTCGTGTCTGACTCTGTGCGACCCCATAGACGGCAGCCCACCAGGCACCCCTGTCCCCGGGATTCTCCAGGCAAAAACACTGGAGTGGCTTGCCATTTCCTTCTCCAGTGCATGAAGGTGAAAGGTGAAAGTGAAGTTGCTTAATCATGTTTGACTCTTCACGATCCCATAGACTGCAGCCTACCAGGCTCCTCCGTCCATGGGATTTTTCCAGGCAAGAGTACTGGAGTGGGGTGCCATTGCCTTCTCCGTCTACTGCCTTTAGGTTTCCCTAACAATGCCTTCTTAAATAACAGCAGCACATTATAAATCTGAGCTATAATCTATTGTTGATTAGGTGGCAAAGTATTCAGTTCAGTTCAGTTGCTCAGTCGTGTCTGACTCTGCAACCCCATGGACTGCAGCATGCCAGGCTACCTGTCCATCACCAACTCATGGAGCTTTGTCAAACTCATATCCATCAAGCAGGTGATGAAATCCAATCATTTATCATTCTGTCATTCTCTTTTCTTCCTGCATTGACTTTTAACTATCATCAGGGTTTTTTCCAATGAGTCATTTCTTCACATCAGGTGGCCAAAATACTGGAGCTTCAGGCTCAGTATCAGTCCTTCCAATTAATATTCAGGACTAGTTTCATGTAGGACTGACTGATCTGGTCTCCATGCAGTCCAACAGACTCTCAAGCATCTTCCCCAACACTGCAGTTCAAGAGCATCAATTCTTCAGGGCTCAGCTTTCTTTACAGTTCAACTCTTACATCCATGCAGGAATATGGGGAAAACCAAAGCTTTGGCTATATAGACCTTTGTTGGCAAAATAATATCTGTGCTTTTTAATATGCTGTCTATGTTTGTCATAGTTTTTCTTCCAAGGAGCAAGCCTCTTTTAATTTCATGGCTGCAGACACCAGCTGCAGTGATTTTGGAGGCCGAGAAAATGTTTGTCATTTTTTCAATTGTTTCCCCATCTATTTGCCAGGAAGTGATAGGACCAGATGCCATGATCTTCGTTTCTTTGAATGTTGAGTTTTAAGCCAGATTTGTCACTCTCCTCTTTCACTTTCATTAAAAGGTTTTTCAGTTCTTCTTCACTTTCTGCCTTTAAGTGTGGTGTCTTCTGCATATTTGACTTTACTGATATTTCTCCTGGCAATCTTGATTCCAGCTTGTGTTTCATCCAGTTCAGCATTTCTCATGATGTACTCTGCATATAAGTTAATTAAGCAGGGTGACAATATACTTGACATACTCCTTCTTCGATTTGGAACCAGTCTGTTATTCCATGTCCAGTTCTAACTGTTTCTTCTTGACCTGCACACAGATTACTCAGGAAGCAGGTCAGGTGGTCTGGTATTCCCATCTCTTTAACAGTTTTCCACAGTTTGTTGTGACCTACATAGTCAAAGGCTTTGGCATAGTCAATAAAGGAGAAGTAGATGTTTTTCTGGAACTCTGTTCCTTTTTTTGATGATCCAGCAGATTTTGACAACTTGATCTCTGGTTTCACTGCCTTTTCTAAAACCAGCTTGTACATCTGGAAGTTAATGGTTCAAGTATTGCTGAAGCCTGGCTTGGAGAATTTTGAGCATTATTTTACTAGCATGTGAGATGAGTGCAATTGTATGGTAGTTTGAGCATTCTTTGGCATTGCCTTTCTTTGGGATTGGAATGAAAACTGACCTTTTCCAGTCCTGTGGCCACTGCTGAGTTTTCCAAATTTGCTGTCATATGAGTGTATCACTTTCATAGCACCATCGTTTAGGCTTTGAAAAGCTCAACTGGAATTCCATCACCTCTACCAGCTTTGTTCATAGTGATGCTTCCTAAGGCCCATTTGACTTCACATTACAGGATATGTAGCTCTAGGTGAGTGATCAGACTATCTTGATTATTTGGTTTGTAAAGATCTTTTTTTCTGTAGTTCTTCTGTGTATTTTTTGCCACCTCTTCTTGATATCTTCTGCTTCTCTTAAGTCCATATCATTTCTGTACTTTATGTAGCCCATCTTTGCATGAAAAGTTCCCTTGGTATTTCTAGTTTTCTTGAAGAGATCTCTAGTCTTTCCTATTTTATTGTTTTCCTCTATTTCTTTGCACTGATCTTATCTCTCCTTTCTGTTCTTTGGAACTTGGTATTCAAATGTTTATATCTTTCCTTTTCTCTTTTGCCTTTCACGTCTTTTCTTTTTTCAGCTATTTGTAAGGCCTCCGCAGACCACCTTTTTGACTTTTTGCATTTATTTTTCTTGGGGATGGTCTTGATCACTGTATCATGAACTTCCATCCATTATTCTTCAGGCACTATATCAGATCTAATCCCTTGAATTTATTTGTCACTTCCACTGTATAATCATAAGGGATTTGATTTAGGTCATACCTGAATGGTCTAATGGTTTTCCTTACTGTCTTCAATTTAAGTCTAAATGTAGCAATAAGTCGCTCATGATCAGAGCCACAGCCAGGTCCTGGTCTTGTTTTTGTTGACTGTATAGAACTTCTCCATCTTTGGCTACAAGGAATATAATCAATCTGATCTCGGTATTCACCATCTCATCCTGTCCATGTGTAGAGTATTCCCTCGTGTTGAGGGAAGAGGGTGTTTGCAACAACCAGTGCATTCCTTTTGCAAAACTATGTTAGCCTTTGCCCTGCTTCATTCTGTACTCCAAGGGCAAATTTACCTGTTACACCAGGTGTTTCTTGATTTCCTACTTTTGCATTCCAGTCCCCTATAATGAAAATGACATCTTTTTTTTTTTTTTAATGTTAGTTCTGGAAAGTGTTGTAGGTCTTCATAGAACCATTCAACTTTAGCTTCTTCAGCATTACTGATCAGGGCATAGACTTGGATTTCTGTGAGACTGAATGGTCTGCCTTGGAAATGAACAGAGTTCGTTCGGTTGTTTTTGAGATTGCCTCCAAGTACTCCATTTCGGACTCTGTTCTTGACTATGATGGCTACTCCATTTCTTCTAAGGGATTCTTGCTCACACTAGTAGATATAATGGTCATCTACTGAATGAGTGAGTTAAATTCACTCATTCCAGTCCATTTTAGTTCACTGATTCCTAAAATGTAGATGTTCACTCGATGGCACCTCCTGTTTGATGACTTCCAATTTGCCTTGATTCATGGACCTAACACTCCAGGTTTCTATGCATTATTGCTCTCACAGCATTGGACTTTACTTGTATAATGCTGGGTCAACTGGGAGCAGATACCCCACACCTGCTGCTCAGCACTTGAACAGCAGTTATGCAATGCTGGAGTGACTTTGAGGAGATACCTCACATCCAAGGGCAA
Source organism: Oreotragus oreotragus (assembly GCA_006410675.1). Taxonomy (NCBI): domain Eukaryota; kingdom Metazoa; phylum Chordata; class Mammalia; order Artiodactyla; family Bovidae; genus Oreotragus; species Oreotragus oreotragus. The sequence continues at coordinate 370,902 of SJYX01022658.1, forward strand.
AGGAAAAGCCCCAGCAAGATGGTAGGAGGAGCGAGATTGCTATTAGGAAAAAAAAAAAAAAAAACTCACAACTTTCAGAGATGCTCAGAGGGCTTAAACACAGCTGGTGTGCACCAGGACCCAGACACCACATAGAGACTGAGACAGAACTGTGTTTCGGTGTCTCCTGAGGAGGTATGGGTCAGCAGTGGACTGCTGTGGGGGCAGGGGCTCTGGGTGCAGTAGACCTGGGTTTGGCATAAGTGATCTTGGAGTAGGTCACCATTAACCTCAACATAGAGCCATCAGAACTTGTACAGGTCTGGGGAAACAGATTCTTGGAGGGCAAAAACAGAATCTTGTGTGCACCAGGACCCAGGAGAAAGGATCAGTGACCCTACAAGAGACTGACCCAGACTTCCTGTGAGTGTTCAGAAGTCTGTGGTGGAGGTGTGGGTCAGTGGTGGCCTGCTATTGGGTTGGGGGCACTGAGTGTAGCAGTGCCTACATGGGACCTTTTGAAGCAGATTGCCATTATCTTCCTTACCTCTAGGATAGTTTGGCCTCAGGTCAAACAACAGGGAGGGAACACAGCCCTTCATCAGAAAATTGGATTAAAGGTTTACTGAGCATGGCCCCTACCATCAGAACAAAAGCCACAATGAGTCTCCCTCAGTGAGTCTCTCCCAGGAGGAAGCTTCCATAAGCCTCTTATCCTTCTCTATCAGAGGGCAGAATGAAACCCACAGTCACAGAAAACTAACCAATCTGATCACATGGACCACAGTGTTGTCTAACTCAATTAAACTATAAGCCATGCCATGTAGGGCCATGCAAAGCAGATGGGTCATGGTGGAGAGCTCTGACAAAATGTGGTCCACTGGAGAAGGGAATAGCAAACCATTTGCCTTGAGAACCCCATGAACAGTATGCAAGGGAAGAAAGATAGGACACTGAAAGATGAACACCCCGGGTCAGCAGGTGACCAATATACTAGAGATCAATGGAGAAATAACTCCAAAAAGAATGAAGAGATGGAGTCAAAGCAAAAACAACATCCAGTTGTGGATGTGACTGGGGATGGAAGTAAAGTTTGATGCTGTAAATAAACAACCTAACTTAACATAGCATATTCAAAAGCAGAGACATTACTTTTCAGACTAAGTTCTATCTAGTCAAGGCTATGGTTTTTCCTGTGGTCATGTATGGATGTGAGAGTTGGACTGTGAAGAAGGTTGAGCACCAAAAAATTGATGCTTTTGAACTGTGGTGTTGGAGAAAACTCTTGAAAGTCCCTTGGACTGCAAGGAGATCCAACCAGTCCATTCTGAAGGAGAAACTCCAGTACTTTGGCCCCCACATGCAAAGAGCTGATTCATTGGAAAAGACTCTGATGCTGGGAGGGATTGGGGGCTGGAGGAGAAGGGGACGACAGAGGATGAGATGGCTGGATGGCATCACTGACTCGATGGACATGAGTCTGAGTGAACTCTGGGAGTTGGTGATGGACAGGGAGGCCTGGTGTGCTCCGATTCATGGGGTCACAAAGAGTTGGACACGACTGAGCAACTGAACTGAACTGAACTGACTGAACCTAACATATAAATGAATTAGAAAAGGAAAACTAAATGGAGCCCCAAATCCTCAGAATTAAGGCAATAATAAAGATCAGAGGGGACAATAATAAAATATAGACCCCCCCACCCTTCTTTAAAGTAAAAAAGATAAATGAAAAAATGATATTTTTTAACATAAACATAATAAGGAAGTCCTTAGCCAGGTTAATCTAAAATGAAAGAGAGATGACTAAACTAAACAAAATAATAAATGCAAAGGATAGATTACTAACAATATCACAGCAATATGAAAAAAGTCATAAGAGAATACTATAAATACTTATAGTTTTGTTTTTTTTTTTTTGTCCAACAAATTGGACAACCTAGAAGAAATTGACAATTCTCTAGGAACACACAGTATTCCAAAACTGAATCAGGGGGAAGTGTATAATTTGAACAGATGAACCACTAGTAGTGAATTTGAACTTATGTTTAAAAATCTCTTAGCAAAATAAAATTCAGGACCACACAGCTTCACAGCAGAATTTTCCAAGTATATAAAGAATAGCTTATATCCAAAGTTCTCAAACTATTCCAAAAAACTGAGAAGATGGAGTACCTCCAAATTCATTCTACAAAGCCA
>SJYX01022659.1:0-20217 GCA_006410675.1 Oreotragus oreotragus
CTTGCTAGGTCCCTTCAGTCATATCCAACTCTGTGACCCTGTGGACTGAAGCCATCCAGACTCCTCTGTCCATGAGCTCTCCAGGTAAGAACACTGGAGTGGGTTGCCATTTTCTCCTCCAGGGGATCTTCCCAACCCAAGGATCAAACCTGCATTTCTTACCTCTCCTGCACAGGCAGGCATGCTCTTTGCTACCAGTGCCACCTGGGAAGCCCCCTTCTACCTAACAATTCTAAAGTATTTGGGCATTTCCTCCATGACACACAGGCTGCTCCCATGTTGATGGAAAGGGCAGCCTGTGTTAGTAGAGCTTTGGACTCAGATGGAGTGGGTCATGGGTCTGTTTTGTATGACATTTGATATTTTGATGTTGCCATTTTGACATATTTACATTGTAGTGCCACCTGGGAAGCCCCCTTCTACCTAACAATTCTAAAGTATTTGGGCATTTCCTCCATGACACACAGGCTGCTCCCATGTTGATGGAAAGGGCAGCCTGTGTTAGTAGAGCTTTGGACTCAGATGGAGTGGGTCATGGGTCTGTTTTGTATGACATTTGATATTTTGATGTTGCCATTTTGACATATTTACATTATGGCAGCTCTGCAAATACTATTTTTTAAAAGGTTTTAGAATTATTAAGTGCTGTATACTATGATTTTTTTTGTAATTAGTATTAATTTTTAAAATCTTAATTAAAAAAATTTTTTTGGCCATGCCAGGCAGCATGTGGGATTTTAGTTCCCCACCTAGGAATTGAACCTGTACCCCCTGCAGTGGAATCATGGAGTCTTAACCACTGGACCACCAGGGAAGTTCCGTAATCTGATGTTCTGACTTCCTTTCCTTCTCCCACTCTTGGAGTGAGGGAATCAGTTATGGGTGAGAATAAGGGGTGGAGTGGGCCAAGGAATGACCCCCACTCTCCCATACCAAGAGCACGTCCAGGTCCAAGCTGTATGGGGCCTGACAGTTATGCTTCATCCAAGGCCGTCTTTAAGGGAAAAAAATTATAAAATCATGAGCCAAAAATATGTTGTGAAAGTGGATATTTATTTAGAATGAGAACATAAATCACAGCAAATTACAGATTTTTTACAAGCCAACAAAAAGCACAAAGCATCACAAAATCCAGAGAAATGATGTACTATTTTCTCTTTATTAGCTTTCTGACACATCTCCAGAATACTTTTTTCTTACACCTTTTAGCTGCATATTCTTTGATAGCTTTTTCTTAGAATGACAATTTGGGGATATTTTTCACAGAAAAGAAAGATAATTGTTTTGTTGATTTGAGATGTTTTTCTATTATTATTGATGACCGGACTTGATAAAACATGTGACCACATTCTCACTGTTTTGTGCCCTAGGTTTATGCCCTAAAACCACATGAATTTTGATAACATCTACTTAAAATATTTCTTATTTTTAAAAATTTAAATTGGAAAAAGTATGTAGCATTTAAAATTGTATAAGCTGTATCTTTTTTGAGTGTATCCCTGTTGGTAATTGGACTTCCCTGGTGGCTCAGCTGATAAAGAATCCACCTGTGATGCAGGAGACCTGGGTTTGATCCATGGGTTGGGAAGTTCCCCTGGGGAAGCAAACGGCTACCCACTCCAGTATTCTGGCTTGGAGAATTCCATATAGTCCATGGGGTCACAAAGAGTTGGATATAACTGAGAGACCTTCACTTTCACTGTTGGTAGGCAATTCCATTTTTTTTTTTTAAATATCAATGAGAACCAAATATATCAATGAGAACCTAATCAGTGACATAAGAATTTTGCACATCTAATGACTGCAAGAATTACCCACAGACTAACATCTACCTCCTTAAACCTCAAGTCATGTTTTTTTCTCTCCCTATTTATGTATTTCCAGATCTGGGGGCTATAGAACTCAGGTATATCATGATATAACTTCTTTCCAGAATTTTTGTATCATGACTCGATACTAGAATTTTGACATGACATGTATCATGTGTACCATTTTTGTACACAATGGAATGAGTATACCCATATTCCTTGAAGTCATTCCTATACTGGGATATAGCAGTAATTTTGGAGAAGGCAATGGCACTCCACTCCAGTACTCTTGCCTGGAGAACCCCGTGGATGGAGAAGCCTGGTAGGCTGCAGTCCATGGGGTCACTAGGAGTCAGACACGACTGAGCGACTTCACTTTCACTTTTCACTTTCATGCATTGGAGAAGGAAATGGCAACCCACTCCAGTGTTCTTGCCTGGAGAATCCCAAGGACAGTGGAACCTGGTGGGCTACCGTCTATGGGGTCACACAGAGTTGGACACAACTGAAGCGACAGCAGCAGCAGCAGCAGTAATTTAATTCTGTATGGCACTGACTGAAAACAACAAACACACAAAAAAAATGGGCTCCAACAATCCATTCAGAACAAGGAAAGAACTCACCCAAATGCCTGAAGCCTGCAGGAAGAGAACAACTATTAGGCTGCCCATGTGGCTCAGTGTTTAAAAATCTGTTTACCAATTCAAGAGAATCAAGAAACGTGGGTTCGATCCCTGGTTTGGGAAAATCCCCTGGAGAAGGAAATGGCAACCCACTCCTGTATTTTTGCCTGGGAAATCCCATGGACAGAGGAGCCTGGCAGGCTACAGTCCATGGGGTTGCAAAAGGGTTGAATAGCGAATAAAGAACATATTGTGGAACACTGGGTATGATGGTAGAGACTATAGGGCAAGATTCTATGCAGATATGTATGGTCTAAAGTGGGAAAATGCTTGCTAAACATTTTTGACTAAATTCAGTGGGTAAAGGATGTACATCAGCAGATTTTATGTGGTAGAGAAATTTGATTTGATTTGATCTCAAAACAATTTTTGAAACATATGGGAAAATGAGGTAAGACCCAGGTAAATCTGCTAAAACACTGTATGACATGAAAAACTAAACACAGTCAAGAAGAAATTAGTAAATGGTTAGATCAAATACTTTTAAGTGTTAAAAGTCAGTCATCTGGGGACGGAAAGGAAAGTGGGTAGGATTCAAATAGATTATGCATACACTGGAAACTGTCATCTGGATGACTGCCATCTGATCTTCATATTCTTTTTTTTTCTTATGTGACTTCAAAATTGTTCACAGTAAAATAATTTTAAATTATTAGTGTGGCTTGGAGACTAACTGTATATGAGTTAGTTGGACAGAGGAAGCAAGGATGATCCACAGGTTCTGATTTGGAGGGATTTGGCAGGTGTACTGATTCATGAGGTCAGAGAGAAGCATAGGAGGAGAAGTTTTGTGGCTAAGAGCGAGTTCATTTTTGGACGGGGGAGACTGAGTTGCCATGAGGACATTTGGATGGAAGTATCCACAACTGGGTACTCAACAGTGAAGCCATAACCTGCTTAATCACAAGCTGGAGTTCAAGACTCCGTTTCTAGAGGATGGGTCAGAAGCGGGAGCCTGGCAATTACTAGGCTCCAGTACTATGGCAACCCACTCTAGTGTTCTTGCCTGGAGAATCCCAGGGACAGGGGACGGAAAGGAAAGTGGGTAGGATTCAAATAGATTATGCATACACTGGAAACTGTCATCTGGATGACTGCCATCTGATCTTCATATTCTTTTTTTTTCTTATGTGACTTCAAAATTGTTCACAGTAAAATAATTTTAAATTATTAGTGTGGCTTGGAGACTAACTGTATATGAGTTAGTTGGACAGAGGAAGCAAGGATGATCCACAGGTTCTGATTTGGAGGGATTTGGCAGGTGTACTGATTCATGAGGTCAGAGAGAAGCATAGGAGGAGAAGTTTTGTGGCTAAGAGCGAGTTCATTTTTGGACGGGGGAGACTGAGTTGCCATGAGGACATTTGGATGGAAGTATCCACAACTAGGTACTCAACAGTGAAGCCATAACCTGCTTAATCACAAGCTGGAGTTCAAGACTCCGTTTCTAGAGGATGGGTCAGAAGCGGGAGCCTGGCAATTACTAGGCTCCAGTACTATGGCAACCCACTCTAGTGTTCTTGCCTGGAGAATCCCAGGGACAGGGGAGCCTAGTGGGCTGGTGTCTCTGGGGTTGCACAGAGTCGGACACGACTGAAGCGACTTAGCAGCGTTAGCAGCAGTACTTTTGCTTGGAAAATCCCATAGACGGAGGAGACTGGTGGGCTGCAGTCCTTGGGGTCGTTAAGAGTCGGACACGACTGAGCAACTTCACTTTCACTTTTCACTTTCATGCATTGGAGAAGTAAATGGCGACCCACTCCAGTGTTCTTGCCTGGAGAATGCCAGGGACCGGGGAGCCTGGTGGGCTGCATCTATGGGGTCGCACAGAGTCGGACAGGACTGAAGCGACTTAGCAGCAGCAGCATTGCAGGGAGCAAGCTTGCTGTCTCCTTTGCACTCATCTCTGGACGGATCTTTTCTCCTGACTCCTCCTGCTTTGATCTCAGTAGTTTAAATAAACTCTGCCTTGGCATTATCACACTCGTTTTCATTTTTTTCTTTCTTCCGTTGTTTGTTGTTGTTGTTGTTGTTGCTGTGTTTTTGTATGCTTCTACTTACTTGAGTTTGCTTCCTTAGGATGTGAGAGTAGGTAAAAAGGACCAAGGGAGTCCCTTAACCTGTGTTCGGTCTCAGTGTTGACCAGAAAATTCCTTGGGGTTCCACATGATTCAGTCCAGCCTATCAGAAAACTACATAGGGCTTTAACATAATGCATAGCCATCAACCATAGGTTAGTTGAGTGCTAACTAAGCTTCCCGAAAACATATGCCAGAAATATCTCCTCTCAATATATTTTTGGGAAGCTTACTTAGCAGTCAACTAACCTATGGTTGATGGCTAGTTACTTGTTTATTGTGGACTTATATTAAAAACTAGATCAGCATGATTTGTACCTCATAATCTTAAAGAAGAGAGAAAATATTTTTCAAGTATTCTGCTAGATGGCTCATTTTAGTTTATTTAATAATTATAATAACACAATGATTGATATGATCCTCATTCTACTTACTAGAAAATTAAAGCTGAGATGGGTTAAATCATGCTAGTTTAGAGAATCTGCTGTACATGGTTTTTATATTAATATTTAAGATTGTCTGAGTGTAAAAACCAAGCTGTATCTTTATATTGTAGGGTGAGGTGTATTTTGTAAAGTGTACTTCTAAACAAGTCATAAGTAGTGGGTATCTAATTCTCTAAATTCAAGAGTGATACTGTAGGAATGACACATTTTGGGCAACAACCATACAATTATATTACTTCTGTATAATAAAGTGGAATTTTACTGGTTTTATAAGTCACTGGCATTACAGAATATGAACAAGATTTTAGTGTATATTCCATTTTTCAATCAACTGACCATGGTGGGGGGGGTAATTTAGAAAGAGAAGATATTCCCCTTTCTTTTTCTAGCACTTGAAATATGATTGGCTGGGCTCAAATTGATTATAACAACTTGAAAGCCAGAGAACTTTTAACAGCAGCATCCCTCTTACACACATTTTCCCTCTGGACACGATTGCCAGGATTGCTCCGTAAATTTGAACACTAAAATGACTATAACCATTATGTGATTTCTTGTGAAACAGGCCCTCTAAGTCAAAGGTGGAGCAATGCAGAAGCTTTTTTTACCCCCTATTTCTCCCAAAGGCAGCCTACTGGGCTCATTTGTTTTCAGTAACACTGGTAATTCTCTTCTCATATCTAGCACTCTCTAATGAACTTAGAAAAATCTTCCTTACGAGTCCCCTCAATTATACACTTTCTACAGTTTATATTTTTCTGGGGAATATGAAGGTAAACATATAGTTATGAGCTAAGGGGGAGGAAAAGGTCAGCAGAAGAGAAAGAAACAGAGCAGAGCTGAAATGAAACTAGAATGAGTTCAGTCAGTCAGGAAAAGTAATGGAGCTATTGTTTTCACACTGGAACTGTCATTACCAACCATTCTACAAGACAAGGAAAGGTATCAAAGAAGAGACATGGAATTATACCTTCTTCCCCTCTGGGAATTTCTTCTGCACCTGAATCTTAAGTGCAGCCCAGACTGCAAATATGATATACACATAAACCACCCCTCCACATAAACATACTGACATTTGCAGAATAGTTAAGAAGATTGAGAAAATAAATAAATTCAATACTGAAAATATACCTCAGTACATTATTTCCTACATTACCATTGTTGACTATAAAACACATAGTATAAAATGTACATTTCCCATAGTCATAAAATTAGTAAGTCTGATTTAGTAAAAGAAAAGTCAGATACATCAACTGCAAAATATTAGAATTTATCATGGTAAAGACAGTAGAATTACACAAAAATAAAGTGTTCATGATGGGTATTTAGTATTGAAACCAAATATTTAGTAGAAATGTGTCTGTTAAATTGTTTGAAGCAAGAAGTATCGTTTGACAATTTTTCGAGAGGAAAAGTGTGCCTTTGACTATGGATCATATTTTGCAAAGGCTATATAAACCAGAAAAGAAAGATATGTAGGAGGGTCTCTGTCGCTCTTTTTGCATTTCCTTATTTTCTGAGGGAAAGAACTTAAGAAAATATTCTAATTTTATACTACTGTCATCTTTTCTGTCCCCTCTTTCTCAGAATTGTTAAAACACACATTTTAGAACAAACAAGCAAAACCTAGTATAAGAAGAATAGTTAAACAGGAGAAGAACAAACCATTTTATTTCTCTAGACACTGGAAACCACTTCTCCTGTTCACTGGATACAAATGGTGGGATGAAAATCCTCATACATGTATTTCAAATTATAAATCAATTATTCTGAAGTTTTTTCATTTCACTGTATCTATCAATTCTAATAGTAACAATGAATGATACTCATATATAGTCCTTCTGGTGCAGTTGTGATGGTTATGAAACACTTTTAAAGAAAATAGCTCTATTGATTTTTGTTTCTAATCATTAAATAATATATATTCAAGGGGAAAATCAAATCCATGACAGAAATATCTTGCAAACTTGAAACTGAGTCCCCTTAAAACTGAGTTTCCCTGCAGAATTTGTAATAAATCTCTCTATCCCCCTTCTCTATAACACTGTCTTGTTCTGCCCTGTTCTCCTCAGGATTGACATGTATAAAAGAAAGGAGGGAATGTGAACCAAGGACTGTGCAGGGGGCTTTTTCAGGTACAGTAGCCCTCAGTATCCCTGATTCTTTTTGTAGAGAGAAGGTTTTAGTCTCCTAGTTCTTCCCCAAGTTCTAAGGAACAGATTCAAGGACTTAATGATACAACAATAAGTCACAGGACTTAGTTCCTCCAGAACGGACATAGACAATAATCTGAATCTTATCTTTGAGTGGTTCTGCAGAAACTAAGACCTTCCACCCATCAGAGGATGGTGACTGCCTGCTGACCACAGAACATAGACCCAGACTGGTTCTGACCATAGGGCTGGTGATTAAGATTTCTGAAACATCACCCTGCCACCTCACCACCAACGAAGCAAAAGAAGGTTCATGAGCTGAGCACGCATCCCTGTTCTCTTTGGTTGATGCCCTTCAATAAATGCTGTACTTTCTTTCACCATAAGTTAGTAGACTGGCTTTGCTGCACTTTAGGTAAGCAGATGTAAGTTTGGTTCAGTAACAAGCTCTCAGTTGTTAAAGAATTTACCAGTTTACAAAGAAAAACAATTAGAATAGCATCAGAATCTTGCTAACATAATCGAGAGACTGTAAAGTACTATGTGTAAGTCACTGAGATAAAATGACTGTGAGACCAGTTCTGTAATTCTCTAACCAGACAAATAAATCTGAAGACATTTATAAAAACATGGACTCAAAGAGTAGGTCACCCATGCATTCTGTGAAGAAAGCATTCAAGATATCTTCTGAGTCAAATAATAATGAATTCAGAAGACAGATGTCAACAAGGGAAAATGAGATGGAGTTGTAACAATGTCGTAGACAATAAATTCTGCAATATGTACATTCAAATGAATGATGATTATGATTATGAATGTGTAATATAAAAGATAATAAAGACTCTTATAAAAATTTACTGAAGGAAAACCTAATAAATAGCCTGGATATTGTGGGTTCATAGAGTGCATATTACTTTGGTCAGATTGAGGACAGAGTACAAGTAAAACACCCTGTAAAAAGGAAGTTTTGTTACCTGATTTTGGTAAAGTGCAATAATGTGAGTTTGATTGTAAGAACAGGAAATGGACTGAAAATTTGCAATTGAATTTTCATAAAAGAAAAAGTAAACTGATTAAATAAAAATTAAAAGAATGAATGAAACTATAAGTAAAAATAGCTAATAGAAATAATTTTGATGACATAAAAATATCAATCAAAAATATCAACTGTTATGCTAAGTGGAAAAGACTAATATTTCCCCGTTAAAATATATAGCTTGTTAGATTAGTTTCCAGATGAAATCCAGATCTATTCTGCTAATAATAAACACAGAGTTTAAAGCAACCTTGAAAATAAATCGGAGGACAAAGAAAATAGGGATGGTACTTTTAATACCCCAAATATCCACATTACTAACAGTCTAATTTAATTCTTAATGAAACCTTGTTTCCTTAATTTTATGACATCATACATTTTATAACACTTCATTGATGTAATAAAATATTTTGGGGAAAAATTATCTACACTTACTGAAAGTTCAAAGTTCATTTATCACACAGATACATAGAACTCTATTATAAAATTGGCTCTAATCCTTTTTATCATTATATTCTAATATAATTTGTAGTCACTTTTGGAATCCAACAGTACATACATTATGATAATGTGATGTTTGTGATCATAAACTTGATCTCTATATTTACTGCATTAACGTGGTAGAAGTTATTAAAATACAAAAGCTGTCAAGAGGTTTGTCTGCTTTTTCTTTTTAGCTAAAGTAGGCTATTTTTTGTTTCTTGTTTCAATGCACTGAATAGCATTGAAAATTACATAACTTCTCAGGACTCAGCTTTGGTCTCTGACAGACAAGACTTCCCATGCCTGAGGAATATTTGTTCCTGATCCCTTCTTGTTTCAAGGCATTGAACAGCACTGAAAATTACATAACTTCTCAGGACTCAGCTTTGGTCTCTGACAGACAAGACTCCCCACGCCTGAGGAATATTTGTTCCTAATCACTGTGTTGGTTATATCAGCTTTCCTGAGCCTTGCTTATTTCACTATTGATTGCTAAAGATATGACTGTTACTATCTGAGCAAGAAATGGCAACAGACTTGAAATTTATTTCCCTATCAACTAGTTCATCCTAATATCAAAGTAACAATGAAAAATAGTATTTGTTTAAATTTCAAGTCTATCTTACCTTTTAATTTGGGCGAAGGCAAGAGTTCAATGCTCATTTTGCAAAATTCTCAATCTAATATACTTCTCCCTTATTTTTCAATTCTTTCATGCTAAATTAGGTTTTCTTATTATTTTTCATAACATATAAAATAGTATTGCTGACAACAGTGAATTAAATTAGTTATCAATAGCATTAAATAATAAAAAAATTTGTTAATTAAAATTATCCAAAGTTTTAGAAAACAAAACAAATAAAAACCAAAAACTTATAAATAATTCATAAGACAGAAGAAACCAGGAAGTTTAAGAAAAATTTTGTAGCTTTTTCATAGTGGAAACGAGTACATAATTGACAAAAGAAACTCAAAATATATGATTGCAAATAAATATTTATCCATACCAATATATAAAGAAACTCAAAATAGCAAATGCAAGGTCAATTATCATCTATAAAATGTGCAAAATATCTATAAAAATTCTTATCTTTTTTATTAAAGTTTGAGATTTTTTGTTATTTTGTGATCAATAAATAGTCCTTAGTCATTGGTTATGAAGTTATCCCACACTATATTCTTTATCTGTTACTAATAAAGTTTTGTAACCAGGACTGGGGCATAGGGTGGAAAAAGCAAAGACACATGAACATCTTCCATGTCATCGTACTCCAATCCTGCCTTCATTCTCACTTTAGGATATGTTTTTATCTTGGGGAAAATGTCAGAACAGTCTTTGAATTGGTGGGCAACCTGGTATCACGATTTTTTTTTTTTTTTTAAATCACAATTTACAGAAGTAATGGAATTCAACTTGTACTTCCTTTGATCGTATTGGTCTGAACTCATTTTGCATTACTTGAATACTTCAACTTTTAAATTTCCCATAACTGTAAATGAGAAGGAAATGGCAACCCACTCCAGTGTTCTTGCCTGGAGAATCCCAGGGACGGGGAGCCTGGTGGGCTGCCGTCTCTGGGGTCGCACAGAGTTGGACGTGACTGAAGCGACTTAGCAGCAGTAGCAGCAGTAAATGAGAAAACAGAGGAACTTACAAGAATACTGAACCAGAGTTGGTTGTTATAGGAGCACTCACATATCCTGCTAATGGAAATACATTCAGTGTTAAATCAAGAGCCTGAAGAATGGCCAAATTTTTGCCCCAAGTATTTTCTTTGTAGGTGTTTATTCAAAGGTTCAAAGATAAGGCTAAAGTTAGTTCAAGAATGTTCACTGAAGACATATAATGGTAAGAATAAGCAAGCACCTAAATGTCAATGCAGGAGACATGAGTTTGAGACACGAGTTCAATCCCTGGGTCGGGAAGATTCCCTGGAAAAGGAAATGGCACCCCATTTCAGTATTCTTGCCTGGGAAATCCTATGGACAAAGAATCCTTGCAGGCTATAGTTCATGGGGTCATAAAGAGTCAGATACAACTTAGCAACTAAACAGCAACAACAACAACAAAATACCCACTACAAATCTTTTGAATTATCTGATAATTTACAGCCATTCAAAATAGTGTTTGAAGAATACTGGCTAATAGATAACATTCATAGTTTAGTAAGTGAACCATCCTGAAAAACACAATGATGAATCCTAACTCCCGTTGCTTACTAATAAGTTGAACTATCTCTGATATTTTTTAAGAAAGATTCTTACCTGGAGGTATATCCTTAAATGAATTATTTCACTGAAATAAAGATGTGGCTTTTTTTAAGTATCTGCTTGTACCATGATTTTTTCCAAAACTTTACAAAAGTTATTCAGATGTTTTTTAATACTATACCTGTGCCCATGAGCACTTTATGATTTTACATATTATATGTTGTAAATAATATCTAGAATTTAAAATTATCACACAAATGCCATAATAAGTATTTAAATCAGGCTCCTGGAAACCATAAACCTTTGGAATAGACCATAAATCTCACAATGATACCTTGCTACTGAAACATCAGTTATTGCCCTGACACCATTATTGAGTGATCTGACATATTTGCCTCTATCCCAGAACATATACATTGAAAAGCCAACTATGAATGGGGTGCAAAGTTAAATTTTGATATTGTCATAACTCTTCTACTTACTATGTTCTTAAGTTATGCAATTTTTTTTTCAGTCACCTATCCATGACTAGATATATTTATATATATAGCAAAACAACTTTTAATTAAAAACAATTTACCCTTCTCATTTACTGTGGTTTGATATTTTCAATTCTGTATTATTTCAGTATGTTTTACAAAGCTGGTCATGATCTACTCCATTGATTTTGTGGCCCTTTACATAAACTACAGTCTGAATAAGCACAGATGGCTCAAGTCACTTGATTCTGTTTAGTGTAAGTGCCACATTTCATGACACCATGTACGGATGACTACTGCATGCCAAAGGCCAAGCAATGTTTTTTACTGGCAGTCACAACAATCCTGGAGCCAGGCTGGGGCTGCAGATATGGCCTTTATATGGCACCACTGTATATACACCTTTGATATGGTGCCATTGTACGTATTAGAAAGATGTGCCCTCCCCAGACAGACACATCTTTGTAGGTGTGGGAGTAAGTGAATATCTGAATCTTTTGCATCAACTTGTAAAAAGCATCCCCTTTCTGTATGAAAGCAGCCCTGTATCTTGAACAGGGCCTGGATAGCAGAATACGGGCAGGACTTTAGACGACATTGCAATCAACATCTAATGCATCCCTAAAGTGCCTCAGTCAGCAAGCAGCCTCTGTCCTTCTCCCTAGAAATCACATTCACTCTCTGTGACATGCTTACATTTTTTTTCTCCTACATCTTTGATCCTTCTCTGAATTTTAATTCAATAGCTACTAAATAGTCCCACATCTCTCTCAGTATTTCCCTATAGTAAATATAGAATATTTTCATTTATTATCTCCTTTTTCAAAGATGACAGCCATTCTACCTCCCTCAAGTTCTTGTAATCCGCACTACTGTTTCAGGAGTGCTCCTGCAAAACTATGTTGAAGACAACTTTGATTCTTTTCTATCCCCTATTTTCTCCATCCAAGCATAAATTTTGTCATGACAATGTCAAGATGACATTTTTTATTTAAATATTTTCATAAATCATACTGAACATTCTTCAAAAATATGTCATATATATATATTTAGAACATATATATGTATGTATAATATACATAGTTTTTATTTTCTGAAAGAAAGAATACAATANGCCCTTCAATAAATGCTGTACTTTCTTTCACCATAAGTTAGTAGACTGGCTTTGCTGCACTTTAGGTAAGCAGATGTAAGTTTGGTTCAGTAACAAGCTCTCAGTTGTTAAAGAATTTACCAGTTTACAAAGAAAAACAATTAGAATAGCATCAGAATCTTGCTAACATAATCGAGAGACTGTAAAGTACTATGTGTAAGTCACTGAGATAAAATGACTGTGAGACCAGTTCTGTAATTCTCTAACCAGACAAATAAATCTGAAGACATTTATAAAAACATGGAGTCAAAGAGTAGGTCACCCATGCATTCTGTGAAGAAAGCATTCAAGATACCTTCTGAGTCAAATAATAATGAATTCAGAAGACAGATGTCAACAAGGGAAAATGAGATGGAGTTGTAACAATGTCGTAGACAATAAATTCTGCAATATGTACATTCAAATGAATGATGATTATGATTATGAATGTGTAATATAAAAGATAATAAAGACTCTTATAAAAATTTACTGAAGGAAAACCTAATAAATAGCCTGGATATTGTGGGTTCATAGAGTGCATATTACTTTGGTCAGATTGAGGACAGAGTACAAGTAAAACACCCTGTAAAAAGGAAGTTTTGTTACCTGATTTTGGTAAAGTGCAATAATGTGAGTTTGACTGTAAGAACAGGAAATGGACTGAAAATTTGCAATTGAATTTTCATAAAAGAAAAAGTAAACTGATTAAATAAAAATTAAAAGAATGAATGAAACTATAAGTAAAAATAGCTAATAGAAATAATTTTGATGACATAAAAATATCAATCAAAAATATCAACTGTTATGCTAAGTGGAAAAGACTAATATTTCCCCGTTAAAATATATAGCTTGTTAGATTAGTTTCCAGATGAAATCCAGATCTATTCTGCTAATAATAAACACAGAGTTTAAAGCAACCTTGAAAATAAATCGGAGGACAAAGAAAATAGGGATGGTACTTTTAATACCCCAAATATCCACATTACTAACAGTCTAATTTAATTCTTAATGAAACCTTGTTTCCTTAATTTTATGACATCATACATTTTATAACACTTCATTGATGTAATAAAATATTTTGGGGAAAAATTATCTACACTTACTGAAAGTTCAAAGTTCATTTATCACACAGATACATAGAACTCTATTATAAAATTGGCTCTAATCCTTTTTATCATTATATTCTAATATAATTTGTAGTCACTTTTGGAATCCAACAGTACATACATTATGATAATGTGATGTTTGTGATCATAAACTTGATCTCTATATTTACTGCATTAACGTGGTAGAAGTTATTAAAATACAAAAGCTGTCAAGAGGTTTGTCTGCTTTTTCTTTTTAGCTAAAGTAGGCTATTTTTTGTTTCTTGTTTCAATGCACTGAATAGCACTGAAAATTACATAACTTCTCAGGACTCAGCTTTGGTCTCTGACAGACAAGACTTCCCATGCCTGAGGAATATTTGTTCCTGATCCCTTCTTGTTTCAAGGCATTGAACAGCACTGAAAATTACATAACTTCTCAGGACTCAGCTTTGGTCTCTGACAGACAAGACTCCCCACGCCTGAGGAATATTTGTTCCTAATCACTGTGTTGGTTATATCAGCTTTCCTGAGCCTTGCTTATTTCACTATTGATTGCTAAAGATATGACTGTTACTATCTGAGCAAGAAATGGCAACAGACTTGAAATTTATTTCCCTATCAACTAGTTCATCCTAATATCAAAGTAACAATGAAAAATAGTATTTGTTTAAATTTCAAGTCTATCTTACCTTTTAATTTGGGCGAAGGCAAGAGTTCAATGCTCATTTTGCAAAATTCTCAATCTAATATACTTCTCCCTTATTTTTCAATTCTTTCATGCTAAATTAGGTTTTCTTATTATTTTTCATAACATATAAAATAGTATTGCTGACAACAGTGAATTAAATTAGTTATCAATAGCATTAAATAATAAAAAAATTTGTTAATTAAAATTATCCAAAGTTTTAGAAAACAAAACAAATAAAAACCAAAAACTTATAAATAATTCATAAGACAGAAGAAACCAGGAAGTTTAAGAAAAATTTTGTAGCTTTTTCATAGTGGAAACGAGTACATAATTGACAAAAGAAACTCAAAATATATGATTGCAAATAAATATTTATCCATACCAATATATAAAGAAACTCAAAATAGCAAATGCAAGGTCAATTATCATCTATAAAATGTGCAAAATATCTATAAAAATTCTTATCTTTTTTATTAAAGTTTGAGATTTTTTGTTATTTTGTGATCAATAAATAGTCCTTAGTCATTGGTTATGACATTATCCCACACTATATTCTTTATCTGTTACTAATAAAGTTTTGTAACCAGGACTGGGGCATAGGGTGGAAAAAGCAAAGACACATGAACATCTTCCATGTCATCGTACTCCAATCCTGCCTTCATTCTCACTTTAGGATATGTTTTTATCTTGGGGAAAATGTCAGAACAGTCTTTGAATTGGTGGGCAACCTGGTATCACGATTTTTTTTTTTTTTTTAAATCACAATTTACAGAAGTAATGGAATTCAACTTGTACTTCCTTTGATCGTATTGGTCTGAACTCATTTTGCATTACTTGAATACTTCAACTTTTAAATTTCCCATAACTGTAAATGAGAAGGAAATGGCAACCCACTCCAGTGTTCTTGCCTGGAGAATCCCAGGGACGGGGAGCCTGGTGGGCTGCCGTCTCTGGGGTCGCACAGAGTTGGACGTGACTGAAGCGACTTAGCAGCAGTAGCAGCAGTAAATGAGAAAACAGAGGAACTTACAAGAATACTGAACCAGAGTTGGTTGTTATAGGAGCACTCACATATCCTGCTAATGGAAATACATTCAGTGTTAAATCAAGAGCCTGAAGAATGGCCAAATTTTTGCCCCAAGTATTTTCTTTGTAGGTGTTTATTCAAAGGTTCAAAGATAAGGCTAAAGTTAGTTCAAGAATGTTCACTGAAGACATATAATGGTAAGAATAAGCAAGCACCTAAATGTCAATGCAGGAGACATGAGTTTGAGACACGAGTTCAATCCCTGGGTCGGGAAGATTCCCTGGAAAAGGAAATGGCACCCCATTTCAGTATTCTTGCCTGGGAAATCCTATGGACAAAGAATCCTTGCAGGCTATAGTTCATGGGGTCATAAAGAGTCAGATACAACTTAGCAACTAAACAGCAACAACAACAACAAAATACCCACTACAAATCTTTTGAATTATCTGATAATTTACAGCCATTCAAAATAGTGTTTGAAGAATACTGGCTAATAGATAACATTCATAGTTTAGTAAGTGAACCATCCTGAAAAACACAATGATGAATCCTAACTCCCGTTGCTTACTAATAAGTTGAACTATCTCTGATATTTTTTAAGAAAGATTCTTACCTGGAGGTATATCCTTAAATGAATTATTTCACTGAAATAAAGATGTGGCTTTTTTTAAGTATCTGCTTGTACCATGATTTTTTCCAAAACTTTACAAAAGTTATTCAGATGTTTTTTAATACTATACCTGTGCCCATGAGCACTTTATGATTTTACATATTATATGTTGTAAATAATATCTAGAATTTAAAATTATCACACAAATGCCATAATAAGTATTTAAATCAGGCTCCTGGAAACCATAAACCTTTGGAACAGACCATAAATCTCACAATGATACCTTGCTACTGAAACATCAGTTATTGCCCTGACACCATTATTGAGTGATCTGACATATTTGCCTCTATCCCAGAACATATACATTGAAAAGCCAACTATGAATGGGGTGCAAAGTTAAATTTTGATATTGTCATAACTCTTCTACTTACTATGTTCTTAAGTTATGCAATTTTTTTTTCAGTCACCTATCCATGACTAGATATATTTATATATATAGCAAAACAACTTTTAATTAAAAACAATTTACCCTTCTCATTTACTGTGGTTTGATATTTTCAATTCTGTATTATTTCAGTATGTTTTACAAAGCTGGTCATGATCTACTCCATTGATTTTGTGGCCCTTTACATAAACTACAGTCTGAATAAGCACAGATGGCTCAAGTCACTTGATTCTGTTTAGTGTAAGTTCCACATTTCATGACACCATGTACGGATGACCTACTGCATGCCAAAGGCCAAGCAATGTTTTTTACTGGCAGTCACAACAATCCTGGAGCCAGGCTGGGGCTGCAGATATGGCCTTTATATGGCACCACTGTATATACACCTTTGATATGGTGCCATTGTACGTATTAGAAAGATGTGCCCTCCCCAGACAGACACATCTTTGTAGGTGTGGGAGTAAGTGAATATCTGAATCTTTTGCATCAACTTGTAAAAAGCATCCCCTTTCTGTATGAAAGCAGCCCTGTATCTTGAACAGGGCCTGGATAGCAGAATACGGGCAGGACTTTAGACGACATTGCAATCAACATCTAATGCATCCCTAAAGTGCCTCAGTCAGCAAGCAGCCTCTGTCCTTCTCCCTAGAAATCACATTCACTCTCTGTGACATGCTTACATTTTTTTTCTCCTACATCTTTGATCCTTCTCTGAATTTTAATTCAATAGCTACTAAATAGTCCCACATCTCTCTCAGTATTTCCCTATAGTAAATATAGAATATTTTCATTTATTATCTCCTTTTTCAAAGATGACAGCCATTCTACCTCCCTCAAGTTCTTGTAATCCGCACTACTGTTTCAGGAGTGCTCCTGCAAAACTATGTTGAAGACAACTTTGATTCTTTTCTATCCCCTATTTTCTCCATCCAAGCATAAATTTTGTCATGACAATGTCAAGATGACATTTTTTATTTAAATATTTTCATAAATCATACTGAACATTCTTCAAAAATGTCATATATATATATTTAGAACATATATATGTATGTATAATATACATAGTTTTTATTTTCTGAAAGAAAGAATACAATAATTTTATTTTAATAATATTTCCATCTTTCTGGTAACATATCCTTTCAAATCTGACTGATAACTCACTACATACAAAATAAAGGTACAATAATGGTGAGGACATCATAAATCTAAGGCCAATAGAACAAATCAAATAACAAATTTTAAATAATACAAAATATGATGCCACTATATTTTTCATGGGAAAAATGCCCATGTAAGCTTACCTTTTCTAAACAAAACTTAATATGCAAAACATGGCTTACATAAAAGCTTGTTTTCATATTTTATTATTATTAAAATATGTTTCTGTATTTTATTATTGTCATTTGATGAACCATCTACAAATATGTTGCCTGCTTTAAACTGTAAGATTCTCAAGGAAAGAGACCATGTTTTTGATATTTATATTTTCAGCCAAGTGTACATATCTGGCATATAGTAGACACACATTAAATGCTTGCTCAATAAGGAGATCACAATATTGAGTAATATTGAGTCTTCTTGCTTGCTCCCAAATCAAAGTATGTCATGCACCTTTTATTGGCAAACTGTTGAAAACTTAGTATGTGATTTGTAAGAGGTATAAATCATACCAGTGTTCACACTGAAACAGAGAGGTGTTGCTTGCTAGGCAACTCTTGATGCATGAGTTTTGCTCCCACCCCTCTCTGCTCCTTTGTACACCTTGTCTGCCTGTCCTAGCTGATCTCCAAATCCTAAGAGCCAGAAGAAAGGGAAGGACACTCTGCCTAGGTAGGAGCATTCTCACTCCCAGGGTGCTGCTGCCAAGACTATCCTCCTCTGCCTTTCGAAGTCTCTTTAGTGAAATGGAAACCTCTAATTGAATTTGGATATTTGAGGTCTACTTTGGGATTGTGGAAAATGAACCTTGCACTCCTAGTCTTCATATTAGCAGGATTAAATATGACATTTGTTTATATTTTAAGACAAATCTGCTTTTATCCTGAAGCATGCTACAAAATGATTATCTTGTCTGGCTGGTCTCAAATCATCAGTCACTTAACTGTTTTATAGGATTTCTTAGTAAAAATGATAAAAATAAATTTACACATGATAAAATCAAGGCCCAAAGAAATAATTAGAGCATCTAAAGAAACACTGTTTTATGGTGCATATGATAAACATATAGACATTTCTTCAATTCTGAGTTCATTGATTTAAGAAATTGTTGCTATTCAAAAAAAGGTGAGAGTAATTTATAGCTATTTAAGTTGAAATGATACTAGGTGTAATCAGACATCACACTTCCAGCCTTAACATAAATGCCTTAAGGGTCAGTTAGAAATTGCTTTCCACCATCGGTCTTGCAGCCTGAATACCACTGTTTAGGTACNGAGTAATTTATAGCTATTTAAGTTGAAATGATACTAGGTGTAATCAGACATCACACTTCCAGCCTTAACATAAATGCCTTAAGGGTCAGTTAGAAATTGCTTTCCACCATCGGTCTTGCAGCCTGAATACCACTGTTTAGGTACACTGAGCTGTGTGAAGATGTTTTAGCTAATAGCGCAGACCCTAGGAAAAGATGTGATGCCTTATTTTCCAGACCAGTGATCTGACCCAACATGGGATGGTAAAACTGATTCTATAACTTGAGATACGAATACTTGAGAGCAAAGGAGACTGATTTAAAAACTTTGTTCTATTTGGAAATAAATGTTCAAGATCAGAGTGATTCTGATATTATTATATAATGTACATTACTTTATCACTCTAGTGCCTTTCTCGCTCAGAGTATGCAGTTACTGAATTTTTTTATGTTTAATAACATCTTTTTATGACAAGCCACTGAAGTCTTAGAGGTATCTTGTTTTTATTTTAGACACTATTTCTGATCAAAGTATAAAGCAGAAAAGGTTGCAACAATAACCTTAGAATTAAGTTGTTTACATCCCCTTATATGATGCAAAAGTAAATGAAAACAGCAAGGACATTCTAGGCTGTTGGGATTAGATTGTGTCCTTACTATCTACTTAAAATGTTTGTTTTCATGTTTATTTTTCTCCTACCACTACTGTTAGCAATGCCATTTCAAAAGCTAATAAATCTTCCATTTAAGTCCCTTCTTTTCTTTCTAAAATATTTCATCAATCATAGTACAACTGTGCTCTATCATGGGGTAGTTGCAAACTGGCATGCGAAAAAAGGATCTACATGTTATCCCCCTTATCTCAACCCGGGGAAAAGATGACAGCCAATTTATTAGTTGAGATATTGTTAAGCTCATCAAATAAAATACTGTTTTCTGCATCTGTGATGCTTTATGTAACACTACCAAAATTGTCTCTTTCAAAGCCCACTTAAAGATAGTTGTGATAGCAGTTAGTTATGCCTAATGCCTTCGTTGTATAGACGTTGAAAATGTGGACTTCTCAGTTCTGACTAAATGACTCCTGCTAGATATTCTGGAAGACAAAAGACATGTAATCAGAATGCAATTTTGTTTGTTGATGTTAAAAAGTATGAAGAGTTTTCAGGAAGAAAGACCTTATTTACAACCAGTTATTTATTTCAGTCAGGTCATTTAGTTCTATTTTGTGTATCTGTTTTCTCACATGCAAGCTAGTGATATTAATATTGATCCTTTTAAAATTTCTGTAGAATAGTTTCAGCAATAAATGGGAGAGTGACTGTAATGGGGCTTGAATAAGTTAAACTGTGAAGCTATTTTACTTCCAGCATTTTAATCTTTGAAAACAGAAATTCACTTAAGTCATAATACAGAAACCTAATTGATGTTTATAACAGT
>SJYX01022667.1:11182-121792 GCA_006410675.1 Oreotragus oreotragus
GGTGCTGCTGCTGCTAAGTCACTTCAGTCGTGTCCGACTCTGTGTGACCCCATAGACGGCAGCCCACCAGGCTCCCCCATCCCTGGGATTCTCCAGGCAAGAACACTGGAGCGGGTTGCCATTTCCCTCTCCAGTGCATGAAAGAGAAAAGTGAAAGTGAAGTCGCTCAGTCTGTCCGACTGTTAGCGACCCCATGGACTGCAGCCCACCAGGCTACTCCGTCCATTGGATTTTCCAGGCAAGAGTACTGGGGTGGGGTGCCATTGCCTTCCCCGTAAGGGAGGTGAGTCAGAGAGAAAAAGACAAGTATCGTAAGACACTGCAGACAGTTGATATCTACAAACTCATACCAGAGAACACTTTTACAAAACAGAAATGGACTCGCAGATTGAGAAAACCAAATTAGGATCATCAAAAGAAAGTTAATTACTCAGCTATTAAAAAGGACGCATTTGAATCAGCTCTAATGAGTGGATGAAACTGGAGCCTATTATAGAGAGTGAAGTCTGCAAGAAAAACACCAAATACCGTATATTAATGCATATATATGGAATTTAGAAAGATGGTAACAATGACCCTATATGCAAGACAGCAAAAGAGACATAAAGAACAGACTTTTGGACTCTGTGGGAGAAGGCCAGGGAGGGATGATTTGAGAGAATAGCACTGAAACATGTGTATTACCATATGTGAAATAGATGACCAGTCCAAGTCCGATGCATGAAGCAGGGCACTCAAAGCCGGGGCACTGGGACAACCCTGAGGGATGGGATGGGAGGGGGATTCAGGAGGGGAGACACATGTACCTCTGTGGCTGATTCACGTCAATGTATGGCAAAAACCACCACAATATTTAAAAGTAATTAGCCTCCAATTAAAATAAAAGGAATAAATTAAGAGTTTCAGATGAAAATATACACACTGATAGCTATCAAACTGATAATCAAATAGAATCTACTGTATAGAACGGTGAACTCTACTGAGCAAACTGTAATAACCTATATTAGGAACAAAAAGGAAAAGGAATAGATGTATGTCTATGTAAAATCGAATCAAATTCCTGTACTCCTGAAACCAATGAAACAATGGAAATAAACTCTGCCCCACTATAAAATGAAAGTTAAATTACCTGAGCTTAGTGAAGGGGACACTAGACAGTGGTGGCCCTATGAATTAGGATGTGATATGCTATGGCATTAATATGACACCACCAAAGCTTTTCATTCTGCAGAACACAGCAGCAACCCTCTCAAAGGTGCCTGACCTCACGTGAATGCGACAAGGTGGAGAGAAGGAAAAGGACCACAGGTTAATCAGGGCAGCACCCTCAATTCATTGGCTGGGAATCTCTGAGGAGACAGGACACACTGCAGGTAAAGAGCAGGTATGGGGTCTCTGGGTACAGATTCCTGACCCATGTGGATGGGGTGAGACCCGCACAGTGCCCAGACCTCCAAACTGGGGCCACACATCCCCTTGGTCAGGACACCATGGCTGTGGTTGGTGGGCCCCCAATGTGTGGACAAGCCAGGACCCTGGGGCCTCCTGGGACCCTAGAAAGAAGTCTAGGGACCATCTCCTCCCCCACAATTGTTCCTGAGAAGTCAGGCCCCTCCTGTTTTCACTTTGGTACCATATGATTTTTCACTTGTTTGGAAGCTCATGCTAGAGGTGAACACTCTACCTTGGTTCTGCCGGGCTCTGTCCTTCTTGTCCTGCTGAGATGTTGAGAAAACAGGAGAGCTGGGCTGAGAGACGAGGGGCAGCTCTGCTCTCTTTGGAGGAGAGAGTCAACTGGAAGGAGAGCACAGCAGCAAACTCACCTGCTGCCCATTGGCTTTTTGCCCGATCCCTGTGCCCTGAAACCAATTCACCAGGTGAACCTGCCTCCCTACTCAACCTGAATGTGCTGGAACATTGGAATGATTACCAGGTGGCCACCTGAGGGGTCTCCAGGAGCCCCAGGGAAGGTGAACCTGGCGGGGGACAGACTAGGAGCCCGACCGCAGCACTGACCCCCGGGAGGGCCAGGGAGGCCCACTCAGAGGAGAGCACGGCTCCCAGAGAAGCCCACCCAGCCCCAGAGCCCAGACATCCGAGCGCTGACGCTCAGACGCAGGCACGGAGTTTCCCAGGACAGAGGCCAGGCCAGGCCCGCACCCGGGTCCCCGTGTCCCACGGCAGACAGAATCAGTTCAGTTCAGTTCAGTGGCTCAGTCGTGTCCAACTCTCTGCGACCCCATGAACTGCAGCACGCCAGGCCTCCCTGTCCATCACCATCTCCCGGAGTTCACTCAGACTCATGTCCATTGAGTCAGTGATTCCATCCAGCCATCTCATCCCTCTGTCGTCCCCTTTTCCTCCTGCCCCCAATCCCTCCCAGCATCAGAGGCTTTTCCAATGAGTCAACTTTTCGCATGAGGTGGCCAAAGTACTGGAGTTTCAGCTTTAGCATCATTCCTTTCAAAAATATTCAGGTCTAAATGTCCTCACTACAGAAAGCACACAGTCTCATTAAACATAATCAGTGTAGACAGGACTTAGAGAGGTCTAAATCTATCATGTAGACAGAACTTGGTCAGGTTCAAACTAATTTAGGGCTGGTCTCCCAGGAGGCACAGGTCACACACATGCAGGGTCCCTCATTGTTGGACAGGGAGCTCACCTTCATGTGAGAACTAGGATGTACATTTCTTGAAAAATAAATCATCACTGGGCTCCACCCTTCACACACATCAGGAAACTGACTGCTACCAACTTCTGTGGCCACACGATGGTCAGGACCCAAGGGGGATCCTGGAATTTCTTACAGTGTCTCCCCGTGTCCAGTAAAGACAGACAGGAAGTGGCCTGATTCTAGTATCCCAGGTTTTCAGCAGGAAGCAGCCACACTGGAAGTCTTCTGGAAAAGTACATTCTTTATCAGAATAAAAATATACTGGTTTAATTACAAGCATTCTAGTTATTTGCAAACCTAAAATATTCTTAAAAGTTTGGAAACATGATTTTGGAGTTTCCGTTGTTCCTTTGGTTCAGATTTTCTAGGTAGAAGCAAGCCATAATTTCAAATTACTTTCTAATTCTGCTGTTATTATATGAATAAAAGGTCACACTTGAAAATGAAATCAAACTCCTGCAAACAATTAGTGGCTCAAAAAGCATATGAGCTACAGGGACTTAGTCTTCTAACAGTTTCATCTTTCTCCATGAAAAAAAAACCAGAAAACTTAGGCCCCCTGATTTTTTGCTTCTTTGTTCAAACTGAGCTAGAATGAAATTGACATTCATATCAACAAGTAACAGGTCATAGAAGGAAACAGGACCTGGAGAGAAGGGAATGCTCCTATGCTGCTGGAGGGAAACCACATCCAAAAAATAAGACTAAAATTCAAATTGGGTTTAATTATGACACTATGGGGTTACATGGAGTATGAACCAAGAGTCTAAATATAGCAGACAATATGTGAAAACAAATTCGACATCTCAGATGTGAGAGTAAGGTTTCTTGTCAGATCTGCAGCTGGTATGCACAAATTCTTTTAGAATATTGCATGTATCTTTTCCAATTATGGCTTTGTCTGGATGTATGGCTTGAAGTGGGATTGCTAGATCACGTGGTAACTATTTTTAGTTTTTCTGAGGAACCGCCATACTGTTCTCTACAGCGACTGTACCAATCTACATTCCCACCAACTGTGTAGGAGGGTTTACCTTTCTTCACACCCTCTGCAACACTTGTTACTTGGAGAGTTTTAAACGATGGCCATTCTGACCAGTTTGGGGTGGTACCTCATCGAAGTTTTGATTTGCATTTCTTAAATAATTAACAAGGAGGAGCAGTCAGGATGAATCTTTAATTTTCAGATGTGTAAAATAAATTAGGTTTGAAATCTCAACTTGACGATATTTTTCACAGATAATGATTTATGAAGTATTTAGTTATTTCCTTTCTTCTTAGTCTAACTAGAGGGACATTCATTATCACATTACTCAAGGTGATGGGCTCAGTTTTGGATTTCTGAGCAGTTTTAAAGATGTGCACTGCTCCCTTCAAAGGGAAGGCTTCTGGTGGGACCAATAAGAGCTGTTCCTTGAGCTAATACAGTCACAGCCAAGGAGGCACACAGCCACATCTCAGACCTCAAATGGAATGGCCACACTGAGGCCTAGCAGTTTGCCCTGGTGTTACAGCTTAGCCTCTTTCTGTATGACTAGGTGAGTTGTTAATGACTTTTTAGATTCTACTGGGGCTTCCCAGGTGGCGCTAGTGGTAAAGAACTGCCTGCCAGTGCAGGAGACATAAAGGCACTGGCTTGACCCCTGGGTCAGGAAGATCCCCTGGAGGAGGGCATGGCAACCCACTCCAGGATTCTTGCCTGGAGAATCCCATGGACAGAGGAGACTGGTGGTCTATGGTTCATAGGGTCACAAACAGTGGGACCCGACTGAAGCGACTTAGCACACAGACATGCTCANGAACTAGGATGTACATTTCTTGAAAAATAAATCATCACTGGGCTCCACCCTTCACACACATCAGGAAACTGACTGCTACCAACTTCTGTGGCCACACGATGGTCAGGACCCAAGGGGGATCCTGGAATTTCTTACAGTGTCTCCCCGTGTCCAGTAAAGACAGACAGGAAGTGGCCTGATTCTAGTATCCCAGGTTTTCAGCAGGAAGCAGCCACACTGGAAGTCTTCTGGAAAAGTACATTCTTTATCAGAATAAAAATATACTGGTTTAATTACAAGCATTCTAGTTATTTGCAAACCTAAAATATTCTTAAAAGTTTGGAAACATGATTTTGAAGTTTCCGTTGTTCCTTTGGTTCAGATTTTCTAGGTAGAAGCAAGCCATAATTTCAAATTACTTTCTAATTCTGCTGTTATTATATGAATAAAAGGTCACACTTGAAAATGAAATCAAACTCCTGCAAACAATTAGTGGCTCAAAAAGCATATGAGCTACAGGGACTTAGTCTTCTAACAGTTTCATCTTTCTCCATGAAAAAAAAACCAGAAAACTTAGGCCCCCTGATTTTTTGCTTCTTTGTTCAAACTGAGCTAGAATGAAATTGACATTCATATCAACAAGTAACAGGTCATAGAAGGAAACAGGACCTGGAGAGAAGGGAATGCTCCTATGCTGCTGGAGGGAAACCACATCCAAAAAATAAGACTAAAATTCAAATTGGGTTTAATTATGACACTATGGGGTTACATGGAGTATGAACCAAGAGTCTAAATATAGCAGACAATATGTGAAAACAAATTCGACATCTCAGATGTGAGAGTAAGGTTTCTTGTCAGATCTGCAGCTGGTATGCACAAATTCTTTTAGAATATTGCATGTATCTTTTCCAATTATGGCTTTGTCTGGATGTATGGCTTGAAGTGGGATTGCTAGATCACGTGGTAACTATTTTTAGTTTTTCTGAGGAACCGCCATACTGTTCTCTACAGCGACTGTACCAATCTACATTCCCACCAACTGTGTAGGAGGGTTTACCTTTCTTCACACCCTCTGCAACACTTGTTACTTGGAGAGTTTTAAACGATGGCCATTCTGACCAGTTTGGGGTGGTACCTCATCGAAGTTTTGATTTGCATTTCTTAAATAATTAACAAGGAGGAGCAGTCAGGATGAATCTTTAATTTTCAGATGTGTAAAATAAATTAGGTTTGAAATCTCAACTTGACGATATTTTTCACAGATAATGATTTATGAAGTATTTAGTTATTTCCTTTCTTCTTAGTCTAACTAGAGGGACATTCATTATCACATTACTCAAGGTGATGGGCTCAGTTTTGGATTTCTGAGCAGTTTTAAAGATGTGCACTGCTCCCTTCAAAGGGAAGGCTTCTGGTGGGACCAATAAGAGCTGTTCCTTGAGCTAATACAGTCACAGCCAAGGAGGCACACAGCCACATCTCAGACCTCAAATGGAATGGCCACACTGAGGCCTAGCAGTTTGCCCTGGTGTTACAGCTTAGCCTCTTTCTGTATGACTAGGTGAGTTGTTAATGACTTTTTAGATTCTACTGGGGCTTCCCAGGTGGCGCTAGTAGTAAAGAACTGCCTGCCAGTGCAGGAGACATAAAGGCACTGGCTTGACCCCTGGGTCAGGAAGATCCCCTGGAGGAGGGCATGGCAACCCACTCCAGGATTCTTGCCTGGAGAATCCCATGGACAGAGGAGACTGGTGGTCTATGGTTCATAGGGTCACAAACAGTGGGACCCGACTGAAGCGACTTAGCACACAGACATGCTCACCCTCAGGAAAGGTCCTGCAGTGAATACTGCAGAAATAAATTACAAACACAACCAACTTTCAAGAAGCCAGTGGCAAAAGGTAAATTTTCCTCACACCTGTAAGAAAAAAATACCCAAACTGTCACAGGACAATATGCTCATCATACCTAATTATTACAGGAGAAATGCCAATCAAAATGACAACAAGAAATCAAATCCAACCTATCCGAATGGCCACACTCACAAGTCTGTAACAATACATGTGGGAGAGAGCTGCATAGTGATGGAACCTACCCGACACAATCAGTGGGAATGGAGATTGTCAACAGCCCGAGAAAGTACAGCCTCCACATGCTAGAAAAAGATCTTCAGAAAAACTAAGCCTGGAATCTGACATACCTCTACATGGGCTTATATCCGAAAAACCACCATTCAAAAAGACACATGCACCCCGACATTCACTGCAGCCCTACTTACAATAGCAAAACACAGCCCCAGGAAAATGTCCACTGACAGATCAAAGCTTAAAGATGCAGTACATGCATAAAATGGACTATGAAAAGCTGCCGCTGAAATTATGAAATATGCCCGTGGTCACCACAGGGATGGACCTTGAAGAATCTTACACAAAGTCTGTAACAATACATGTGGGAGAGAGCTGCATAGTGATGGAACCTACCCGACACAATCAGTGGGAATGGAGATTGTCAACAGCCCGAGAAAGTACAGCCTCCGCATGCTAGAAAAAGATCTTCAGAAAAACTAAGCCTGGAATCTGACATACCTCTACATGGGCTTATATCCGAAAAACCACCATTCAAAAAGACACATGCACCCCGACATTCACTGCAGCCCTACTTACAATAGCAAAACACAGCCCCAGGAAAATGTCCACTGACAGATCAAAGCTTAAAGATGCAGTACATGCATAAAATGGACTATGAAAAGCTGCCGCTGAAATTATGAAATATGCCCGTGGTCACCACAGGGATGGACCTTGAAGAATCTTACACTAACCAAGTCAACCAGTCGAGGGAAGACAATAGTACACTATCTCCCTTCTACGCAAAATGAAAAAAGAGACGCAAAGGAGCTCATTTACAACATAACGAGAAGCTGAGACTTCAAACACAAAGTATCCCCCCCAAAAAGTGAAGGGCTGAGGATGAGTTAGAAAATCTGGACTAACATAGAAATAGGAATATGAATCTGTAATAGGTAATCCACAAGGAACATTTCCCACCTACCTTCCTTCATTCCTTCCACACACACAAAGAATCTGTATCTCTCATGTATACACAGAAATCTGCATCTGTAATAGAAAATCCACAAGGATGACCTCCTTCCTTCCTCATATACACACAAATCAGTATCTTCAGTAGATAATCCACAAGGAATATCTCCTTCCTTGCTCCTCCCACCCACATAAACACAAAATCTGCATCTCTAACATATACAGAGAAATCTGTATCTGTAATAGACAATTTGCAAGGATTATCTCCTTCCTTCAATCCATCCACATCTGCACAGAAATTTGTATATCTAACAGATACTCCAAGAAACACCTGATGTTCAGCACAGGGAACTTTGCTCGAAATTCTACAATAACCTCTAGGGCAAAACCATCCAAAAAAGAACAGATATGTTGTATATAAACATAAGTCATAACAGAATCAGGCGATTGTGTACTGATGACAAGCAAAATACAGCAAATCAACTATATTCCCATATAGCATTAGCATTAAAGGAAAGAAAATCAATGTCTAGTTAATTTCCTCCCACCTTCCTGACTTGGGCTGCTATCCCATCCCTGGAGTCTGAGCAGCCTTGGAACCCATGACTGCCCTGTAGTGGGGCCAAACAGCTGGGCAGGGTGTCCTTAATTGAATACTGTCTGGTTTGCTCTGGCTGGGACCAGAGTCCCTAGTTCAACCAAAGGATGGTCACCTGGCCATCCGGCCTCAAACTCTGGAAAAGTAACCTAGACCAAGTCTAATTTGTGCTGGGGACCCCAATTCAAGCCTCCTTCTTGAGAGCACAGCCTCCTAGGCACCTCACCAGGTGCCCTGGCCCAGGTATGGAGGTGTGCAGCTTTAGGGGGAAGTAGTAGTCAGACACAAGCCACTGGGCGTTTGCTCAGACACTGCTGCCGCTGCTGCTGCTGCTAAGTCGCTTCAGTCGTGTCCGACTCTGTGCGACCCCACATACGGCAGCCCACCAAGGCTCCGCAAGAGCACTGGAGTGGGCCACCATTTCNTGCTCAGACACTGCTGCCGCTGCTGCTGCTGCTAAGTCGCTTCAGTCGTGTCCGACTCTGTGCGACCCCACATACGGCAGCCCACCAAGGCTCCGCAAGAGCACTGGAGTGGGCCACCATTTCCTTCTCCAATGCATGAAAGTGAAAAGTGAAAGTGAAGTCGCTC
Source organism: Oreotragus oreotragus (assembly GCA_006410675.1). NCBI lineage: Eukaryota > Metazoa > Chordata > Mammalia > Artiodactyla > Bovidae > Oreotragus > Oreotragus oreotragus. The sequence continues at coordinate 19,862 of SJYX01022667.1, forward strand.
AGTCATACCCGACTCTTGGTGACCCCACGGACTGCAGCCTACCAGGCTCCTCCGCCCATGGGACTCTCCAGGCGAGAGTACTGGAGTGGGTTGCCACTGCCTTCTCCATTCCACTGTAATTCACACACAGGAAACTGACTTTCCCTAAGGATCAGACTGCCCAAGGAAGCAGAATTGGGCATGAAAAGCGCTGCTGCCTTGTGGACATTTCCTATAACTACAACTTGAACTCTGGTGCTTATCAGCACATCCAATTCACAAGGCCTGTGGGGCTGTTAATGACAGCCACCCTCTAGAAAGGTCCTGGGGTGGGTACTGCAGAAATAAATTCCAAACACAACTGACTTTCAAGAAGCCAACTGTAACAGGTAAATTTTCCTCACACCCTTTAACGAAAAGAAAAAAAAAATGGCCACAGGACAAGATGCTCTACATCCCTAAATATGATGTCAATCAAAATGACAAGAAATCACATCCCACCTGTCAGAATGGGCACTCTCACACGATTACAAATATTACNACAACTGACTTTCAAGAAGCCAACTGTAACAGGTAAATTTTCCTCACACCCTTTAACGAAAAGAAAAAAAAAATGGCCACAGGACAAGATGCTCTACATCCCTAAATATGATGTCAATCAAAATGACAAGAAATCACATCCCACCTGTCAGAATGGGCACTCTCACACGATTACAAATATTACATGCAGGAGAGAGATGGGAGAAGAGGAACTCCCTTACATGGTCAGCGGGAAAGAACATTGATAACAGCCACTAGAACAGCCTCTGTAGTCCTGTAAATAAAATTCCAAGAGAGTTCAGCCCATGATCAGACATACCCATACCTGGGCCTGTATCGGAGAAAACTATCATTCAAAAAGTCACATGGACCCCCAGTGTTCACTGCTGCTCTAGTTATAACAGCCAAGCCCAGAATCAGCAAGATGTCTTTTGACAGATTAAAGGCTAAAGATGTGGTACATATATACAATGGACTATTATCGGCCATGAAAAATGGCTACTGAAATTCTTAAATTATGCAACTAACTGTCACAAGAATGGGCCCTGCAGGATTATAGACTAAGTGAAGTCAGCCAGACAGAGGGGGAAAAAAATAGCATTTGATGTTCCTTGTAGGCAAAATTTTAAAAGAGGTACAAAGGAACAAATTTGCAACACAGTAAGTGACTCTGAGAATTCAAACACAATCAGAAGTTTCCAAGAAAAAGCAAAAGAGCAAATATGAATTAGAAGGTCAGGGCTAACATATACACAGAAATCTGTATCTGTAATAGCTAATCCAGGATTATCTCTTTCCTTCCTTCCAAATATACACAGAAATTTCTATTTCTAACATATACAGAGAAATCTCTATCTGTAATAGATAATCCAAAATTAGTATCTCTTTCCTTTGACATATGCACAGTAATCTTTATCTCTAACATACCCACAGAAATCAGTATCTATATTAGGTAATCCACAAAAATTATCTCTTGCCTTCCTTCCTTCCATGCACATAAACACAGAAATACTTATCTCTAACATATACATAGAAATCTACAGCTGTAATAGATAATCCACAAGTATAATCACAAGGATAATCTCTTTCCTTCATTCCTTGGACATGAACAGAAAAAGGTTTAACTTTAATAAATGTTCCACAGGCACCTGGTGTTCAACACAGAGAACCTTATTCAAACTTGTTCAATAACCCTTACGGCAAAAGAATTTTTTTTAAGTACAAATATGCTGTGTGTATATAAATATAAATATAATGGAATCAGTCCATTACACGTTTAGGACAAGCACAACACTGCAGATCAAGTGTACTTCAGCATAGCATCAGTATGAGATTAAAGGAAAGAACAGTAATGCCTAGTTTATTCCCTCTGACCACCATGACTTGGGTTGCTATCCTATCGCTGGAAGCTGAGTAGACTAGAGTCTTAGGGCCAGACTGGGGTGGGATCAAGACAACCCTGCAAGGTGCTCTTCATAGAGACTCCTCTTAAGCCTGTACTGTCTGCTTTACTCTAGCTGGGACCAAATCCCTAGTGCACCCCAACAATGGTGGCCTGACCTTCTGGTCTTGAGGACCAGGGTAACCTCACTGGGTACCAGGTCCCCTGGTGCTGGGGTCCCCAGCTGAAGCCTCTGTCCTGAGAGGGCAGCCTCCTAGACACCTCAGCAGGGAGCCGTTCCCCCGGTACTGATGAGTCTGGAGGGGAGGGATGAAGCTTTAGGGGGAAGAAGTAATGCGACTCAGGCCCTTGGGTGTTTGCTCAGGCACATTCCACTCTAATTCACCATCCAGGAAGCCTACTTTCCCTAAGAATCTGGTTGCAGATGGAACCAGAGGTGGCATGAAGAAGTACTGCCCCCTTGTGGACATTTCCTATGATTACAACTTGACCACAGGTGCTTACTGGCATTTCCAATTCACAAGGCCTGTAGGGAAGATCCTCTAGAAGGCGTTAGAGGGCGTGAAAACACACTCCAGTATTCTTGTCTGGAGAATCCCATGGTCAGAGGAGCCTCACAGGCTACAGCCCACGGGGTTGCACAAAGTAGGACATGACTAAAGCGACTTAGCATGCACACACTTATGTGGGGCTATAATGACAACTGCCTTCGGAAAAGGTCCTACAGTGGGTATTACAGACATAAATTCCAAACAGAGCCAACTTTCAAGAAGCCGGTTGTAACAGGTAAATTTTTCTCACATCCTTTAAGGAAAAAAAAGAAAAAAAATACCAAACAGTCACAGGACAAGATGCTCAGCATCCCTAATTATTACAGGAAAAATACCAATCAAGATGACAAGTAATCAAATTCCATCCGAGAGAATGGTTATCCTGACTGTAAGCAAACAGTAAATGGAGAGAACTAGGAAATGATGGAATCCCCCTATACATGCTCCATGGGAATGGACATTGGCAACAGCCCCTAGAAAGGACAGCCTCCACAGGCAACAATGAAAATTTCAAGACAGCTAAGCCTAGGATCTTAATACCCACACCTGAGCCTATAATACAAAAAACCATCATTCAAATGGCATATGCACCCCAGCGTTCACTGCAGTGTTACTTCCAGCAGTCGAAAGAAACAGACCAAAGAAACGTTCCACTGAAAGACTAAAACTTAAAGAAGTAGGGTATATATACCTTAGGCTTCTGCTCAGACATGAAAAAGCACCATGAAATTATGCCATTGGTCCAGACAAAGATGGATGTTAAAGGATCATATATTGAGTGTAGACAGCAACATAGGAAAAATATAGCTGATGATGTCCCTTCTTCACCAAAAAAAAAAAAAAAGGAAAGGACCAGGTATGAATTAGGAGGTCAGTACTAACATATACACAGAAATCAGTATTTATAATATACAATCCACAAGAATTATCTCCTTCCTTCCTTCCACATATGCACTGAAATCTCTAACATACCCACAGAAATCTTTACTAGGTGATTCACAGGGATTATCTCCTACCTTCCTCCTTCCTTTTCTTTCATCTTTCCTTCCATGTACAAAGAAAGATTTATCTCTAACATATACATAGAAATCTGTAGCTGTAATAGATAATCCAAAATGACTATCTCCTTCCTTCATATCTTGCACATATACAATAAATCTGTATCTCTAACAGATATTCCACAGGGATCTGATGTTTAGCACTGAGAAATTTACTTCACCTTGTTCAATAACCTCTATGGCAAAAAAAAAAAAATGTTTAAGTACAAATATGCTGTAAGTATATGTCATAACTGAATCAGTGCCTTTTACACTGAGGATGAGCACAAAACTGCAAATCAACTATACTTCAACATACCATTGGCTTGCGATTAAAGGAAAGAAAAGTAATGTCTAGTTTATTCCCTCCTACCTCCCTGACTTGGGATGCTATCTGATCCCTGGAACCTGAGTAGGCTTGAGTCCCAAAGCTGAACTTGGGTGGGGCCGATACAGCCTGGCAGGGTGCCCTGCATTGAGACTCCTCTCTTAAACATGTACTGTCTGGTTTTCTCTGGCTGGGACCAGAATCCCTAGTGCACTCCAACGATGGTGGCCCGACCCTCTGGCCTCGAGGACCAGGGTAAAGTCACCAAGTACCCAGGACCCTGGCGCTCGGACCCTAGCTGAGGGCTCCTTCCTGAGGGTGCAGCCTCCTAGGCAGCTCGGCAGGGAGCAGTGCCCCAGGTAGGCATGAGTCTGGAAAGGAGGGGTAAAGCTTTAGGGGTTAGAAGTAGTGATATTTAAACCCTGGGTGTTTGCTCAGGCACATCCCTCTCTAATGCACAGCCCAGGAAGCCAACTATTCCTAAAACTCTGGTTGTTTCAGAGTTGGTATGAAGAAGTGCTGCCGCCTTGTGGTCATTTCCTGTAAAGGCAACTTGCCAGCAACTGGTACTTACTGGCATCTCCACTCCTATATGCAGAGTACATCATGAGAAACGCTGGGCTGAAAGAAACACAAGCTGGAATCAAGATTGCCGGGAGAAATATCAATAACCTCAGATATGCAGATGACACCACCCTTATGGCAGAAAGTGAGGAGGAGCTAAAAAGCCTCTTGATGAAAGTAAAAGAGAGCGAAAAAGTTGGCTTAAAGCTCAACATTCAGAAAACGAAGATCATGGCATCCGGTCCCATCACTTCATGGGAAATAGACGGGGAAACAGTGGAAACAGTGTCAGGCTTTATTTTTGGGGGCTCCAAAATCACTGCAGATGGTGACTGCAGCCATGAAATTAAAAGACGCTTACTTCTTGGAAGAAGTTATGACCAACCTAGATAGCATATTGAAAAGCAGAGACATTACTTTGCCAACAAATGTCCATCTAGTCAAGGCTATGGTTTTTCCTGTGGTCATATATGGATGTGAGAGTTGGACTGTGAAGAAAGCTGAGCGCCAAAAATTGATCCTTTTGAACTGTGGTGTTGGAGAAGACTCTTGAGAGTCCCTTGGACTGCAAGGAGATCCAACCAGTCCATTCTGAAGGAGATCAACCCTGGGATTTCTTTGGAAGGAATGATGCTAAAGCTGAAACTCCAGTACTTTGGCCACCTCATGCGAAGAGTTGACTCATTGGAAAAGACTCTGATGCTGGGAGGGACTGGGGGCAGGAGGAGAAGGGGACGACCGAGGATGAGATGGCTGGATGGCATCACGGACTCGACGGACGTGAGTCTGAGTGAACTCCGGGAGACAGTGATGAACAGGGAGGCCTGGTGTGCTGCGATTCATGGGGTTGCAAAGAGTCGGACATGACTGAGCAACTGATCTGATCTGAGGAGGCTGTGACTGACAACTGTCCTCAGAAAAGGTCCTGTTACTGGTATTGCATAAATAAATTCCAAAAACAACCAACTTTCAAGAAGCCAACTGCAACAGGTAGATTTTCCTCACACCCTTTAAGGGAAAACACACACACACACACAACCACAGGGCAAGATGCTCAGCATCCCTAATTATTACAGGAGAAATGCCAACCAAAATGACAACAGGAAATGAAATCCCACCTGACAGAATGTCCATCCTGTCTGCAAACAGTAAATGGGGAAGAGAGCCGGGAGATCATGGAACGCTCCCTACACGCTCCACGGGAACGGACATCAGCAACAGCCACTAGAAAGGGCAACCTCAACAGCCAAACAGAAAATTTCAAGAGAGCTAAGCCTAAGATTTTAATACCTACACCTGGGCATATACAATGGAAAAAACATCGTTCAAATCAACACGTGTACTCCAGCCTTCACTGCAGTGGTACCTCCAGTACTCAATATACAGACCCAAGAAGTCCATTCACAGGTTAGATCATAAAGAAATGTGGTGCATTGTATACAATGGGCTATTACTCAGACATGAAAACCCACCACTGAAATTATTCCAACTTTTCCCACAAGGATGGACTTTCAAGGATCATACTGCAAATAAAGTCAGCAACAGTGAAGAAAAGAGCAGATGATGTTCCTTCTAGGTAAAATGAAAGAGATACAGGCAAAGTAATTTATAACACAAAGAGGGATTATGAGATTCAAACACAAATATATATATGATTTAGATAATCCACAAGGATTATCTCCTGCCTTCCTTTCTTCTTCCTTTCTTGCATGCCTTATACACAGAAATATTTTTCTCCAATATGCACAGAAATCTGTAACTGTAATAGATATTCCACAACAATAGGATCCAGCAATCCCATGCCTCGGCATGCTTCTGGAGTAATTCCAAAATATAAAAGACACTGGTACCCTTGCAATCTTGGCCCCACAAGGGCCACAATAGCCAAGTCCGGGAAGCAAGCTAATTGTAGAAAATACAGATGAATGGATACAGATGATGGACACAATGCAGTTATTTCTCAACCATAAAGTAGTAGGAAATAATGCCAAACTCAGCCATAGAAAAGAAAGTAGAGATGATCATTCCGAGTGAAGTAAAGGAGCCAGGGAGAGGCAATATCGTATGATATCACTTCCAGGTGTAATTTAAAGATGCATAAAAATGAACTTCTTTCCCAGAGAGACACAGCCTCTCAGACTTTGGAAAGAAACTTCTAGTAACCAAGGAAGAATGATGTGGGTCAGGGAGAAATGAGTTGCTTCAGACCAACATGCACATTACTATCTTTAAAATAAGTCACCACGACCCACAGTGTAACACAAGGAAACTTACACAACTATAACTATAGGTTATTTCTTTGGAAGGAATGATGCTGAAGCTGAAACTCCAGTACTTTGNTGATGTGGGTCAGGGAGAAATGAGTTGCTTCAGACCAACATGCACATTACTATCTTTAAAATAAGTCACCACGACCCACAGTGTAACACAAGGAAACTTACACAACTATAACTATAGGTTATTTCTTTGGAAGGAATGATGCTGAAGCTGAAACTCCAGTACTTTGGCCACCTCATGCGAAGAGTTGACTCACTGGAAAAGACTATCATGCTGGGAGGGATTGGGGGCAGGAAGAGAAGGGGATGGCCAAGGATGAGATGGCTGGATGGCATCACGGACTCGATGGACGTGAGTCTGGGTGAACTCTGAATAACCTATACGGAAAAATAACCCCCAAAAAACCCATATATACATCTATGCAGAAGTGAATCAATTTGCATTAGACTGAAAAAGGGGGGGGGAAAACCCACAAGAATGTAATTCACCAATATACCTCAATTCAAATTACAGAATAAAAACATTTTTAAAATTCTCACTCTACTCCCCTCAGACCATAGTGACATGGGCTGCTGTCACATTCATGGAACCTGATTGCTTAGGGTACCTATGCTGGAGTGTCCTGGGACTGGAGTGGGTAGCAGGTAGAGTGCCTCTTGCCCCCTGCAGAGACCCCAACCTCCAGATACAGTCCGGATAAATTAAGAGTTTGGAATTAACATATATATGTTGATATATATCAAATAGATGATCCATAGTAAATACTAAAAAGCAGAGGGAAGTTTACTAAATACACTGCAATCACCTATATGAGAAAAAGAACCAGAAAGAGAACAGATAAATGGCTATTTTTAACTGAATCGAGATCTTGTACACCTGAAACAAACGCAATATCAGATATGAAATCTATTCCAAAGTAAAATAACAAAATTATAGGAAAAAACTGAAATGGTGTGTGCATGAAGGAGTGCTGCCGCCTTGTGGCCATTTTCTGTAATAACACCATGAAGAACTGTGCTGCTGGATATTTAATATTCACAAGGATCCAGGGGCTGGAAGCAAAAAAAAAAACATATGCCCTCAAGGAATGTCCTAGGGATTGTCATCGAAAAAGAATTTATAACAAGGCAGGCATTCAAGTGGCCAACTTCAAGTGGTGGCTTAACTCACACCTTTTTTTTAAAAAAAAATCATATGAAAGGATGTCAGCATTGTTTAACATTCAGTTCAGTCGCTCAGTCGTGTCCGACTCTTTGTGACCCCATGAACCACAGCACGCCAGACCTCCCTGTCCATCACCAACTCCTGGAATTTACCCAAACTCATGTGCATCGAGTCGGTGATGCCATCCAGCCATCTCATCTGTTGTCGTCCTCTTCTCCTCCTGCCCCCAATCCCTCTCAGCATCAGGGTCTTTTCCAATGAGTCAACTCTTCATACGAGGTGGCCAAAGTACTGGAGTTTCAGCTTTAGCATCATCCCCTTCAAAGAAATCCCAGGGCTGATCTCCTTCAGAATGGACTGGTTGGATCTCCTTGCAGTCCAAGGGACTCTCAAGAGTCTTCTCCAACACCACAGTTCAAAAGCATCAATTCTTCGGTGCTCAGCCTTCTTCACAGTCCAACTCTCACATCCATACATGACCACTAGAAAAACCATAGCCTTGACTAGATGGACCTTTGTGGCAAAGTAATGTCTCTGCTTTTCAATATGCTATCTAGGTTGGTCATATCTTTCCTTCCAAGGAGTAAGCGTCTTTTAATTTCATGGCTGCAGTCACCATCTGCAGTGATTTCGGAGTCCAAAAAAATAAAGCCTGACACTGTTTCCACGTCTATTCCCCTATCTATTTCTATTCTATATCCCCATGAAGTGATGGATTTCCCTGGTGGGCTCAGATGGTAAAGCATCCGTCTACAATGGGGGAGAGACCTGGGTTCGATCCCTGGGTTGGGAAGATCCCTGGAGAAGGAAATGGCAATCCACTCCAGGAATATTATCTGGAAAACCCCACGGACAAATGAGCCTGATAGGCTACAGCCCATGGGGTCGCAAAGAGTCAGACACGACTGAGTGACTTCACTTCACATGAAGTGATGGGACCAGATGCCATGATCTTAGTTTTCTGACTGCTGAGCTTTAGGCCAACTTTTTCACTTTCATCAAAAGGCTTTTTAGTTCCTCTTCACTTTGTGCCATAAGGGTGGTGTCATCTGTATATCTGAGGTTATTGATATTTCGCCCAGCAATCTTGATTCCAGCTTGTGCTTCTTCCAGCCCAGCGTTTCTCATGATGTTCTCTGCATATAAGGTAAATAAACAGAGTGACAATATACAGCCTTGATGTACCCCTTTTCCTATTTGGAACCAGTCTATTGTTCCATGTCCAGTTCTAACTGTTGCTTCCTGTCCTGCATACAGGTTTCTCAAGAGGCAGGTCAGGTGGTCTAGTATTCCCACCTCTTTCAGAATTTTCCACAGTTTATTGTAACATTAGAGGAATGCAAATTAAAATGTGGAAACAATAAGGTATTNCCATGTCCAGTTCTAACTGTTGCTTCCTGTCCTGCATACAGGTTTCTCAAGAGGCAGGTCAGGTGGTCTAGTATTCCCACCTCTTTCAGAATTTTCCACAGTTTATTGTAACATTAGAGGAATGCAAATTAAAATGTGGAAACAATAAGGTATTTGCCCACACAGTTCACAGTCACCATTGTCCAAAAGTCAACAAACAATAAATGCTAGAGAAAGTATGAGAAAAAGGGAACCCTCTTACACTTTTTGGGAAAAGGAAAATCAGTAACGGTCACTATGGAGAATGGTATGCAGGTTTTTAAAGAAATGATAATGAGAATACAATTACAATACTCCCTGAAAGAATACACAAAAACACTCCAAACAGATTAAAGACCTAAATAAAAAGTTGGATACAATGAAGTTCTTGAGGAAAAGAGCAGAACACACTTTGATATAAAATGCAACAAGTTCTTTTTGGACCCACCTCTTAGAATCATAAAAATTAAAACAAAAATAAATAAATGGGACCTAGTTACCCTTAAAAGTGTTGTAACAGAAGAGGAAACCATAAACACAACAAAAAGACAAGCCTCATAACAGAACTAATGTTTACAAAGAAAGACACTCACAAGGAATTTATCTCCAAAGCACACAGCTTATGCACCCCGATATCAAAGAAACAACACAATCAAATAGGAGAACAAGATTTAAGTGGACATTTCTTCAAAGACACAGAGATGGTGATGAAGCACATGAAAAGATGCTCAGCATCTATAAGTGTTAGAAAACCGTGAATCAGTAGTACAATGTGGTACAATGTAACCTCACAAGGTCAGAATCAGTTCAGTTCAGTCGCTTAGTCGTGTCCGACTCTTTGTGACCCCATGAATCACAGCAACTGTTCATCACCAACTCCCGGAGTTCACTCAAACTCACGTCCATCGAGTCGGTGATGCCATCCAGCCATCTCATCCTCTGTCATCCCCTGTCATCCCCTTCTCCTCCTGCCCCCAATCCCTCCCAGCATCAGGTCTTTTCCAATGAGTCAATTCTTCTCATGAGGTGGCCAAAGTACTGGAGTTTCAGCTTTAGCATCATTCCTTCCAAAGAAATCCCAGGGCTGATCTCCTTTAGGATGGACTGGTTGGATCTCCTTGCAGTCCAAGGGACTCTCAAGAGTCTTCTCCAACACCACAGTTCAAAAGGATCAATTTTTGGCGCTCAGCTTTCTTCACAGTCCAACTCTCACATCCATATATGACCACAGGAAAAACCATAGCCTTGACTAGATGGACATTTGTTGGCAAAGTAATGTCTCTGCTTTTCAATATGCTATCTAGGTTGGTCATAACTTTCCTTCCAAGGAGTAAGCGTCTTTTAATTTCATGGCTGCAGTCACCATCTGTAGTGATTTTGGAGCCCCCAAAAATAAAGTCTGACACTGTTTCCCCGTCTATTTCCCATGAAGTGATGGGACCGGATGCCATGATCTTAGTTTTCTGAATGTTGAGCTTTAAGCCAACTTTTTCACTCTCCTTTTTCACTTTCTTCAAGAGGCTTTTTAGTTCCTCTTCACTTTCTGCCATAAGGGTGGTGTCATCTGCATATCTGAGGTTATTGATATTTCTTCTGGCAATCTTGATTCCAGCTTGTGCTTCTTCCAGCCCAGCGTTTCTCATGATGTACTCTGCATGGAAGTTAAATGACCAGGATGATGATATACAGCCTTGACGTACTCCAATGGTCAGCATCAAAAAATCAATACCAATAAATGCTGGAGAGGATATGAAGGAAAAAGAACCCTCCTCCCTGTTGGTGGGAATGAAAGTCAGTTAATCCACAAAGGAGAAGAGGACAAAGGTTCATTAAAAACTAAACAGAGAGGTACCGTAGGACCAGCAATCCCATTCCTGGGCATAGATTCAGAGAAAACCATTAAGAGACAGGTGCACGAAATGTTCAAGAATGCACTATGTACAACAGCCAAGACACGGAAGCAACCTAAGTGGATGAGGACAGATGAGTGGATAAACAAGATGGGGTCCACGCACACAGCACATTATCACTCAGTCATAAAAGGGTGACGTCATGCCACGTCCAGCAACAAGGAAGTGGAGACGATCATACTATGTGACGGGAGACAGACAGACAAGTATCACGTGATATCACTTAGTGCTGAATTCTAATGATGGATACAAATGAACTTCTTTACTAAACAGAAACCCTCACAACATAGCAAAGCACCTTATAGTTACCAAAAGGGAAATATGATGGGCATCAAGAAATGAGCAGGTGGAGATGAACATACACACACTACTCTCTACCAAAAAATCAGTGAGGGCCTCTACTCAACACTGCATAATAAACTATATGGGAAGAGAACCCAAAAAGGATACATACACATCTATGCACAAGTGAATCATGTTGCTGTCCAGCTAACAAGAAACAAAAAGACCCTACAACATTGTAAGTCACCAACACCAAAACAAAAGACAAATTATAAAGAGAATTCTGACTCTATTCCCCTCAGGCCTTGGTGACCTGGGCTGCTGTCACATCCCTGAAGCCTGGGCAGGCTGGTTTCCCAAGGATGGACTGTCATGGGGCTGACAGAGCTGGGGAGGGTGTGCCAGCCAATGAGCCCTGCCCCATGGACCTGGTGAGCCTGCTCCCCTCCGCATGGTCCCACAACCTCCAGATCCAGGAGGACCCTCCTGCAGTGAAACTACTCCTACTGCACCCAGAGGATGTGGAGCCTCTGGGCTGGCAGAGCTTTGAAAAGCCCCGTGGGTTCCACGTCTCCAGGTGATCGGGTTCCCACCTCCAGACTCCTTCCTTAGGGTCACCCCACCTATGGATGAAAGCACCCTCCCCAGACTGGTGTTGCAGGAACTGAGATTTGTCCATGGTATGGGGTAGGGAAGGAAGAAGAATGGGACACAAGCCTTGGGTGTTTCTTCTGGCCCTTTCCACTCTAACAGACCATCTAGGGAACAGGACTTTCCCCAAGGCTCTGGTTCCCCCAGTGACCAGAGTTGGGCATAAAGACATGCTGCCACCTTATGGCCATTTCCCATAACAACAACTTTGAAACCTTTGCTCATCAGTTCAGTTCAGTCGCTCAGTCATGTCCGAGTCTTTGCGACCCCATGAATCGCAGCACGCCAGGCCTCCTTGTCCATCACCATCTCCCGGAGTTCACTCAGACTCACGTCCATCGAGTCCGTGATGCCATCTAGCCATCTCATCCTCTGTCGTCCCCTTCTCCTCCTGCCCCCAATCTCTGCCAGCATCAGCGTCTTTTCCAATGAGTCAACTCTTCTCATGAGGTGGCCAAGTACTGGAGTTTCAGCTTTAGCATCATTCCTTCCAAAGAAATCCCAGGGCTGATCTCCTTCAGAATTGACTGGTTGGATCTCCTTGCAGTCCAAGAGACTCTCAAGAGTCTTCTCCAACACCACAGTTCAAAAGCATCGATTCTTCGGCGCTCAGCCTTCTTCACAGCCCAACTCTCACATCCATACATGACCACAGGAAAAACCATAGCCTTGACTAGACAGACCTTAGTCGGCAAAGTAATGTCTCTGCTTTTGAATATGCTATCTAGGTTGGTCATAACTTTTCTTCCAAGGAGTAAGTGTCTTTTAATTTCATGACTGCAGTCACCATCTGCAGTGATTTTGGAGCCCCCAAAAATAAAGCCTGACACTGTTTCCCCATCTATTTCCTATGAAGTGATGGGACCGGATGCCATGATCTTCGTTTTCTGAATGTTGAGCTTTAAGCCAACTTTTTCACTCTCCTCTTTCACTTTCATCAAGAGGCTTTTTTAGCTCCTCTTCACTTTCTGCCATAAGGGTGGTGTCATCAGCATATCTGAGGTTATTGATATTTCTNCACTGTTTCCACTGTTTCCCCATCTATTTCCCATGAAGTGATGGGACTAGATGCCATGATCTTTGTTTTCTGAATGTTGAGCTTTAAGCCAACTTTTTCACTCTCCTCTTTCACTTTCATCAAGAGGCTTTTTTAGCTCCTCTTCACTTTCTGCCATAAGGGTGGTGTCATCAGCATATCTGAGGTTATTGATATTTCTCCCGGCAATCTTGATTCCAGCTTGTGTTTCTTCCAATCCAGCGTTTCTCATGGTGTACTCTGCATATAAGTGAAATGAGCAGGGTGACAATATACCACCTTGACGTACTCCTTTTCCTATTTGGAACCAATCTGTTGTTCCATGTCCAGTTCTAACTGTTAGCTTGGGGAATTTCTACTTGATTTTTAGTTTTAGCAATTAAAATTTTGAAGAAAACCATGGAAATATTCTTTATGGTAGGTTTTAGCTACCTTAAAATTCTCATTCTTTGTACCGACTTTCTGAAATCATGGTAATTTTTTCCTGAGAGCTTTTGAAAACTATTACTTTTGGAAGGAAGCAAGGCAAGACAACAGTTAACTAATCTCTTTTGTTATCAGACTTATCTTAGTAATTCAGCAATTATCATATAAATTTATATTAGTATTATTGTTGTGCTCCAGTGATCATTGATATATTAGCAATTTAACTAATAATGCATGGAAGTCAATTGTCTTTATATCACTTAGGGAGGAATCTGAGAAATGATGGTGGTGATTCACTGAAAATAGTAATTGCCTTATTTCTTTAGATATGTCTGTTGAACTAGGTTTTTTGCTTATGTATGTATGTGTGGCAATATTTTAGATATAGGTCATTCACAGTGAACCAAGTTCCTTCCATCTCTCGAAATCTTTGTGCTCTTCACTAGCTCTGTGTTTCACTTCCACTCTCACTCTCACTGTATGCCTCATTACCACACCAGCTGTGGTAGATGGCTTGTTTTGCTTTGATTCTTAACATGCTACCCTGGGACTTGCACAAGTTCTATCATTATTTGCAATAGTTTCCCATGGTTCATTCACCTGAGGTAGACACATACATGTATATATTCTTTTTTTCTTTTTTGCATTCTCTTCCATTGTAGGTTGTCATAAGATATTGAGTGTAGTTCCTTGTACTTTAAAATAGGTTCTTGTTGATTATCTCTTTGATATATAATAGTGTGTATATTTTAATCCCAAACTCCTATTTTCCCTTCCTTTCAAGTGTAGAGTCTAGCACATGTATACACGGCAGCTCCTTCTCACACTGTCCAGCTGGGGCACGGTTCCAGGTGACAGAAAAATATTCAGTACATTCCAGTCTGGGCCAATTGCACACTCAGCGCGGGCGAGAGGAGCTACCCCACGTCCGAGGTCAGGGGCAGCAACCTAGGGTGCCAGGCTGTGATGGTGCAGGAACAGCCGAGAGGAGCTACCCTGTGTCTGAGGTCAGATCAGAATAGGAATGTTAGTTTTCTTTAGGCCAGAGGGGAGGGGAACAGGACTAAAAAGAGAAACTGGATAGGAGTGAGGGATAGTATTGAACTTCATCTGTAATGTTTTCTAAGTGTTTTTTTTTTAATAGGCAAAGTGACAAAATGCATTGTAAATTTGGAGCAGTAGCTCATTGTTTATTAGACTCTTTTTAATGTGTGCTTTTAAAACTTTAAAACAATGATTGAAAGTCATCCATGTTTGCAATGGTTATTATTCAATGGTGAGATTAGAGTTCAATTTTAATTTTATTTTTCATCACAAACATCTCTGAATTTTCCAAATTTATAAAATAAATGTTGAGGAAATCAGTCCCACTTAGAGATAAACAAATGATAATAGTCGCTGGACTTCAGCTCTGTGAGGAGTTCCTAAGGCCCTTAACAATTAAGCTGCCTCTAAAATGCCAAAGTATCAGCCAAAAAAAAAAAAAAGAATGACCCTCCCAGGAACAGAAGGAAGAAGTGGGCCAGCCGTGGAAATGTAAAACCGGGTCCTATCCTGGGAAGGGAAGCTGGTACAGAAGTCTGAGTCAGTGGGTCTCAAACTTGAGCATGCCATTGAATCACCTAGAGGGCTTGTTTGTTTTAAAAGATTGCCCTCCAGGGTTTCTGATTCAAAAAGTATGGGGTCAGTTTTGTGATTCTGCATTTGTAACAGGATCCCAGCTGTTAACAGTAATGATGGCGGTCCCAGGACCATGCTTTCAAAACTGCAGGTCTAAAACCCAGCCGTCAGATCTTTGTAGTTTTAATTACTGAAATATGAGGAAGATATTTAGCAGAAATCAGTCTGATGTCGTTATCTGGCAGATCCACAAATTACTTAAGGGCGTGAGCCAGTCCATCTCAGGAAAGTCGGAGTCACACACAAGAGCAGGCAAACTAAAAAGAAAGAGAAATTGGCATCAAATGATCAGAAAGCTTGAAAGTAAGGGAAATGAGAGCTAGTCCAGTCTAAAGACCACAGGCCACAGAAGATTTTTCTTTAGGAAAAAGTAAGGTAATAAAATGAGCGTGAAAAAAAGACTGTAAGAATCATGTTTACTCATCAGTGTCGGTTGCTGTTTTATCCGACTGGGAGTCCAGAATGACACAGAATTCTTTCCCATCTTTCACTAGCACCAGGAGCTCTACTAGGCAGGAAACTCCCTGAGCACAGGGACTGTTCTTCCCTTCCTTGCTTTCTCCATCCTTTCCTGACCCCCTCCCTCCCTCGTTCTTTTCTATTCTTCCCCACTCAGCAGCTTTTTTTTTTCCCCTCAGCAGCTCTTTAGTGCCAGACATTGCCCTGGGCTTTGGATAAAGTGGTGTCTTAACCGCTTTGTGGAACTTCCCAGGTGGCTCAATAGTGAACAATCAGGAGCCTCGGGAGATGAGGGTTCAATCCCTGGGTTGGGAAGATCCCTGGAGGAGGAAACGGCGGCTCACTCTAGTATTCTTGCCTGGAGAATCCCATGGATAGAGGAGCCTGAGGTTGCAGAGAGTCAGACACGGCTAAGCGGCTAAGAACACACACCACCTTTGTACTCCAGCATATAGCATAGGCCTCATACGTAATAGCTGCTCACTAACTGTGGAATGAAACATGAGTAAACACATACATGATCAACAGGGATCATGGTTAAAGGGGCAATGAATGAGAGAGAGTAAGGTGCTATGCCTGCAAGCAGGTCATTTCTATAAGGGGCATAGACCCAGTGGAGTGGGCCTAGCAATGTAATTAGCACCTTGAGTCACCACTGAGAATGCACTACTTGGCACTTTCCTTTATACTCCACATTTTTCCCAATAAATTTTTGCTACTTTTCCCACTGCTTGCCAGTGTTTCCCACTCCCATCCCTATGCTTCCTGACTTTCAGCTAAATTAGTATATGCTTCATTACAACACCTTTAATCTGCCTCACAGCCAAGGCAGCAAATAAGGCATATGCCTGAATACATAATGCTTTTAACTATATTCTCTTGCTTTCCCAATGAAAAAACCTGAAGAAAGGTTTGGAACTTGAGTAGTTTTATGTCTGTTAACACTGTTTAATTTATTTAATTTGTTGACTGAGTCATGCTGCCACTACTGCTAAGTCGCTTCAGTCGTGTCCGACTCTGTGCGACCCCACAGACGGCAGCCCATTGGGCTCCGCCATCTCTGGGATTCTCCAGGCAAGAACACTGGAGTGGCCTGCCATTTCCTTCTCCAATGCATAAAAGTGAAAAGGGAAAGTGAAGTCGCTTAGTCGTGTCTGACTCAGCGACCCCATGGACTGCAGCCTACGAGGCTCCTCTGTCCATGGGAGTTTCCAAGCAAGATTACTGGAGTGGGGTTCCATCGCCTTCTGAGTCATACATGCATATCTAAAACTATCTAAAACTATCTAAAATATTATTTTTATTTAAAATTTAAACAGTCTTAATACTGTATATGAATCTTAAGTCATTTAACACAGTTTTTGAGAGCATATTACCTTTACTTTCAGTTAAGTTGTTTAAGATTCAGCATTTTTAATCATGGATAATGCTGTCACCAGAAATTTTTATCAACTACAAGTTCCACTCATATAACACTAGAATAGTTCTTTTCATTCATCCTTTAGTGTACTTTCATGAGTTCCACAAGGTAATCACACACTGTGTATTAAATTGATTATAAAAAGTCTTGTTTGCCACAACAGTGCTAGCAACTGTGGTATCACATTCTTCACCAGAATTAAGTACTAATTCTTTTTAAAAATTTATTTGCAATCTTTGTTTATTAACCAGTTCCATTAAGATGACCTCTTGTAGCATTCCACCTTAGCACTGACTGCTGCTGTTTCAGGCCAGTGTGTCTTCTCCCCAAACAGTATCTTGTGACACAAAAAAGGAATTAAAAGAATACTCCATTATAGAAGGGAATTTGTAAATCTTAAGTAAAGCAATTCCTACTCTTATAGCCAAGAACAGTGGGAGAAAGTCTTCTTATACTTGGGAATGCACTGTGTGTTTATTTCCTTTTAATTTTCTCAAAAAAAAAAAGAAACCCTCTTGTTTAGGTGAATATAATGATTAGAAAAGTAAATCATATGGGATTTATTAAATTAAAGAGTAATCAAAAGTGGTTGTCTTAACATACAGCTTTCTAGTTATTAGGTCATAAGAGGTGATAGATATGTTTTATTGCCAGAAGGAGGTTGTATATATGTGTGATGCCATGGTTATAAGTCTGTCTTTAGTAATTAGAAAGCTGCATGTGTTGAAGAGCCAGCAGACTGGTTGATCTGGAGTAAGTAGATCAAGCTGGAAGAAGAAAAGTTGACTTTGACATGTGATTTTGACAGCAAAGGACATCAAAATGGCTTGCCACACTTACCAGTTTATTCCATTTTTAAAACTGTGCAGCTTCTCAGTTTTTTATTATTAAATATAGTGTTTACATAATTATATGTGTTTCAGGCTACCTTATTGGAATTTTGAAGACATGAAAACATCAGATGAACCAACCTGCAACATCTTGGATTCAGATTGGAAGATGAAGAGAAACTTTAAAGAATGTGGCCTATAAAGGCGGGTAGTACCTGAAAATATTAACTGACTTACACTGTAAAAATGAGACCAGTTTCTAAACAATAGAGGTTATTTTAGTCCAACATGAAGGTTCAAGACAAAATGTTGAACTAAAAACTTACACTCCTCCCCTCTCCCACTTCAGACAGGTATCAGCATTGCTGAATATGATTTTCTTTAGTCAGAAGCACTTGTTTTTACCCATGTAGACCATCCTTAGGAATTAAATATTGGTTATTTAATGTAGATTATAATGGGAAACTGATTTTTTCTACAATGGCAGATTTCAAGGACTTGGTTCCAAACTGAGCTGAAGCTTCCCAATGCATTTTGTACAGTCTGGGGAAAACTGTGCTGCATTGGCCATTTTTGAAGGCCACGATGCCCTGTAATACAAGGACATCATCTTATTGCTGATATCTTTGGGGAGTCCTAAGCAGACACAGAAAATGAATGGAGGCAAGGAGTGTGACGGAGGGGACAAGGATGGAGGTCTTCCAGCTATACAAGTTCCTGTGGGTTGGCAGCGTCGTGTGGATCAAAATGGAGTGCTTTACATCAGGTGAGCTCTTCCTATTACCTGCATTATTTCCAAGTTTGCAGCCACCAAATAAAAAAGGTACATCCTGTTCCTCATGAGAACGTAAAATATTGTGACTGGTAGCACCTCAAATCAATTTGAATAAATGATCTTTGTGCTGGAAATATTAAGTGTTTTTATTTATATTATTTTGCAATATAAAACCTGCCTTAGGTTACAAGAGACATTTTTTATGCATTATTTGTGTTTATATAAAGTGTTGCCCTGCTTATCTCTCTAACAAGGATAAAGAAAAAGATGAAGATTTCTAAAAGAAACCCATGAGCGTCATTACCACATTCGCAGGAGAATGTAAAATACTGAAAATAGACCCGATGTCTCCTGACAATATTATTGTCCTTCATAGTGCTTCCGCTGGCTACTTTGATGTAAGGTTGTGTTTTTCTCTATAGGCAGTTTCAATTACCAGTTTCTTAATGCCTGATATTAACTAAAAATAATTTACCTATTTTTTCTGTGCAGTTTTAAATCTATTCCCTGCATATAATAATAAAAAAGAAAAAGTCATGATGGAGTCATCTCACAAGTAAAAATCATACAGATTACATGTAAATACCTGTTCTTTTCAATTTTGATGGTCTTTGTTATGTTGAGCAAGTTGAATGAAATAACTGTTGGCAAGAACTTTTAGTCTTATTATTAAATAATCGGCACCTAAGTTCCTTACTTTGTAGTTTATTGGTGAATATGTGAGTAGGATACCTTAAATCTTTCTCTGTGATGTAATTTTTTAAAAAGCTATGATGAAGAGAACTTTTTAAAAGATATCACATTGCTTCATTAGATTAATTATGTTGCTTTCAGTTCATCAGTATTACTTTTATTTGTATCTCAGCTTCAGTGGAATTCTTGTTTGTGCAAAGCTGTATTTATATAAATGAGGAATTTCCCATGATACATACCCAAACAATTTTGTACTATAACATCTCAGAAGTCAGTTCAGATCCTGTCCTGGATTTGTTTGTTTGGTAGAAGTTATTTCTTGAGGTAAACTTAATGACCAACTGAAATTCTTTTGAACATCTTTTTTAATGTCTGTAATATTTAGGAGGTGCTCTATATTAATTGAAGTGAAGGGATTAGAAAGCAGGGAATGTGGAGCTCGCCCCATTAAAGATTAGATGGATGAGGACAGGTGGGATAACTTTCCCAAAGTGTTTCTATTGCCAATCCTGTTGCCAAACTTCAAGGAATACGTTATCAGTGTAATGTAGCAAGATACCGGTGTTGTGTTCCTGTTTACAGTTGTTCTAGTCGGTAAGGAGCAAATATTATATATTTACAACTAAGAGCAGTTAACTCCAAAAATCTTGATAATTTCAGGTTTTTTGTTTTGTTTCTTCTTTCTCCCTTTGAAAGATAATTAGGTTGCTGAGAGTTAAGGCAAATTAAGTCTGGAAGTCTGTCAGTTGTCTTGCTCATGACATCCCAAGTCTGAGTAGACTTTACTGTTAGTATGAGTTAGTTTGGATTCTCCCAACCCAAATCTGCACACTAGGGATTATTTTGGAAACTAACTTTGCCAGATAAGCTAAAACACCTTCAGATAAATTCAGCCCAGCATAGGTTTGATTCATGTGTATGTGTAACTGGTTAACTTACCACTTGAACATATATAAGAGGCTAGCCCTCCTTCTATAGCTTCCTTTGCAATGTGTAGTTTGCTTATAATTTTTAGGTTAGTTTCCAGCTGTTCCTGCCTCAGGGTGGCATTGAGGCTGCACATTAAATTTCCCACCTGCTTCCAATCTTCTAAGCTTTATCTATGCCATAAGACTTCTAACTATTTTTATGTTAATTATTACTACCAAAAGTTAAATTAAAGAGCTGCAACTGAAGGAAAGAACCCAACTGACTGATTGAGAGGAAGTGTTTCTAAAGTGTCTAGAGTACTCTAATATTATAGAATTCAGGAATTCTTGTATTCAAGTTTAATTTACAGTTAAATCCTTTAGGATTCATTCATAGACTTTGTTTAACCGTAACACGTGAGACAGTTTTGTTTTGCTTTTTCACAATATTCTTGAATTCTTCACATGATAACTAGTGATTTCGTTTTATCAAAGCTACCAGACCTCCAAAAACACCTTGCTGGCCCTCCCATTGGGTGGAATTCCAATCTATAATATGGGAATTCTTATTCTTTGCATATCATCTGGAAAAGAGTGTTAGCCCAGATAAATGAATGAGTTAACAAAGTTGAGGATTTTAATTGTGATTTTTCTACATGACTAAGTCATTTATATGGTTGTCCATAAATAAAATATGAATTGCATTCTAAAGCAGGTTTATTTATAGACACCAAACTACTACCTGTATTTTTGTAGAAGCAGAATAGTCTACACCCATAGTATAAAAGGTCTGTAAAAAGCAGTGTAAAAGATTGACTGGAAAAGGTCAGTCCTCATCCCAGTTTCCAAGAAGGGTAGTACCAAAGAATGTGCTAACCATCAGACAATCGAACTTATCTCCCATGCTAGTAAGGTCGTGCTTAAAATCTTGCAAGCCTGGCTTTAGCGAACCAAGAATTTCCAGATCTCCAAGCTGGGTTTAGAAAAGAAAGAAGAATTAGAGATCAAATTGCCAACATTCATTGGATTAATTTTTGTTTTGTTTCTTCTTTCTCCCTTTGAAAGATAATTAGGTTGCTGAGAGTTAAGGCAAATTAAGTCTGGAAGTCTGTCAGTTGTCTTGCTCATGACATCCCAAGTCTGAGTAGACTTTACTGTTAGTATGAGTTAGTTTGGATTCTCCCAACCCAAATCTGCACACTAGGGATTATTTTGGAAACTAACTTTGCCAGATAAGCTAAAACACCTTCAGATAAATTCAGCCCAGCATAGGTTTGATTCATGTGTATGTGTAACTGGTTAACTTACCACTTGAACATATATAAGAGGCTAGCCCTCCTTCTATAGCTTCCTTTGCAATGTGTAGTTTGCTTATAATTTTTAGGTTAGTTTCCAGCTGTTCCTGCCTCAGGGTGGCATTGAGGCTGCACATTAAATTTCCCACCTGCTTCCAATCTTCTAAGCTTTATCTATGCCATAAGACTTCTAACTATTTTTATGTTAATTATTACTACCAAAAGTTAAATTAAAGAGCTGCAACTGAAGGAAAGAACCCAACTGACTGATTGAGAGGAAGTGTTTCTAAAGTGTCTAGAGTACTCTAATATTATAGAATTCAGGAATTCTTGTATTCAAGTTTAATTTACAGTTAAATCCTTTAGGATTCATTCATAGACTTTGTTTAACCATAACACGTGAGACAGTTTTGTTTTGCTTTTTCACAATATTCTTGAATTCTTCACATGATAACTAGTGATTTCGTTTTATCAAAGCTACCAGACCTCCAAAAACACCTTGCTGGCCCTCCCATTGGGTGGAATTCCAATCTATAATATGGGAATTCTTATTCTTTGCATATCATCTGGAAAAGAGTGTTAGCCCAGATAAATGAATGAGTTAACAAAGTTGAGGATTTTAATTGTGATTTTTCTACATGACTAAGTCATTTATATGGTTGTCCATAAATAAAATATGAATTGCATTCTAAAGCAGGTTTATTTATAGACACCAAACTACTACCTGTATTTTTGTAGAAGCAGAATAGTCTACACCCATAGTATAAAAGGTCTGTAAAAAGCAGTGTAAAAGATTGACTGGAAAAGGTCAGTCCTCATCCCAGTTTCCAAGAAGGGTAGTACCAAAGAATGTGCTAACCATCAGACAATCGAACTTATCTCCCATGCTAGTAAGGTTGTGCTTAAAATCTTGCAAGCCTGGCTTTAGCGAACCAAGAATTTCCAGATCTCCAAGCTGGGTTTAGAAAAGAAAGAAGAATTAGAGATCAAATTGCCAACATTCATTGGATTATAGAGAAAGCAAGAGAATTTCAGAAAAATCTCTATCTCTGTTTCACTGACTACCTTAAAGCCTTTGACTATGTGGATCATGGCAAACTGTGGAAAGCTCTTACAGAGATGGGAATACTAGACCCATCTTACCTGTCTCCTAAGAAACCTGTTTACAGGTCAAGAAGCAACGTTAGAACCCTGTATGGAACAACTGATTGGTTCAAGATCAAGAAAGGAGTAGGACAGGGCTGTCTGCTGTCACCCTGTTTGTTTAACCTATATGCTGAGCACTGATGAGAAATGCCAGGCTGGATGAGTCACAAGCCGGAATCAAGATAGGCAAGAGAATTATCAGCAACCTCAGATATGCGAATGATACCACTCTAATGGCAGAAAGCAAAGAAAAACTAAAGAGCCTCTTGATGAGGGTGAAGGAGGAGAGTGAAAGAGCCAGC
The DNA here is from genome assembly GCA_006410675.1 of Oreotragus oreotragus. Taxonomy (NCBI): domain Eukaryota; kingdom Metazoa; phylum Chordata; class Mammalia; order Artiodactyla; family Bovidae; genus Oreotragus; species Oreotragus oreotragus. Next base: position 42,906 of record SJYX01022667.1, read on the forward strand.
TTAAGACTAAATACTAAAAAAAAACTAAGATCATGGCATCTGCCACCATTACGTCATGGCAAATAGAAGGGGGAAAGGTGGAAGTAGTAACAGATTTCCACTTCTTGGGCTCCAAAATCACTGCAAACGGTGACTTCAGCCATGAAAGCAGAAGTTCGTTGATTGCTTCTTGGCAGCAGAGTGATGACAGACTTAGACAGTGTGCTGAAAAGCAGAAACATTACTCTGCAGACAAAGATCTGTATAGTCAAGGCTATGGTTTCCCTAGTGGTCACATACGGCTGTGAGAGCTGGACTGTAAAGAAGGCAGAATGCCAGAAAATTGATGCCTTCAAACTGTGTTGCTTAAAGACTCCTGAAAGTCCCTTGGACAGCAAGGAGATCAAACCTGTTAGTCTTAAGGGAGATCAACCCTGAATATTCACTGGAAGGACTGATAGTGACACTGAAGCTCCAGTATTTTGGTCATCTAATGAGAACAGACTACTCATTGGAAAAGTCCTAATGCTGGGAAAGATTGAGGGTAGAAGGAGAAGAGAGTGTCAGAGGATGAGATGGCTGGACGTCATCACTGACGCAATGAACGTGAACTTGGGCAAACTCTAGGAGATGGTGAGGGACAGGGAGGCCTGGCATGCTGCAGTCCATGGGGTCGCAAAGAGCCAGACACAACTAGGCGGCTGAACAATGACAACAAGTAGTGTAATGCTCTGTTTACAAAATGGAGAGTATTGTTTCTGGAGATTTTATCAGAAGGCGTTAAGTGAAAGTTTTGGTAAATAGTCATAAATTAAAGATATTCTTGAATGAAAAGTGTATAATAATTGTCAAAACATAATACGTATGCAAGTTGTAAGATCAATACTTTAATAATGAAAGTCCTAAGATAAAAATTGCCCATTTTAAACTAATCCTCATGTAAATAAACATTAAAGACTTAACCTGTCATCTGAATTAGTACCTAATGTATAGACTTAAATTTGATCAGTAATCACGTAATACTGACTTCTGTCACCCAAAGAGTAGTAACATTGAGAGCACTACCCAGTCACCAGCTGCAAGGCCTGCAAGGCACTTTTCTGCCACCTAAAACTATTTCCTCGAGTTCCCCATCCTTATCAGTCCACCTTGGCTCTTCACCAGAATTTGAGCTTGGCAATACTGATCTATATTCACAGAAACACATGAATGAGGGAGAAACAAGAGAGACTTGTTTTTACAGAGGGACAACTTGGTCCTAGAGCTGCAAGATTAAAGGAAAGAACTTGTTAACCCAAACTTTCACAGACTTAGTGACTTTCTGGTTTGACCTCCAGCACATTCCTAAATTTCAGTTTTTCTCCAAACAGCTTTCAAAATAGATCTTCTGGTTCAAAATGATAATGATTACTTTCATGTAGTTTTCTTGTTCCTTTCTTACCTACACTTTTTTAAGAATATCATTTTTCTCATCCTTACTCTGCTCTTGGTTGTCAAAGTACCTTTGTTTTTCTATGAAGATCTGTATTTTTCTGAGAAATAGTTTGGTTCAAAAGAAAGAGCAATAGTGTTAAAGGCTATAATTTAGTAGCTAACATAATATTGACAAAGAAAATGCTTTTCCTTAGTAGGAAAATATTATCCTGTGAAGGACAGTGAGACTATAAATTATGCCTTTTTTTCATGTAATATGTGCAGTCAGAATTATTTCCTGATGTTTTTTTAAACTATTTTTACAGTCCCAGTGGGTCTTTGTTATCTTGCTTGGAGCAGGTTAAAACATACCTGCTTACTGACGGAACATGCAAGTGTGGCTTGGAATGTCCTCTTATTCTTCCCAAGGTAACCATTTCGCAATAGATGTATCAGCAATTTTTTATTTTTTAGGTGTTTCATATATTTGCTTTTCTTATTTGGCATTTCATTTTTATATTACTTCTCCAATCATATATGCATTTTAAAGTCTTAAGTTAGATACCTTTTGCATGCATTTTGGAATGCATAAAAATTGTGGAAAATAGTTCAAGTCCAAGAGTCATTTTCAAAGGTGACAAACCTATATTCCTACTAAATATTTCATCAAAATCTCTTTTGCCAAAAAAAAAAAACCTCTTTTGCACCTTTTTCTTAGAGCTATACCCATGCTCCCTCTTTAATAGTGCAGTATTTTCTTTCCTTACTGCTCAGTTGGCAATGTTATTTTTAGCACTGGTGTTGATAAATCTGCCACAGATATTTCTAAAATCACAAAGCTGAACCTTTCTAGCCAAAAGTGAGACTGTTTTACTCTTTTGCAAGGTAAAAAGCAAAATCATTTTAAATGATTATAAATATATACTGTAGACACAGGTCATTATTCTGCAAATACCTACAATAGTGCTAATCTCAGAACTAAAGATCAATAGACAACTCTTTTTTATTTGTGTCACCTCTTTCAAGAAAAAGCACTTGAAACAGCTTATATGTATATATACGGTAAATATTTTTTAAATAGAGTAGTAGATTTTTTTAAGTCGGTAAAAAGGTAATATTAATATAGCAATAAAATAAAGCCAAAGAAAAAATTAGTATGTAGCAATGTCAGAGTTTAGGGGTTTTAACTGTATTTTATATGTTTTTTGTACTATTGTAACAGCAGGAAGTACCTAAAATTGGGAACATTATCAGAGACTATACTTTTCCATATATTTATCTTGGCTGTCATAGAATTAGAATAATTTTCATTATTTTCCCTGCCACTAAAAACCATAAGTTCAGCAAAAGGTATTTATTACATTATATATAAAGTTGCTTTTCTTAAGTTTAAAAACTTGAGAAAGTTTTCTTCAGATATATGGGTTAATCTATGCAGAACTTCTTTTTTTTTAACAAGGGTATCTTTTTACTTAATATTTTTGCTGACATATTTTAAACAAAGGCTGTGCTTTTTCCAGGTGTTTAATTTTGATCCTGGAGCTGCTGTGAAACAAAGAACTGCAGAAGATGTTAAAGCAGATGAAGATGTCACAAAGCTATGCATACATAAAAGAAAAATCATTGCAGTGGCCACACTTCATAAAAGCATGGAAACCCCACACCCTTCTCTGGTGCTCACCAGTCCCGGAGGAGGAACAAGTATGTAATATGGTGAAGGGTTTAGAAATTTTCCTCCCCAACTCCTCTCCTGGAGAAGGAGTCACTAGAAACCACCTTGCCAAGCATTTTCTGAGTCCAATTTTCAACCACACACAATGCATTTAAAATCATGTATGTTTTATCTTTTCACTACAATTGATAATTAGTTCTGAAAAATTCCCATGAAGTTGTCTCCCAAAATTCCCTATCCAGGTCATTTAGTTAAATGAGCAGAATAAACACCAAATAACACCTACAAATACTATGAAGGTACATAGAGCTGACCTAACAAAACAGAAAGTGTCATTGGTTTTTAGGAAACAAATATAGCCTTTTTCTTAGGGCTGAATTGGAATATGTAGTATCAGTCCACAAATACAGCTAGCAATGTTGTCAAGAACTAGCAGTATTATTCTTTGAGTCATTTAATAGCTGTATATTGATACCTACTACCAGAAATCACCTTGGCAGGAACTTTTTACACCTCCATCCAACACATGCATGCACACATGCTTTCAATTTTACACAATTTCAAAGCTGCAGAAAAATTACATAAATAATTCATTAAATATCCTAGACTTACCAATTAATATTTTGTTTCAGGAGCTACAGATATTGTGACAGTTTACCCATAAGTATTTCAACACACATGGATGTTCTCTTACATAAACCACAGTCTAATTATCACATTCAGGAAATTTAAAACTGATATAATAATATTATCTAATATGCAGTCTATATTCAGATTTCTCCAGTTTTCTTAATAATATTCTTATAGCTTTTTTCAACCCAATCTCTTTTTTTAATGCAGAATGCAAAGATGATGCAACTGTAATTAGTTGTTTTATTTCCTTAATCTACACTGGTTTCCCAGTGTTTTTAAATCTTTCATGTCACTGATATTTTTTAAGAGTCTAGGCCAGTTTTATAGATGTTCCTCAATTTGGAATTGCCTGATTGCTTCCTTATATTTTTATTGAAGTTAAACACAATTTGGTAGGAATACTGCATAGGCCATATTATGTCTTCATTAGGAAGCACATAATGGCAGTTTATCCCATATTGATGACATCAAGTTTGATTGCTTGGTTAAAGTTATGTCCATTACTGAGGTACAGTTTCCCTTTATGATTCATATGTAATTTGTGGAATTATACTTTGAGGCTGAGGAATTTTTCTTCGTAAGAGCTAGAATATGAACTCTCCAAAATATTACAGTTAACACTTGAATAGTAATTCTGGATAAAATATGGCTGAACACCAAGGCATTTGTTTGTGAAAGATAAGTAACATTGCTCTGCATAGTTAAAAAAATAGGGATGAGGAGTGTAACCTGCAGTGATCAGAAAGCTTTATTGTAGAACTCAGATTTGAACCAGCCCTGGGAAATAGTAGGATTTAGACATATAAGGAAAATAGAATTCTTGTCCAGAACAACTATGGAATAGTTAAAGAATCAGGTGGAGACAAATGTGACACAAGTGGAAAATTAAACTGGGGCCAAATTATTGATAGCTTTAGATACAAAGAGAAGCAGTTGTGATACCATACAGGTCACTCCTAGAACTCTGTGAAGAAGGCAGGGAGAGATAAATTTGGCAATTATTAGCAGAGAGCCCCTCTTCAGTAACCCTATTACCTTTAAACTAACCTTTAAACTTTAACAGGAATGATCAGAAAAATTGCTCCACTAAGGTATGTAAGAAAAAAATAGTAAATTTTTCTCTTTCTTTTAACAAGCTACATTTTTTAAATTAAAAGGTATTGCAACAATTTAAAAACATTTAATAGTAATAAGCTATTTAAAATTTACCATTGTCCTGCCACCTTCATGTAAGTATGTTTTCATTTTCACACTGTACCTTGCACATGTGTTTGCCCGTACCCATATTTACTGCTGTTCTCCCTTCACATCATAGCAGTTTCAGCCCTGCGTACAGAGTCTGCCTTGTTGCCTTTTTAATGACTGAAGCAGAATCTTGATCTAGGTCCTTTGTCATATTCTATACATTCTAGTTTCATTAATGAAATTAAAGATAAATATTTAATTAAATTAGTATAGGCATATAAGGTATATCTCCATCTCCTTTTAAAACTATATACTTGATTGGATTAATTTCTACTCTTTTACCAGCTTCAGATACAGTATTTATTTCAATTTTTAAAATTTAAGCTATATTAAAAGGTTAGGATTTAAATAATTAAGGATTAAGAAGGCTCAGTAGTTTTCACCTCTCTTTGTTTTACTTGCATAAAACATGTATCTTATCTCTTTCCAAAAGTCTATTTGATATACAGGAAAGCACTCATTGGGTGCCCAGCATTTACATTTCCCAACTCTTGTAATACTTTAATTCCTTACTGCCACATAACAGCACATGGCTTTTACTTATTTAGTATTCCTGTTATTTTTTAAATGTAACTATTTTTCCCCAGTAAGGAAGAAATCCTTTCTAAACATCAGCCCCTTTCTAAATTCTGTTGAATACAAAAATGCCAATGTCTATATTTCTTATCATTGAACTATAGATGGCTATATAAATAAACAAGAAAAGACACAATTTGGTGGTTTTATTACTGAAGAGGACACAGTCAATCCTGTAATGATGTTAGTGATATTAATAGACAACTCTGTTCTCACTGAATGCCATGCTTAGTGCCCCAAACATTTTCATGTGTTATTTCCTTAATTATGAACTTTAAAACTTTCTTTAACAAAAATTCAGTTGAAATTATCTACTGCAATTCTCTTATATGATTATTTCTTTTAATTTTCATGTATTGTCCAGGAATCACTCTATCAAAGAATCTCTACCATGCCAGAAACAAAAAGCCCACACCTGCCAAGAAAAATACATATGTTCACTGCATTCTTTTACTTCTTAATTGTAACCTATCAAGACTTCTATTTATCCAGGTTGAAAACCACTGTCTCAGAAATTGTTACATTATGATTCAACCTGTATGGTACCCAGCAGGTAGAAGTATATTTATCTTAAATGTGTAATTATCCATTCAAGTAAATATACCTCTGATTGCAAATGAATCCGAGTATACTTGCTGATATGCTGTAGGTCTCAGAATTGGGATGGCCAGTACCACTCCCATGTCCTGTGCCCCTAATAGAAACATTGCCATTTTCTCATGCAGCCCAGCTAGAGCTCAGCATGCTTTTCAGCACAGTTCTGTAAGCAGCCACCACCAGTTGATGAGAATTGGCATATGAAGCTAATTTTATTTGCCACCCCTGTTTTAGAAGTCACAACTTTATAAAATAGTTCAACATCTTTAGGAACTAAAAAAACTTAAAACTAGAATTCTGACATGATGGAATGAAAATTCTGTATGATGAACCAGCTTGCTTTTGTTGCCTGTATTCTGTCTGATCTCCCAAAGAACTGAAGGGATTCCAAAAAACCAGCAAGGAAGCAATGCACTCTAAAAAGAGAATACTCAGTTGGAACCCAGTACTGAAGATAGTTGCACTCTGACTAAATTTTGCATAAGAATTCTACCCTAGTAAAAGAATTGCAATCTTTTACCGAAGTTGGTTGATAAAGGCTGTTTTTTTGTTGTTTTTTGGTTTTTTGGTTTTTTTCTTTTTTTGAAGGCTGTTTTTATAACAAGGACTGATTAAGGGTAAAGTAACTGAAGTGTTGCAATATATCCAACTTGATGAGAAGTTAGCATGATTGTTTACCTTCACTGTATTTACTGTTGTTACCACTCCCTTTATAAAAGATTCAGAATCCTGTTTACTTAATTCACAAAAATTAAGACTCTTTTACTGTCACAGTGAAAATGTTGGAATAAGAAAGAGTTTTCGTAGCTGTCTTGTGGAGGTTTATAGAAACATTTTTAAGGTAAAAAATTTTCTGGTGAAAATGGCAGTTGATTTAAGTCATCCAAGAAAAAAGTATGCCAGACAGATTACAATTTTCTCTTGTAACTGTATTCTTGAAAAAATTCAAATCCAAATGATAATATTATCATTTCCATCTGGGCTGTCAATCTTGATTTTATATATGATAAACATTATTAGAATGACTAATGTCTGTATGTACAGATTCAGAGCCCCATCCTTTCTCAACAGATAGGAGGTAAACAAGCATAATGAGCAGTTATTGAGAACCTTTGGTCAACTAAGGAAGAATAATGTGCATTTTTTTCAGGCAAAATTTATTGTAGAATACAAACCTTTTTTTTTTATTGCAGAGTCACAGTTTCTATTTGCAAATTTCTTTTTCCAGATGCCCTTCCTTCCTCATTTTCTCCTTTCTTCCCTTCCTCCACTTTCACACGAAAGGATTGAGACTACTAACAGACTTTTTTTCTCTCTCTCTTTCACATCAGATGCAACTCCAGTAGTACCTTCACGGGCAGCAACTCCAAGATCTGTAAGAAATAAGTCACATGAAGGAATTACAAATTCTGTAATGCCTGAATGTAAGAATCCTTTCAAGTTAATGATTGGATCATCAAACACCATGGGAAGGCTATATGTACAAGAACTGCCTGGAAGCCAGCAACAGGAACTCCACCCTGTCTATCCCCGGCAGAGATTGGGCAGCAATGAGCATGGACAGAAGTCTCCATTCCGTGGCAGCCATGGAGGCCTGCCCAGCCCCGCATCGTCAGGTTCCCAGATATATGGAGACGGCTCAATCTCGCCAAGGGCTGACCCACTTGGAAGCCCTGATGTCTTCACAAGAAATAATCCTGGTTTTCACGGAGCTCCCAGTTCTAGTCCTATTCACCTGAATAGGACTCCTCTTTCTCCACCTTCAGTAATGCTACATGGTTCTCCTGTACAGTCATCCTGTGCAATGGCTGGAAGGACTAATATACCTCTTTCCCCAACCTTGACTACAAAGAGTCCAGTAATGAAAAAACCAATGTGTAATTTTACAACTAATATGGAAATACCACGAGCAATGTTTCACCACAAACCACCCCAAGGCCCACCTCCCCCTCCTCCACCTTCTTGTGCTCTTCAGAAAAAGCCATTAACATCTGAGAAAGATCCACTTGGCATTCTTGACCCTATTCCTAGTAAACCGGTGAATCAGAACCCTGTTATCATTAATCCAACTAGTTTCCATTCAAATGTCCACTCTCAGGTACCTGTGATGAATGTAAGCATGCCTCCTGCTGTTGTTCCTTTGCCAAGTAATCTCCCTTTGCCAACCGTAAAACCTGGTCATATGAATCATGGGAGTCATGTACAAAGAATTCAGCATTCAGCTTCAACCTCCCTGTCCCCTTCTCCAGTGACATCCCCAGTGCACATGATGGGGACTGGAATTGGAAGGATTGAGGCATCGCCCCAAAGATCACGCTCATCTTCCACATCATCAGATCACGGAAATTTCATGATGCCACCTCTAGGACCCCAGGCCAATTGCAGTGGTATTAAGGTTCCACCCAGGTCACCAAGGTCAACAATAGGGTCCCCAAGGCCATCAATGCCATCAAGCCCTTCTACCAAGTCCGATGGACATCATCAGTACAAGGATATCCCTAACCCATTAATTGCTGGAATGAGTAATGTACTAAATCCCCCAGGCAGTGCAGCTTTTCCTACTGCATCTGCCGGAAGTGGTTCTGTAAAGAGTCAGCCTGGTTTGCTGGGAATGCCTTTAAATCAGATCTTGAACCAGCACAATGCTGCCTCCTTTCCAGCAAGTAGTTTACTCTCAGCAGCAGCCAAAGCACAGCTAGCAAATCAAAACAAACTTGCTGGTAACAACAGTAGCAGCAGTAGCAATTCTGGAGCTGTTGCTGGCAGTGGCAACACTGAAGGACATAGCACTTTAAACACCATGTTCCCTCCTACTGCCAACATGCTTCTCCCGTCAGGTGAAGGGCAAAGTGGTCGAGCAGCACTAAGAGATAAGCTGATGTCTCAGCAAAAAGACTCATTGCGGAAAAGAAAACAGCCACCTACCACAGTGTTGAGTTTGCTCAGACAGTCTCAAATGGATAGTTCTGCAGTTCCTAAACCTGGACCCGACTTGCTAAGGAAGCAGGGTCAGGGGTCGTTTCCCATCAGTTCAATGTCTCAGTTACTACAGTCTATGAGTTGTCAAAGCTCTCACTTGAGTAGCAATAGTACCCCGGGTTGTGGGGGCTCAAATACTGCTTTGCCTTGCTCTGCTAACCAGCTGCATTTTACAGATCCCAGTATGAACTCCAGTGTTCTTCAGAATTCACTGACACAGAGCATACCTTTAAGAGGGGAAGCCGTGCACTGCCACAATGCAAACACTAACTTTGTTCACAGTAACAGTCCAGTCCCAAACCACCATCTTACAGGTTTAATAAATCAGATTCAGGCTAGCGGGAACTGTGGGATGCTCAGTCAGTCGGGCATGGCTTTAGGAAATTCATTACATCCCAATCCACCTCAGTCAAGAATTTCAACGTCCTCCACTCCAGTGATACCAAACAGCATTGTTAGCAGCTATAATCAAACAAGTTCTGAAGCAGGTATGGTTTTATTAGAAAAAAGTACCCAAAGGTACTAAACTTTTATACATTTTTTTAAAATTTGTACCAAAATATTTATTATGATAAGAAATGATCCTTTCCCCGATGTGAAATTCTCATCATTTCTTTAGTATTTATAATTTTATTTACAGAATGCTAGGGATTTGTCTCTTAGAAAAAAAATAACAACCAAGAGGATTCCATGTGTTTCCGTTATTCGTTGTCAATCTGTCGTTTTGAATTTCATTCAACTTTCAGTTGGTTCAATAACCATTGGACTCTAAACTACGAAAGAAGCCATAGAAGGCAGGATTTCCTGGTTCATGAGACATGTACTTGGTCAATGCCAATATAAAAGCCGTTTCCCCTAGCTTGTGTTTGTATTCAGGTAAATGAAGCTCACCTTGGAAAATCCAAAAAAGAGGCAAAAATAAATGGATATTTTTTTGTTCTTGCTGCTGACCAGAAATAGGTGAATGAACAGGAAGAGTTAACTAGAATTTGTATGAAGTAGAAAGCTGTCTTCTAATGTGTTTTCTTATCCTAGTTTGCTATTCCTTATTAATATTTGTTTGAAAAACTTCAAAAATGGATATTGGCTACTTCCTTTTTTAAAAAGGTAATAATTTAAGTTTTCTAATAAAAAAGGATTGAAAACCTGATTTCCAGAATTTTTGATCTTGAAATTATTTTGCAGTTTTCTTGTAGAACTAAACCATTATTTTTACCATTGACATTATTTTATCTTATTATCTGCTATTAATGGAGACAGATTTATTTGAAAGTAGACACATTAGAAAGAACTGTATTTTGTTCAGTAGAGTCCTCAGAAATTACTATAAAAAAAATTTAAAGAAACATTACAGAAATAAATTCATGGAGACACCTGAAAATTTGACCATAAGAATATTAGAAATACCCAGAATCCAACAATAATGATTTGAGAGATTGGTGGGAAATGACAAGGTGGAAATAAAAAATGAATATAGAGACAGTATTACTCAGATATGAAAACAGTGGGCTTTTAAAACCAGATTGCTACTGGAAGTGAGAAAACTGCTGAGGCTTTTAATAGTAAGCTATTGTGTGGTTATATATAGACTGTTATATCACCATGCTAGAAAGGCATTATGACCTACATGTCTTTGTTGTTGATAGTAAAACCAAGTGTTTTCCTTCCTGGTGTCACTACTTATACCTGCCATTTTCCACAACTTCTGTTATGTGTTATGTTTGATGTCAGTATTTAATGAAGAACTGTTCATTGACCGCTTGTGTTAAAAAGACTATAAGGTGAAAAAGATAATTGAAATGATTAGTGCCTTCTTGATAGTCTAAGAATCTCATGAAGCTATTGTTTATGTGTTTAACAGGATACTTATTCCAAAGGGGCTTCCAGCTTCTCAGTGACTCGTATTTCTTTTTAGATAATCTCAAATAAATGAAAATTTAATCTTATGCATTTAGCAGATTAAAGTTACATAAAGTCAGTAACTATTTAAAAATACACTATATTTATTAAGCATACCTTCAATCATTTGGATGAGACACTGTTTGTCTCATTGTATTATATTTTTAATTTTTGATACCCCTTACCTCAACTTACTTTGTTTCAGGTCTAAGTTCATATTGCAAAGTGTACGTATTTTATTAATGATGTATTTTAATTTATCTATAATGGAAAAGACCGACATTTATTTATGTTCTTGTTTCTTCTGATTGTCAAGTTTAGACTTATTTTATATAGTCTTAGACATGTATTTTCTTGTTCCATGTCTCTCTCTAAAACATCAGATCTGGATTGCCAGTGCTGGGATTGTTGAAACACATATGTTGAAATTTTATTAATATAAGGAAAGTGTTAGCATATAAATAGCTAAAAGGGATGAGAATAAATGTCTAATAATGATGTGGATGTGACCAATCATGTGTAAGATAACAGAAAACATATGCTTGATAAAAATCTAGGTCAGTTAGAATTTTTTTAAGTATTAATAAAATTAAATACTAATTAATGTACATAGATCTGATGTGCAGCTGGTAATAAAAATGGGTAGATTTACTAATGTAGCTCTTTTGATGAGCTGATTTATTGAAGAGGTCTCTAATACCATTTTTTTAGATACACAGTGATCTGTGTCAGCTGAATGTACTGTCATGATAATTGCTTAGCATCCATCAAATAAACACCAGAGGTGGGCATTTACAGTGAGACAGCTGATGACAGACATAACTCTCCGTTCAAGTTTTGCGAAGTATTCCTAGCATACTAGGAAGACATTAGAAGAAAACACACTTTATTCTTAAAATGTTGCTTTTAGTTATCCTTGAGTACCTATGATGTACTAGGTGACTTACCTGTATTGTTTCTAATTTGTACAGTCTTCCAAAGTATAAGGTGTTCTTGTTCTCATTTTACAGATGGGTAAATTGAGCCTCAGAGAACTTGAGTATCCAAAGTCATACATGATTGAGTAAGGATTTGAATTCAGGTTCATCTGATCCTAAAATCCATTTTCTTCCCAGCTGCATAAGTTCTTCATTGGAAGCATCTAGTTGTCAAAAATACTGTTTTCCCTTTCGAATCTTTAAAAATATCCAAAAGACAGTGAATTGAAGCACATCAACGTTGTTAGAAACCATGTTTATAAACTTTTGATGCACTTTTAGACCAAAGTCACTTATTTTGCCTTCTCTCTCTGGACTCTGATATCCTAGTATACAATAACTAGGATGTTTGTGTCAATGCAGATAAAATGTCCACAATATCAAAAGAACTGCTCCTTATTTGTGAACTGCATTTGGTAACCTTTATGTAAATGATTTTGTATTGCCTCACTCAGATAAGAATGGGTTTCCTAGTGGGTGGTGTGTCAGTAGGCCTTTGTAGGAGACAGCTGTGCCCACGCCAGCCCTGCCACTCCAGTTTTGATAGCACAGTGCGGGTGAGAGACACCTGCAGGTGACATGGCCCAAGTCTTCCTTGTGGTCGTGGAGCCTGAACAGAGTTCAAATACCTCCTGCTCACCCCAGTGCCTTTTTTCCACTCCTAAGCAGCAGCTCAAAAATGTTACATTAAGACTTCATTGAAGACCAGAAATCACTCTGAAAACATTTAACTTGATAGGTTATTTATTTTCAAGAACTTCTTTTATAGAGAGGTTTTTATTATAAACAACCCAAATATTCATATTCTACGCCTATGTGTGAATACCAGTCCATATTTAAAATGTATTATAACACATATATGAGAATTGAAGGCAAAGATGGTAAAAAAAAAATCAGATAAAAGATACGAAATGCTTAGAAAACACTTCTAAAACTTAGAAGATAGGTTTTATTAATTCTTTTTGGCGTTTTGAAATTGCCTTTCCACTAAAGCTCTCTGAACACTTTGCATTGCAAAGTTTACAGGTTTCTATTAACGTTTCGGCTATGAAATTTCAAGTGAAGTTTAATATTTCCATGTAACAGATTTAGAAAATGACCAGTAGGATACTTGATAACGTTCCTCAAGTTGTAAAACAAAGTTCTGGTGGATCTGGCAACCAAACCCAATCAGTTCCTCAGTATCAGTCCAATTCAAACTGCTGAATGCAGGTATGTTATGAAATCCATCAGTCGTATATACATTTAAAGCAATTTTCAGCTTATGAAGTTAGTTGAATTTCAACATTTAAGTGGTTCCAGCATGTGTCCTGTTGTTTGGTTTAGGGAAGAATTCAAAACCAAGTGCCCTGATGGGCAGATTCCATCAGGACCATGCCTCCTCAGGCCTCTGACCGCTGCCCACCTGTTTACCACAGAACAAGAACACGCATGCCAGGAACTGGGGCCTTTGCAGAGGACCCAGCCCTTCATGGCCCTGCGGGTTTTCACAGTTTTCAAAGACGCAAAAAGATTTAGACTATTCTGCTAACCAACTTAATAACTGAAGCTTGCCTTCCTCCAAATGATTAAGTCATTAAATACAACTTTTTCACTTTAAAATGCCTTTATATTCTCATTTTTTGGTAATAAACATTTAATCAGCTCTTCTAAACACATGAAAATAAAGTCCTGTGAAGGGGCAGAGTATGAGTTTGTACCAAAAGAGTAAATAATTCAATCATTTCTTTGCCTTAACTCTTAAAGATATACATCGACTAACAAGAATATAAATAAACCTGTGAATAAATATATGCTCATGAATATTTATATATATGTTTTTTAACTCTGGAAAAGAAAGTGTTTTTTCAGCACAAAATACATTTGATTGAAACTCAGTGCAGCCTCTGAACTGGTAGGTATAAGAAACTTAGAGACCACAAAAGGATACGTCATATATAAGCTTGGCTTTTTGTTCTCTGTATTTATTTATTCCTAGAACATCCCAGTAAAGAAAGGGAAACTGTCATTCCCTTCATTTGAGGTTATAGTTGCAAAAAGGTTATGGGATAAAAATACTCCAGGATGGATTATTGTACATGTTAGCTCACTCAGGATATGGGACATTTGAAGGGAAGTAAGCCTCTTGTCTAATGTAGACTTATATAGAGTGAAAAAAGGCAAAGATTGCTTTAAGGCTGTGACTGAATTAACAATAGTTGCTATTGAAAGTATTTCCACCCAAGTTTTTAAATGCCTAGATTCCTCATCTGATTGATGCACAGACTGCTAGATTGAAAGTTGCCCTTTGCTCTTGTTTTTTAGCCAAATACCAAAACTATATTAAATTCTTGATTATGTGATAAAAATCTATGTCTATTCTTTTAGATAAATTTTTGCAAAATGAGCCATTTCTTCTTTGCTGTAAGATATTTTTACAACAGACAATGTCTTGCTGTTTAAGAAGGTTTCCTAATATCAGGGTTACACCACTTGGTTTGTTTACATAATCCAGGTTTAATGTTTCCTCGTGTACAAAAAAAGGAAAATATGTTTGAATTTAGACATCGAGTCTATGTAATCAAAAGTGATAACAGAACTCATAGTGGTGTGATATGTTTGCTGATTCAATGATCTATTTTGTACCTTTCAAGAAATAAATTGTCCCAGTGTGCAAATTGGGAGAATTTTATTCTATTGCAATACACTAAGCTCACTTATAAAACCACTTTAAATCCTTAATATCTCAAGGAGATGCCTAAGCTTTATTTATTAAAATCAAGTGGTCTAAAAACATTGAAGTAGCCTCTAAAAGTACCCAAATTCTAGGCAGTAAAGTTAACTCTACCAAGATCCGACTCATTAAATGATGCTGAAACAATTCCTACAGTGTCATCAAAATAGATTTCATTTCCATGTGCATATAGTACTAAATAAATCATAAACTTCTACCTTCTAGGAATTTCTATCAAACAACAGTAATACTAACGAAGGAAAGAGTAGAGTAAAAGTTATTTTCTAAGAATTATACTTCTGGTAAAGTCAAAGGAACAACTCACCATTTTATAGATTTAGAATGGAACTAGACAGAAGTCTGCAGGTGTTGCCAAGATACGCCAGGGGTAGGAGCTAAATTCAGACTCTCTCCAAGACCCATGGGTACAGGTATAGGAGAGAGTAGTATTTATCACAGATGCCCTAGAGCAGGGCTCCTGGACTGCATAACTCCACAGGGATACCTGCCACACTAGAGTCTGATAAGTATGCCTCCTGAAACACAGCTCCATAGATCATCCCCCACAGAGCTGAACAATTGAGAGGCCTCCTAAAGCAGTGTTTTTCAAACTTTTTATTTTTTACATCTAATTTCTTTCTAACAAGAAATTAACTTGGATTCCATTTTGCCAAAGAGAAGTTTTTAATGTACAACAAAATTTTCCTGAAAAAACACTCCATGTGATGCAAAAAACATTGAAGTAGCCTCTAAAAGTACCCAAATTCTAGGCAGTAAAGTTAACTCTACCAAGATCCGACTCATTAAATGATGCTGAAACAATTCCTACAGTGTCATCAAAATAGATTTCATTTCCATGTGCATATAGTACTAAATAAATCATAAACTTCTACCTTCTAGGAATTTCTATCAAACAACAGTAATACTAACGAAGGAAAGAGTAGAGTAAAAGTTATTTTCTAAGAATTATACTTCTGGTAAAGTCAAAGGAACAACTCACCATTTTATAGATTTAGAATGGAACTAGACAGAAGTCTGCAGGTGTTGCCAAGATACGCCAGGGGTAGGAGCTAAATTCAGACTCTCTCCAAGACCCATGGGTACAGGTATAGGAGAGAGTAGTATTTATCACAGATGCCCTAGAGCAGGGCTCCTGGACTGCATAACTCCACAGGGATACCTGCCACACTAGAGTCTGATAAGTATGCCTCCTGAAACACAGCTCCATAGATCATCCCCCACAGAGCTGAACAATTGAGAGGCCTCCTAAAGCAGTGTTTTTCAAACTTTTTATTTTTTACATCTAATTTCTTTCTAACAAGAAATTAACTTGGATTCCATTTTGCCAAAGAGAAGTTTTTAATGTACAACAAAATTTTCCTGAAAAAACACTCCATGTGATGCGCTCTGCCCTTCTATCTCATCCTATCTTATCCTATCTCATTGTATTTTTATGACAGTCATGATCCACTGAAATTATTTCATCACCCACTAACAGAGCGTGCCCCAGCATTCACATGTATAAGTTAACAGAATCAGTTTCCACAAAGTAATATCGTGGCTATGCATTGTACTTTTTTTTCTTTACTGTTTCATTTATTAAAATATACTAATTGAGGGTAGACGAAATTGATTTTACAGCCTTTTAATAGCTCTAAACACTGTCTTAAAATATTCATGAATTAGTTAAGTCAGTATTTATTGAGCATCTAGTATGTGCTCAGCACTGCTTAGCACTGAAGATAAAATAGTATACAATGGAAGGACACAAAGTTAACTATTAATAACCTAGAAACTACTTGCTCTGCTGATTAAACAAAATGGAGTAAACTCTCAGTTCAAATATTGATAGTTGGAGCATATTAACAGTGATTCTAGCATATAGACAGAACAGAAATCCCACCAACCAAGAGAATTAACCTCTCAGCATTTGTTTCCTTAAAATAACTATTAAGAAAAAATGTGATAAAAAAGCATTTGTAAAACAAAAAACCATTGTTACTTGAGAAACTGAAAAATCTCAAGCTTTTTTTTTTCGTTTCAACAGCTTTTAGAGTAATCCTATGTGTTAATAAAGGAAGCAGAAATGATCAGTAATAAAACACACAATTTTGTCTGACCCCATAAGAATGGCCTCCTTGATCCAGTCATCATCACTCTGACCTCATACTCCAAGGTACAGGCTACATTCCTTCCTTCTACTGGTCTTCCCTCTTCCCTAAGAGGTTGGCCCTATTGACGGTAGAGAGTATTTTCTCAGATACTGCGACCGATCCCTCTCGCCTCTTTCTCCTAAGTTGTTTTGGGTTTTGGTGACGAACAAATAGACACTAGTTCCTAGGGCTTCCTGCCTACTTCTGGTAAAGGAATGCTGGGCATTTATATCAACATCCAAGGTACAAGACGGAGATTAGTATATCTTCGTAAATACATGTTACCATGTCATTACTAAGGCTTGGGAAACTGATGTTGGAAGATCTAGACTGCTCATAAAAGTTATCTTTCAATTTTTTAAATCAATCCTTTAAATAGAATTTTTTTCTATTTTCATGGGATTGAAAAGTATATTTACTAGACTCACTAGGGCATGATATTTTCTCCTGTCTCTAGAAGCATTCATTTTTATTAAGGATTATTATTGATCCTGTTTGCAATTGAAATACACTTGCCAAAGCAAATGATAAAGGTCAGATAGTGGAGGAGTACCTTCTATATGATTTATTTCTTAGGTTCTTGAATTTTATGGCTAAAAATCAGTATTTGGGCTTATCAATTTAGAAAAAGTTTTATAGGATGAAGTTATATTTATCAAAATTGGGACTGTAGGCCGAACTGGTGTTATGGCATTTTTTAATTATTTTTAATTGAAACATAATTGCTTTACAATATTGTGTTGGTTTCTGCCATACATCAACATGAGTCAGCCATAGGTACATTGGTCCCATCCCTCTTGAACCTCCCTCCCACCCCTCTAGGTTGTGACAGAGCCCCAGTTGGGAGTTCCCTGAGTCATACAGCAAATTTCCATTATAATGATATTTTTAAAACACCTGTTGGTCAATTGGAATGAGGCTTATGCCCTCTGTCTGCATATACAAAGAAATGTGCAACAGTATTAATACTTAGGGCCAACTATGAAAGAGTTTAGCCTAATATGAACAATGACTTTTCTCAGAGTATTAGTGATGAAGAAAAAAAAAAAATCTAAAGAGGTAGACACTATTTTTCTTTTGAAAAACAATTTTTTTAAAAATGAGATGAAACATCTCAAGAATGGAATTTAGTCATAGGAAAAATATCCTTTAAAAAATCCTAAAAAGAAATTACTGATGCTATTTCTGTTTATACACTCATATGCAGACATACATTATAAATTATATGTGTGTATGAAGAATACAGTTTACATCTAAAAATCTGCCCCACAGGAAGAACTCCCACTGTTGTTTCCTAATTGTACTGGACTATCCAGTCTCTGATTGGGTGTCTAGGAGTATGATCTCACACCAGGGATGTTTGTTTGGTTAGCTTTCCAGCCTTAATTTCTTAATTCTTTAAAAGTAACAGAAACAATGAGAAAAAGAAGTTATGCCAGTTTGTGGTGCCGCTGCTGGTGTGAAATAAAAATTCTTTCCAATTAAAGGACTTCTCCAGCTCGCTAACTTGTTCCAGGCTCCCAGCTGCCTTTTAGTTATTTAACTGCTAAATGTTCAGTGAATAGTTTGCTTTTAAAAAAACTCAAAAACAAAAACAAAAAAAAAACCCTATCTCCTTCATTAGATTAAGCACAAAACAGCTGCTCCCACTAAAAAAAAATCAACTTTGAGAAAACATTTTTCCCCACATGCTTGAACAGATGATAGTTTTTTTATGCAAAGATGTAAGTTCACCAGAGAATGCCTATTCAGGATTAAGTGGTTCAAAAATAAGCAATTTCCAGTTTTCCTTCCAGCTATAAAAATTGACGGGATCCTCTTTCAGTGACCCCAAGCAATAATGAGTGACTGTAAGAACAGAGTACTTTGGGATGGACCTCTTCCTCTGTAAGATTATTTTAACTCTCCAGCATACCTGGGAGTCTTCTAAAGTAACTTGACATCTTCCCACCATCTCCCTTCCAGCAGCCTTTATCTCCTGGCACTGGACCAGGAAATAAAGAGTCAGTTTTCACAATACAAGAGTCACAGGACACAATACAAGAGTCAGTTTTCACTTTCTTTACAAATGGGTGGTATTCTCTCCTCCATATACACACTTGCCACACACAGAGAGCAAGTGATCTGATTTCTAGAAGTTGAATGCATGTTTTACAATCTTAATAGATTGATTCAACCAACTTTTTTTAAATGCCAACCATGTGTTAGAGACTCTTAGGTCTTAGAAATACAGAGGGAAATAAGTTATCCTTGCCTTTAATGGTTTAGAAAGATGACTTTAAATACCTTCACTGCTTGTCTAAGGCATCAGGTTTAACCAGGGTTGGGAGGGCTGGGGTGGGTAGAAAAGCAGCGTACAATATTTTCAGTCATATTTCTTTGAGGATACATAAGATTCTTATTACCTTCCATGCACTTTATTACCTCCTTGTCTGTTTTTAAAATTATTTTGCTTCCACTTAGAAGCCCATTCTCTCTTTTCCACTCTCAAATCCCAGATCAAAGGTTACCACTTGCTTAGTTTTTCCTAACACCTTCAGTTTTACAATTGTCCCCTTGTTATATACCTGCTATAGTTCCTAGCATATTGCATTGTAGTTATACTAACTTTATGAAAAAAGCTTTAAAATTTCCTGGTTCATAATAAGCTCTCAGTAAATATTTATTTGAGACAGGTAGATCTGTGTGTCTATCACATTGTCTAAATTCTGCTTTCCTGAAAGAATAGGCAGGGTGTTGTGTTATTGTTGTTTCTGTGTATCATTTTTATCCTTTTGTTCAGCAGAGTATACTTGATTGTTGAATTGGTGTGTTGAAAACTAGGGAGAATAAAAAACATGCCTTGATCCACGTATTACCCTTAAGAAGCTTGTGATACTCACCACCTTCTTTTTTGTAATGCAAAAATATACCCAGGATAACTGTATTTTCTTTATTGTAATTCCTCAAGAATATTTAGATGGAGAACTTTTAGAATAATGTCCCCAAATGACTGCTTTCATAAATCCTCAAAATGGATGTTTCTGTTTCACAAAATAAAGATAAAACAGTAATAACCTCTAAGGAAATCCTTCATCTACAAAGTATTGTATACACACTAGACTATTTCAGAAATGTACTCTTGACTGTGATTAGAGGAATGGTGATCTGTATATTTAAATATGTCATGATTATTTAACAGGGGGAAAAGCCATAGATAGTGATTACTAGTAAATAAGAGTTTTTATTAGCTTGTTCAAAAAAGTGGTTTCCAAATGCAAATAAACCAAAGTACCTATTTATGGAAATGGCAGCCAGATTTAAGGAGCACTGAAATGTGTAAGTAGTTACTGTTTTTTATCACAGATCTGAATTGATGTTTAAAGATTTGTATACCCTGTGCCTACCTCAGCATCTTATCTCCTTTAAATGCAACAGTGAGAGCTTTAAAAAAATAAAGTAGACCACAACAGCTAGAAGACTTGCAAAGTCATGCTATAGAGATATATGTGTTGGATATGCTGATTTTATACTTCCTACTGTTACTACATCATCACAACTAACTTTAGCTACTAATGTCAATAATGATGAGAGTGATAGCTCCTTTTATTTGTATACTGTTACACGTTGCAAGCCTTTCACTTACCTGTCTTTGATGCCCACAACGATCATGCCGGTGAACTTCCTTAGAAAAATTCAAAAGTAGGAAACTTTCATATACAGGAAGATGTCCATCCCCATGTGATATATAATAATGAAAAAATCAAAATATGAGTGCCAAACTTTATCAGGTATTTCAATAAATATGATCAGTCCACATGCTACATAGTTAAAAGTATTCATATAGAGTCTATATTTCAGAAAGGAAAAACCCTTGTGTTATTCTGGTAGGAGAAAAATAAGAAAAATATATCATTGTATTTGTACTTCTGTTAAAACTGTGGAAACATTTCTGTGTATTTGGACAAGGCCTCAGTGGTAACAGTCATATATAAAGTTTGTTGTGATGGCATAGCACAGCAGTAAAATGTTTGAATTATTTTAGATTTTCAGTAACACTGTATTGTTCATTATAACATATACATGTTTAATACTTTAATAAATGTATGTGCTTATAATAATTAATATTTGCTAAATGTATATATTATTATAAAACAATGCATTTCTTTAGGGTAAGACATTTTCCAAAAGATGCTTGTAGATTCTTTTTCAACAGAATGTGATTCTCACCCTCCCCACACCCTCCTTGTACATCTGGATCACCAGAGGTGATTTCAAAGAATACTGCTGCCCAGGCTGTACCCCAAGAGATGAGTTCTTTACTGATCTTGGTTAGGGCCCAGACGTTGGTTGGTTTGTTGGCTTATTTGTTTTGTGCAGCTTGGATTGGTAACAACTAAAACAATTATGATACACAACTCTAATTTTATTATTAAATTCCTTGAATTTTCATCTTTAGCATACATAAGATTTTCACAATTAAGAATACTATTTGGATGAATACTGGTCTTTTTAAGGAATCATGAGTATAAATATTTTATGCTATTAGAATGACAAAGATTTAAAAATAATGATAAAACACAGTGTTGGTGAGAAAAATGAGTACTACCTACATTGTTTATAGAAATATAAATGGAATGCATATTGATCAGCTACACTGGAGGGCAGTTTGACAATGTGTATCCAGAGCTTTAAAAAATATATAAACCTTTTGCCCCTGGAACTCTACTTTTAAGAATTTTTCCTTAGAAAACAATTGAGCATATTAGCAAAGATGAGTAAATAAGAATGTTTATCATAGTGTTGTTTAAAATAGTAAAAGATTGTAAACTATCAAAATATCTACAATTGTGGATTGAATAAATTATGGTATATCCATATATGGATACTAATAAAATAGATCTATAGTTAACATGAAAGAATAGTAACAATGTATTTGATAAATGAAAAGTTACAAAACTGATTCTGTTTTTGTTAAAAATATATGTAACATATATGTGTGTGTGTGTGTGTGTATGTGTCTGCATGTGTAATATGTACATACAGGTGGAAAAGCCCGGAAAACTATACACTAAAATATTAATAGTTACATCTACGTAGGTACTTTTTATTTTCTGTTTTGTATTCTCATGCATATTCTATTTGTTTTTTCCCTTAAAAGAAAATACTAGTAATATAAAAACCAAAGACTAGTAATAAAGACCAAAAAAATTTTTTTAATGTAAAAATATATTTTGAAAAATGAGGCCTTGTTACTTTTTTCTAACCAAATGAATGGACTACAACACAGCTTCCCCCATTTTCACTTTGTCCGGCTATGAAAGACAAGATATTTGACAGTTAGCTGTTTCTTAAAGTGCTAAACTTCTCCAGCATATTTATGTTCAAAGTAGATTAAGAAGTATGAAGTTGAACTTGTTTCATTAACATGTCAGATCATCTGTAATTACAATTAATCTGGTTAGCCTCTACAAAGATGGCATGTAATATATTCATCAAAATGTATCTCAATGTATTTTTATAGAGAAGTCTTCCTTAACCTCTGTAATTAATAAGTGGGTTTTTTCCCCTTTCTTTCAGGCGGTTCAGGACCATCCTCCTCCATAGCCATAGCTGGCATCAACCACCCTGCAATCACAAAGACAACATCTGTTCTTCAAGACGGCGTCATAGTCACCACCGCAGCTGGAAACCCACTGCAGAGTCAGCTGCCCATTGGGAGTGATTTTCCTTTTGTTGGCCAGGAGCACGCACTTCATTTTCCATCCAACAGCACTTCAAACAACCATCTTCCACACCCCTTGAACCCCAGCCTCCTCAGTTCTCTACCTATCTCTTTGCCAGTGAATCAACAGCATCTCCTAAACCAGAATCTATTAAATATCCTCCAGCCTTCAGCAGGAGAAGGCAAGTCTGAGATCAACCTCCACCCTTTAGGTTTTCTCAACCCGAATGTAAACGCTGCTTTAGCTTTTCTCTCCGGTGACATGGATGGGCAGGTATTGCAGCCTGTTCACTTTCAACTCTTAGCAGCCCTGCTTCAGAACCAAGCCCACACAGCTGCCATGCTTCCCCTGCCATCTTTCAATCTGGCCATCTCAGATCTTTTGCAACAGCAAAATACCCCTTTACCCTCATTAACACAGATGACAGCCCCACCAGACCATTTGCCAAGCAATCAGTCAGAGAACAGCCGAGCTGAGACCCTTTTAACCAATCCCCTGGGGAACCCTTTACCAAGCTTTGCAGGCAGTGACACTACATTTAACCCCCTTTTCCTCCCAGCTGTCACTGGGGCCTCAGGATTAATGGCCATGAATCCCCAGCTGTTGGGAGGTGTCCTGAACTCGGCATCGGCCAACACCGCTAATCATCCAGAGGTTTCCATAGCAACTTCTTCCCAGGCAACCACTACCACAACCACTACATCATCAGCAGTGGCAGCACTGACTGTCTCAACACTTGGTGGGACAGCAGTGGTGTCAATGGCAGAAACATTGCTGAATATATCTAATAATGCTGGGAATACACCTGGTCCAGCTAAACTCAACAGTAACTCTGTGGTGCCACAGCTACTTAACCCTCTACTGGGGACAGGTCTGCTTGGTAAGTTAAATTTTTTCACAGATTTTTACAAAAGAAACGTTTTTCTAATTCTATTTTCTCCTTTTTAAAAAAACCTCCATTTTGTCACACTATTTTTAAAAATGTTTTTGTTATGTCACAGCTTGCTTAAGGAAGAACTAAATATAATAACACCCACACACAGCCATAGTTATACAAACATGAAAATGACTTTTTCCTTTTCCCCTATTCTAGAAATACTAAATGTCATTTTAATCTGCCTTCTCTTCTAATTCTGATGCCACCTAAACCTAACCTACTCATCATTCTCTTAAGCCAAGTAGTGTCTTATTTTTCAAATAATTAAAGCACAGGTACACCTTAAAAATAACATTTATTTGAGTTTTAGTTGATGTGGCATCACAGGGTTAGTATGAGCAGCTGCACTGTGGATGAAAACAGTTTGAGGAAGTGCTTTTCCAGGTGATCCCTAAATTAATGAAACTAAATGCTTATCCAGCAAAATGAGAAACAAGACATAAAAACATTCAAAGTTAATGCTTGCCCAAGTTCAAGGAAACAAATAGCTACTACTCGGTTTTCTCAAACAGTATTATTCTTTAGAACTTTGTGGCTTAAAAACAAAATCCTTTATGTAGATTATCTTATCTCAAAAAATTAATAAAATCATGTCAAGTATATTCAGCTGTTTGATTCAGGTAATTGTAGTATAGAGATGGTGCCCATAAAGTCTGGAAACATAGGCAAATGTACATGATATTGTCAAGGGCATCTTCAATAGCTAAAAAAATAATATGTTTCTAGTTTTCATAAGCACTTTTATAAAATAGTTTAATTAATCCTATTTGGCAATCAAATTAGTGTAGTAAAGAACCTAAAAAGCACTACATATTTCAAGTCATAGGACAATTTCTATGACATTATCCTCAAAATAAGGTCAATGTAATTTCAAAACAAGTTAATTTTGAAGTTCGAATGTAACTTTGGTATTAACTATCCTATCTGATTATATAACATTTATTTTTTATGACTATGACAGTGAATTTTTCTATATTAATAGTTTTTTTTTTACAATTTTAATTTTAGGTGACCAAAATACCAAATACATATTTTATGTAAAAACAAAATGTATATTAAAGACAAAATGCATATTAATACATATTTCTAAACCAAATTTAATTTGATTTGGTGGTAGTTATTATTATGGCTTGAGAACTAAGTTTTGTAAACAGGCCTGGTCAGGCCCACGTATTTTAACTATCTTATGATTGCTAAAGCATTTAGGGCTAATTTTAACCTTTAATTGTGGTTGCTTTAACAAAAATGGCTTCAAGAAATTCTATGACACTGAAGATCAATATATAAGGATTGGCTAATGGATAGTCCAAAGACTAACTAGTCTCTCCATGATATGAAATCAAGACACTAATTATGAAAGATAAATAATAAAATTAATCTTTCTAACCACTTAGTAAGACTTTGAGGAGAAAAAGAGAAAAGAGTTACCATGTAAGTCTAGTTTTTAGTTTTTTTAGAAATCCTCAAGAAAGATAGGCATAAGACCTCCAAAGAATCACACTGACTTATATTTTATATTTTTCATACTATAGGTGACATGCCCTCAATAAACAGTACGTTGAATAACCATCAACTGACTCATCTACAGTCGCTGTTAAACAACAATCAGATGTTTCCTCCAAATCAGCAGCAGCAGCAACTTCTTCAGGGGTACCAGAATCTCCAGGCATTTCAAGGACAGTCCACAATTCCTTGCCCAGCTAACAATAACCCCATGGCTTGTCTCTTTCAGAACTTCCAGGTACTCTCCTTTCCTGGGTTACTTTAATAGAAAACAATGTTTACTACTTGTTTTGCTAAATTGGAAGAAACAGACAAAAGAAGGTGATTATGTACCTTTTCACCTCTACTTACTATTATTCCTCAGTAATGAATGTTGTTAACGTTTCAGTGGTTTTATTTGGAGCATTTATTTTGTCTGAAGCATCTCAGTAGTCCTTTAGAAGTTGTTATTAAAAACTGATCATGTTACCCTCTTAAACTCTTTTGTGGTTTCCCATTGCTCCCAGGGCTTCCCTGGTGACTCAGTGGTAAAGAATCCACCTACCAATTCAGGAGACTGGGGTTCCATCCCTGGGTCAACAGGATACCCTGGAAAAGGAAATTTCAACCCACTCCTGTATTCTTGCAGGAAATCCCATGGACAGAGAAGCCTGGTGAGCTATAGTCCAGGGGGTCGCAAAAAGAGTTGGATACAACTTAGCAGCTAAACAGCAACATGGCTCCCATGATTAAACAGGACTGAGCGACTGAACTGAACTGAACTAACGTGTTTACCCTGCCTCACTCTCCAGCACCAGCTCACACCGCTCTCTCCCTGGCTTCAACCACTTGTCCTTCTTTTAGTTCTAAAAACAAATTCCTGATAGATTAAGGAGCTGGATGGAAAGAGGAACATTAAATAAATATATGGAGAAAATACTGAAGATTTTAAAATAATCTTAGGGTAGAAAAGACTCTTTCAGCAAGGCACAAAACCAAGGAGTCAAAAAGAAAAGAGATAACAGAGTTGAATACTTAAAACTTTAAATCTGTACGATTAAAGATATTTTAAACAAAGTTGAAGACAGGTGGCAACCTGGCAGAAGTTACTGGGTTAGCCAGAAAGTTTGTTCATTGGCCACATCGAAAAGAACTTTTGGCCAACCTAATACATACATAATAATAGCAAGTAATTGCCATTCATAATTTGTTAAAAGCTCCTACAAATTAGGAAGAAAAAAGAATTAGAAAAATGAGCAATAGAAATGAACAGACATTTCAGAAAATTAAATAATAATTAGTAATAAACATGAATAATCAGAATTATACAAATTACAACATTACTATGTCCATCAGATAGATGATACCCTTTGCTAACAGAGGAGTGGGGAACTGGATTCTTTCAGATATTATTGTTGGTCTGATTATATGCTGACATAGTCCTTTTAGAGGGTGATTGATAGTTTTTCAATTTTATACACACACACACATACACATATATATGTGTCTATATATGTGTGTGTCCTTTGACCCACAAGTTCAACTTTTATATTTTGGAGAAATCAAGGCACAACCTAGAATGTTTTATTGCAATTTGATTTGTGGTGTCAAAAATTAGAAACTGATCATGTTATCCTCTTAAACTGATCATGTTACCCTCTTAAGCAATCATCAGTAGGAAAATAGTTAAATATTGAGTATGTTTTGCTATCTTTATCTATATAGTAGTTTCAAAGATTAGGTAGGTTTATATAATCTGATATAGAAAGATACACAAGATTATAGAACTCCAACACTGTTGTATTATAAAATAGTACTAAAATATAATACCACTTATAAGAAAAAAAAGAAATGAGGCAAGGGGAAAGGAAGGCGTGAAAGAAGGGCAACTAGATGTACATCTGCACACTTAAGGTATTAAAAACAAGTCTATGAGGATGTATTCGAACACTGATCACTTTTGAGAAAGAAATGGAATCAGAGTGGGATACCAAAGTATAAATTTGGGTGGGAAAGTGATGAAGGAAGCTTTTCTCTTTTGGACAATGAAAAAATACTCATATAATAAAATAATTTAGAAGGGAAGAATAAGCTCTCAGCCATGCCATTGAGTAAATAAGTAGGTAAAGCCTGAAGGGAATCCAATTAGATTTAGCAATTAGAACATCAGTAGCTTGGTAGAATGCAGTTTTTGCAGAGTTGTGGGAGCAGGAGCCAGATTGCAATGGATGGAAGAGTGAAAAATAAATTAGAGTTTGGATTACTCTTTTAAAAACTTCTTAAAACCTAACTACAAAGAACATAACAGAAATAAAATAGTGCCCCAAGGCAGGCATAGGTTGAATGCAAACTTTTATTGATAAAATATGGAAGCCATGCATATAGTTGAATGCTAAAGAAAAGAGACAAAAAAAAAAAGTAGACGAGATTGAACATAAAAAAGAGAAGGGGTAATAGATAAGGCAAGAGCCCTGAGGAAAGGCTTGGTATCCAGAGTATAAACAAAAGACTTACTCTTAGAGAGCAGAGGGAGCGCCTCTTACACTGGGAAGCAGGACAGGATCAGGGACACACTGTTGCAGGGAACTGTGTGCTCCCAGAAGGCAGGGAGTAGCTGAGTATAAGAATAATGAGAATTCCTAACCTATAAACTTGATTATCTCTGTTGAGTTCAGTTCAGTTCAGTCGCTAAGTCTGTCCAACTCTTTGCAACCCCATGAATCGCAGCACGCCAGGCCTCCCTGTCCATCACCAACTCCCAGAGTTCACTCAGACTCACGTCCATCAAGTCGGTGATGCCATCCAGCCATCTCATCGTCTATCGTCCCCTTTTCCTCCTGCCCCCAATCCCTCCCAGCATCACAGTCTTTTCCAGTGAGTCAACTCTTCGCATGAGGTGGCCAAAGTATTGAAGTTTCAGCCTCAGCATCAGTCCTTCCAATGAATATTCAGCACTGATCTCCTTTAGAATGGACTTGTTGGATCTCCTTGCAGTCCAAGGGACTCAAGAGTCTTCTCCAACACCACAGTTCAAAAGCATCAATTCTTCGGCGCTCAGCCTTCTTCACAGTCCAACTCTCACATCCATACATGACCACTGGAAAAACCATAGCCTTGACTAGATGAAGATCATGGCATCTGGTCCCATCACTTCATGGGAAATAGATGGGAAAACAGTGGAAACAGTGTCAGACTTTATTTTTTTGGGCTCCAACATCACTGCAGATGGTGACTGCAGCCATGAAATTAGAAGACGCTTACTCCTTGGAAGAAAAGTTATGACCAACCCGGATAGTATATTCAAAAGCAGAGACATTACTTTGCCGACTAAGGTCCGCCTAGTCAAGGCTATGGTTTTTCCTGTGGTCATGTATGGATGTGAAAGTTGGACTGTGAAGAAAGCTGAGCACTGAAGAATCGATGCTTTTGAACTGTGGTGTTGGAAAAGACTCTTGAGAGTCCCTTGGACTGCAAGGAGATCCAACCAGTCCATTCTGAAGGAGATCGACCCTGGGATTTCTTTGGAAGGAATGATGCTGAAGCTGAAACTCCAGTACTTTGGCCACCTCATGCGAAGAGTTGACTCATTGGAAAAGACTCTGATGCTGGGAGGGATTGGGGGCGGGAGGAGAAGGGGACGACCGAGGATGAGATGGCTGGATGGCATCATGGACTCGATGGACGTGCTGTCTCTTATACACATCTAGATGTGTATAAGAGACAGGCATCATGCTCCCTNGATGCTAAAGCTGAAACTCCAGTACTTTGGCCACCTCATGCGAAGAGTTGACTCATTGGAAAAGACTCTGATGCTGGGAGGGATTGGGGGCAGGAGGAGAAGGGGACGACCGAGGATGAGATGGCTGGATGGCATCACGGACTCGATGGACGTGAGTCTGAGTGAACTCTGAGAGATGGTGATGAACAGGGAGGCCTGGCGTGCTGCGATTCATGGGGTCGCAAAGAGTCGGACATGACTGAGCGACTGAACTGAACTGAACTTTCTCTCTCTTCTTTGATCTTCATCAAGAGGCTCCTTAGTTCTTCTTTGCCTTCTGCCATAAAGGTGGTGTCATCTGCATATCTGGGGTTATTGATATTTCTCCCAGCAATCTTGATTCCAGCTTGTGCTTCATCCAGCCCAGTGTTTCTCATGATGTACTCTGTATATAAGTTAAATAACCAGGGTGACAATATACAGCCTTGACATACTCCTTTCCTGATATGGAACTAGTCCTTTGTTCCATGTGTGGTTCTAACTGTTGCTTGTTGACCTACATACAGATTTCTCAGGAAGCAGGTCAAGTAGTCTGGTACTCCCATCTCTTTAAGAATTTTCCACAGTTCGTTGTGATCTACACAGTCAAAGTCTTCATTGTAGTCAATGAAGCAGAAGTAGATAGATGCTTTTCTGAAATTCTCTTGCTTTTTCGATGATCCAGAGGATGTTGGCAATTTGATCTCTGGCTTCTCTGCCTTTTCTAAATCCAGCTTGTACATCTGGAAGTTTCCAGTTCACATCCTGTTGAAGGCTAGCTTGGAGAATTTTGAGCATTACTTTACTGGCTTGAGAGATGAGTGCAATTGTGCAATAGCTTGAACATTCTTTGTCATTGCCTTTCTTTGGGATTGGAATGAAAACTGACCTTTTCCAGTCCTGTGGCTGCTGCTGAGTTTTCCAAATTTGCTGGCATATTGAGTGCAGCACTTTCACAACATCATTTTAGGATTTGAAATAGCTCAGCTGGAATTGCATCACCTCCACTAGCTTTGTTCATAGTGATCCTTCCTAAGGCCCTCTTGATTTATGAAATGCTGTTTGGGATTGATGAACAATGTATGATTTGTTGAATGAGGAAACAAAAGAAGAGAGGCAGATTTGGTATTGGGGAGTAGAAATAATGAAATCGCTTTGTGCATGTCCATTTGAGACATCTGTAGATACCCAATTTAGGATGTCAAATACATAATTCAGTTTGTGGATTAGAACCTGGATGGATGGATGGATGAATTAGAAAGAGGGTGTTGAAGCTATGGAGATAGATGAGAACTATGAGGAAGAACATATGGCATGAGAAAAAAAGAGCCAAAAATAGTTACCTGATGTGAACTAACATTTCAGAGATGGAGAGAAGAAAGTGCTCTAGTAAAAGACACAGAAGAAATGTCCAGAGAGAAAGGAAACCAGGAAAGTGTGTAATATTAGAAGTCAAAGGAGGAGTGTGTAGAAAAAGAAAAAGTGCTCAAGAGAAAATAATGTTCAACAGCATTGAAAGTTACTGAGAGGACAAATAAAGTAGAGACCATAATACTCTGCTACCCTATTGCAGCTTAGCAGATTCCTACTCAATGAAAAGAAATAAGCCTTTGGGGGGGGGCTTCAAAATCACTGCAGATGGTGATTGCAGCCATGAAATGAAAAGATGCTTACTCCTTGGAAGAAAAGTTATGACCAACCTAGACAGCATATTGAAAAGCAGAGACATTACTTTGCCAACTAAGGTCCGTCCAGTCAAGGCTATGGTTTTTCCTGTGGTCATGTATGGATGTGAGAGTTGGGCTGTGAAAAAGGCTGAGCACCGAAGAATCGATGCTTTTGAACTGTGGTGTTGGAGAAGACTCTTGAGAGTCCCTTGGACTGCAAGGAGATCCAACCAGTCCATTCTGAAGGAGATCAACCCTGGGATTTCTTTGGAAGGAATGACGCTAAAGCTGAAACTCCAGTACTTTGGCCACCTCATGCGAAGAGTTGACTCATTGGAAAAGACTCTGATGCTGGGAGGGATTGGGGGCGGGAGGAGAAGGGGACGACCGAGGATGAGATGGCTGGATGGCATCATGGACTCGATGGACGTGAGTCTGAGTGAACTCCAGGAGTTGGTGATGGACAGGGAGGCCTGGCGTGCTGCAATTCATGGGGTCGCAAAGAGCTGGACACGACTGAGCGACTGAACTGAACTGACTAGACGGACCTTTGTTGGCAAAGTAATGTCTCTGTTAAGTAGGGTCAAATACTAAGAGTAATGTGGGAAATAGTATAGCAGCTGGCTTGAGGAAGTGGATAAAATCTGAATAGTTGTGACGGAGAGTGATACCTAACCAGAGGATCATAGGATTGATGGGACTACAAACCCCCAGCTGAGATTGGAAGCCATAAGTTCCTATGGATAGATACTCAGCATCCTCACTGTGCATATAGATACAGAAGACAGGGAGCTAAATTGACCCAAGATTGAAATTTTTATCTCGTAGGTGTAGATAAGGGGAGAATGGCAGGAAAGTAGTTATGTTGCTGATGGATTCCAGGTTCTGGTTTAGCAGGAAAAGATGTAAAGACAGAAAGTGAGTGATCGTGGGTCAATGAAGCAGGGGGTGGAGGAACAGGAAATCCAAAGTATCAAGGTTCTGGAGAGCAATTCTTAGCTGAGGTTGGTGAAACTAGAATAACCTGTGGACTTTTTCAGCGTGCACTCATCATTCCCATGATGAGCATTGATACTCTTCACTGGCCATTTCCTCCCATCATGTCTTCCCAATGAAGCATCACCTCCGAGCTCACTGTTGTCACTGTTGACAGCATGGGAATGTCCCTCAGGCAGTGACCCAGTAAGGTTGAAGAGCTGATGTAACTACCCTATCTAAAGACTTCAAAAATTCAGTGTCATCTCAGAAATAGTTTGGGGACTTCCCAGGTGGTACTAGTGGTAAAGAATCCTCCTGCCAATGCAGGAAATGCAAGGGTCACAGGTTCGATCCCTGGGTCAGAAAGATCCTCTGGAGTAGGAAGTGGTAACCAAGTCTAGTATTCTTGCCTGGAAAATCCCATAGACAGAGGAGCCTGGCAGGATACACTCTGTGGGGTCACAAAGAGTGAGACATGACTGAGCACAACTCAACAGGAATAGTTTCATTGTTAAGAGAGGGGTGATGTATTTTTTTTGTTTTATATTTCACTTAATTCAGTAGAAATATCAATGAGTTAGAGATCATTTTTAAACCTGTTTTGCTTTTTAATGTGAGCAATGCTGGTGACAGGCATGTTTCTCTCTTTGAATTCCAAGTTGAAAACCTGTAATGACACCAAAACAAACCTTTTGTGTCCAACCACGTCAATTGTAATTTTTCTAGAGAATGTTTAGTAATATGATTTTTTTTCAATCTGTTATATGATTCCAATCAAAGAAACGTACCCAAGTATAATCAAGACATGTCTTTATATACAGAGTGACTTCTAACTTCATTTTTGAGTCTTATTCTCTCTTTATATGGCCTTCCTTGTTATAGTCATTGGTCTTCTGGTAAATCTTAAAATTATAGTCTTCTTTAAGGACTTGAGTCTTCTCTCTCTCTCTGTCTCACTACTTCCTGTCTATTTCTTTAAGGTGAGAATGCAGGAAGATGCAGCTCTCCTAAACAAAAGAATAAGCACTCAGCCGGGGCTCACAGCACTTCCCGAAAATCCAAACACTACACTTCCACCTTTCCAAGACACCTCTTGTGAGTTGCAGTCACGGATTGACCCATCTCTAGGTCAGCAGATGAAGGATGGCCTCATCGTGGGGGGCCAAGGCGATGCTTCCGTGGATGCTATTTACAAAGCAGTCGTGGATGCAGCCAGCAAAGGAATGCAGGTTGTCATCACCACTGCTGTCAACAGTACAACTCAGATCAGCCCCATTCCAGCTCTGAGTGCCATGAGTGCCTTCACTGCTTCCATTGGTGACCCATTAAGTCTCCCCAGTGCTGTCAGTGCAGTCATTCATGGACGAAGCATGGGCAGTGTGGATCATGATGGGCGGCTGAGGAGTGCGAGAGGGGCTAGGCTCCCCAGCAGTCTGGACCACGGGAAGAACTCCAGCGAAGGAGATGGCTTTGAATACTTCAAGTCAGCAGGTTGCCACACATCTAAAAAACAGTGGGATGGGGAGCAAAGCCCTGGAGGGGAGCGAAACAGGTGGAAGTGTGAGGAATTTTTCGATCATCCAGGCCACATCCACAATAGTCCTTGTCACGAAAGGCCCAACAATGTCTCTACACTGCCATTTCTGCCTGGGGAACAGCATCCAATATTGTTACCACCAAGAAACTGTCAAGGGGATAAGATTTTGGAGGAGAATTTCAGGTATAATAACTACAAAAGAACTATGATGAGTTTTAAGGAGAGGCTAGAGAACACTGTGGAAAGATGTGCACACATTAACGGGAACAGATCTCGGCAGAGTCGGGGCTTTGGAGAGCTGCTGAGCACCACAAAGCAAGACCTTGTCCTAGAGGAGCAATCTCCGAGCTCCTCCAATAGTTTGGAGAGTTCTCTGGTCAAAGACTACATCCATTACAATGGAGACTTTAATGCCAAAAACATTAACGGGTGTGTACCTAGCCCTTCAGACGCTAAAAGCATTAGTAGTGAAGATGACCTAAGGAACCCAGACTCCCCCTCTTCAAATGAATTGATCCCTTATAGGCCAAGGACGTTCAACGTTGGCGACTTGGTCTGGGGCCAAATCAAAGGACTGACTTCCTGGCCTGGAAAATTAGTCAGAGAAGACGACGTTCACAGTTCTTGTCAACAAAGCCCCGAGGAAGGGAAGGTATACCAATCTTTATCCATTGTCAAATACTAACCTTTGTTCAGATGTCCGTTCTTATTTTCTGTTATCATCACTTTGGATTCTTCATGACTCATTGAGGTCTCACAAACTTCCGGAGCATAAAATGAAGAGGGGATGGTTGTAGTCACCAAAATGTCATATCATCAAGGGGTGAGTTGTAAAGCATTTGTAGATCCCACTAGGGTTCAGCATGGCTCTGACCCAGGAACCAGATTTCCAGAATTTGGTTAACTTGGCCTTTCTTCCTTGCATGTGCCTAGTTCTTCATTCATACAGAGAATGAAGGCAAGTAACAATGATGGAGGGAGAAAAATCTGGCGGTTGTTGGAACCCAGCAGTGTGGCAGGGGTCCTCCTAGGTGACAGAAAGTGCCTGGGGATTGGAACTCTCCCATGTGCTGATGTGTGATACACATGTAATTTTTCTAGAGAATGTTTAGTAATATGATTTTTTTTCAATCTGTTATATGATTCCAATCAAAGAAACGTACCCAAGTATAATCAAGACATGTCTTTATATACAGAGTGACTTCTAACTTCATTTTTGAGTCTTATTCTCTCTTTATATGGCCTTCCTTGTTATAGTCATTGGTCTTCTGGTAAATCTTAAAATTATAGTCTTCTTTAAGGACTTGAGTCTTCTCTCTCTCTCTGTCTCACTACTTCCTGTCTATTTCTTTAAGGTGAGAATGCAGGAAGATGCAGCTCTCCTAAACAAAAGAATAAGCACTCAGCCGGGGCTCACAGCACTTCCCGAAAATCCAAACACTACACTTCCACCTTTCCAAGACACCTCTTGTGAGTTGCAGTCACGGATTGACCCATCTCTAGGTCAGCAGATGAAGGATGGCCTCATCGTGGGGGGCCAAGGCGATGCTTCCGTGGATGCTATTTACAAAGCAGTCGTGGATGCAGCCAGCAAAGGAATGCAGGTTGTCATCACCACTGCTGTCAACAGTACAACTCAGATCAGCCCCATTCCAGCTCTGAGTGCCATGAGTGCCTTCACTGCTTCCATTGGTGACCCATTAAGTCTCCCCAGTGCTGTCAGTGCAGTCATTCATGGACGAAGCATGGGCAGTGTGGATCATGATGGGCGGCTGAGGAGTGCGAGAGGGGCTAGGCTCCCCAGCAGTCTGGACCACGGGAAGAACTCCAGCGAAGGAGATGGCTTTGAATACTTCAAGTCAGCAGGTTGCCACA
This sequence comes from Oreotragus oreotragus, assembly GCA_006410675.1. NCBI lineage: Eukaryota > Metazoa > Chordata > Mammalia > Artiodactyla > Bovidae > Oreotragus > Oreotragus oreotragus. The sequence goes on from SJYX01022667.1 coordinate 77,680, forward strand.
CATCTAAAAAACAGTGGGATGGGGAGCAAAGCCCTGGAGGGGAGCGAAACAGGTGGAAGTGTGAGGAATTTTTCGATCATCCAGGCCACATCCACAATAGTCCTTGTCACGAAAGGCCCAACAATGTCTCTACACTGCCATTTCTGCCTGGGGAACAGCATCCAATATTGTTACCACCAAGAAACTGTCAAGGGGATAAGATTTTGGAGGAGAATTTCAGGTATAATAACTACAAAAGAACTATGATGAGTTTTAAGGAGAGGCTAGAGAACACTGTGGAAAGATGTGCACACATTAACGGGAACAGATCTCGGCAGAGTCGGGGCTTTGGAGAGCTGCTGAGCACCACAAAGCAAGACCTTGTCCTAGAGGAGCAATCTCCGAGCTCCTCCAATAGTTTGGAGAGTTCTCTGGTCAAAGACTACATCCATTACAATGGAGACTTTAATGCCAAAAACATTAACGGGTGTGTACCTAGCCCTTCAGACGCTAAAAGCATTAGTAGTGAAGATGACCTAAGGAACCCAGACTCCCCCTCTTCAAATGAATTGATCCCTTATAGGCCAAGGACGTTCAACGTTGGCGACTTGGTCTGGGGCCAAATCAAAGGACTGACTTCCTGGCCTGGAAAATTAGTCAGAGAAGACGACGTTCACAGTTCTTGTCAACAAAGCCCCGAGGAAGGGAAGGTATACCAATCTTTATCCATTGTCAAATACTAACCTTTGTTCAGATGTCCGTTCTTATTTTCTGTTATCATCACTTTGGATTCTTCATGACTCATTGAGGTCTCACAAACTTCCGGAGCATAAAATGAAGAGGGGATGGTTGTAGTCACCAAAATGTCATATCATCAAGGGGTGAGTTGTAAAGCATTTGTAGATCCCACTAGGGTTCAGCATGGCTCTGACCCAGGAACCAGATTTCCAGAATTTGGTTAACTTGGCCTTTCTTCCTTGCATGTGCCTAGTTCTTCATTCATACAGAGAATGAAGGCAAGTAACAATGATGGAGGGAGAAAAATCTGGCGGTTGTTGGAACCCAGCAGTGTGGCAGGGGTCCTCCTAGGTGACAGAAAGTGCCTGGGGATTGGAACTCTCCCATGTGCTGATGTGTGATACACGAAATTGGAGAGAAGCTAAAACTGGGGTGGAGTTGCAACCATTTCTGGAAGCAGGGGTTAACATCTGAGTTTAGAATGGTGTCACCTTTCAGGAAAAGTTCTGGGTCTTTGAAACATATGGAACTGTTTAACCCCATAGTCTGGTTCTGCTTAACACAATCTGATCTCATAAATTAAATGAAAACTTCTCCATGAAACTACCATTCAATTCAGAAGAAATTAGTAAGGGTCTTCTGAGCTTTCCCTCTACCCACAATTGGTAGAATTGACTCACTAGGCAAGAAATATGCAGAATGTTCAAAGTAGATAGAAAAATTTATATCTGAGAAGGAGATGAAAATAATGCACATTCCCTACATAGGATGAAGAAACATGTAATTTTTCATCTCCTTAGGAAATAAAAATTCCTTTTACAGGTATATATTATTCTCTTAAAGATTATATTGTATAAAGCTATTTCATCTCTGCTTAAACCTCCACTGGCATTTAGGTTTAATGGCAAAGGAAACCAAAAGCATTTTGCCAGCACAATAAAAGGATTGTCTTTCTCCAAATGACTGGGAGGTCCTTAAAACCATTGCTTATAATGCCTAATATATACTTGTCAGGACACACTTTCAGCATAATGTTTCTACCTTTGATAAGAAAATGAATTCCACATTCCTATTCATAAAACATTTTTACTCTCTAATCTCTCCAAGACCAGACAAACATTCTTTGGGTTGATAAACCTAAATATTTTTGACAGTTTATTTAAGAAATAATTAGAAACAGCAAAATTGGGCTTTTATTATATAAATGGAATTGCTACAAATACAAGATATAGACATTGAACTGTTTTATAATCTGTGCAAATAAAACCGAGTCTTTTTTATGTGCCACTTTATAAAAAAAAAAAAAAAGCTTAACTAACAAAAAGATTAGGGCTTCTCTTCCCTGGAAACATTCTTCCTGTCCTACAAGCCTTGTCTAAATATCTTTTTATGTCCTCAGGAGAATAGGCACGCACTTTTAACACATTTCACTTTAAACCATGATCCTAATTTTCTGCTTAGTCTGTGTTAGCAAACTCCTGGCATTGAACTCCTCACTGATGTCTAGGGAGACGCACCTAAAAAAAAAATCATTATCTAAGAGTCCAAGAAACATTTTTTTACTTTATTTGAATAATCAGCTGGTTTTCAATCATTATAAAATAAAAGTGTTTCACAAAATCCAGATCCTTTTTCCTTGTTTTTGACAATAGATTAATTCCTAACAGCGAGCATAAAATTGTTTATGTAAATTCAAATATCCCCTCACCCATCGGCTGACATTGTAATTTTGCATTCTTACAACTTTGATATCAAAATCTTGATAAAAAGATACACTAAAAATACTTTTAGTAAATCAGAGAAAGTAATTGAAAGCATACATTTAGAGGTGAAAAACTAAAAATTTATAATGAAATATTAATGATAACACATGAAATATTTACCTGTCATTAAAAAGCAAAGTATATCAGTCTTAAAAACTCTAGGGCACTTAACATTTTAAAATAACTCTGGTCTTTTCAGGACAGCTCACTTTTGCACATAAAAAAGGAAAGTGCTACTTCACAACCCCTTTTTTTCTCGTATAGTTCACAAAACAAAGCAAGGTTTTCCTTATTAATGATGCCCAGCTAGTCAAACACCGTTCTCAATTTATAACACCAGAAAAGGTGAAATTTCAAAAACAGGTCTCTCTGACTTCAGCTAAATATCCTTTACCTGATGTCTTGGTAATCCTGGTTAATCTAGAAAAGATTAAACTGTGGTTAATACCTGTGTAAGACAAAGCATGATCTGTCTGAAAAGATTTCCTGTAAAACATATTTTACATTAAAATTGGTTTAAAACTGTGAACCAATCATGATTAAAATTTAATTTACATTGAACCTCTTAGTTCTCACAATGTCGGATACATAAAGCCTTGTGCATTTATAACCAGACTTCTGCTTTTAAAAAGGTAAGCAGTACATTAGGTTTTCTTCCATATACTGTGGCAGTGCCTGACATTTTAATAAAGTCAAGAGAGAAAGACAGAGACTGACTTCATGAACAATTTGTTTATTATAGTAAAATCTTATTAATTCCATCTTGCTGATGTGGAATGTGGACCATTTTCCCCATTAATTCTCTCTGTAGTATCTCAGAAGAAACGGTTTGCAGAAAAATTTTCTTACACATAATCATTTAAAACCTTTTTAGTCTCTCCATTTTTCATACTAGAGTTTCTATGTTCACCTGAGTAAATTAATCCAAGATGCTGTCAGACCCTACCAGATAGCATCTATGTTAATTCAAATTTTAGAACAGGTTTATTATCTCCTCCCACTCCCTATATCTCACAAACCTATCATTTATTTTTTGTTAATATCTTTGTTCTCAACAAGTCACTTCAAGTTCTTTTCGGAAGCAGAGAAGAAAAAATCTGGGAAAGATTGAGGGCAGGAGGAGAAGGGGGCGACAGAGGATGAGATGGTTGGATGGCATCACCAACTCAATGGACATGAGGTTCAGCAAACTCCGGGACATAATGAAGGACAGGAAAGCCTGGCATGCTGCAGTCCAACACAGGTCACAAAGAGTCAGTCACGACTGAGCAACTGAACAACAAAAACTAGAAAAAATATAATTACCATGATTACAGGTAACTAATTCAGAATAAGCTGGACACCTCTCATGTCTCTGGACTGATAGGTCAGGGCTGTGAATGGAGCAGGGACTGAGATCTCCAAGTTGTCCATAACCTGATACTTTAGCTGNTCTTCCTTGCATGTGCCTAGTTCTTCATTCATACAGAGAATGAAGGCAAGTAACAATGATGGAGGGAGAAAAATCTGGCGGTTGTTGGAACCCAGCAGTGTGGCAGGGGTCCTCCTAGGTGACAGAAAGTGCCTGGGGATTGGAACTCTCCCATGTGCTGATGTGTGATACACGAAATTGGAGAGAAGCTAAAACTGGGGTGGAGTTGCAACCATTTCTGGAAGCAGGGGGTAACATCTGAGTTTAGAATGGTGTCACCTTTCAGGAAAAGTTCTGGGTCTTTGAAACATATGGAACTGTTTAACCCCATAGTCTGGTTCTGCTTAACACAATCTGATCTCATAAATTAAATGAAAACTTCTCCATGAAACTACCATTCAATTCAGAAGAAATTAGTAAGGGTCTTCTGAGCTTTCCCTCTACCCACAATTGGTAGAATTGACTCACTAGGCAAGAAATATGCAGAATGTTCAAAGTAGATAGAAAAATTTATATCTGAGAAGGAGATGAAAATAATGCACATTCCCTACATAGGATGAAGAAACATGTAATTTTTCATCTCCTTAGGAAATAAAAATTCCTTTTACAGGTATATATTATTCTCTTAAAGATTATATTGTATAAAGCTATTTCATCTCTGCTTAAACCTCCACTGGCATTTAGGTTTAATGGCAAAGGAAACCAAAAGCATTTTGCCAGCACAATAAAAGGATTGTCTTTCTCCAAATGACCGGGAGGTCCTTAAAACCATTGCTTATAATGCCTAATATATACTTGTCAGGACACACTTTCAGCATAATGTTTCTACCTTTGATAAGAAAATGAATTCCACATTCCTATTCATAAAACATTTTTACTCTCTAATCTCTCCAAGACCAGACAAACATTCTTTGGGTTGATAAACCTAAATATTTTTGACAGTTTATTTAAGAAATAATTAGAAACAGCAAAATTGGGCTTTTATTATATAAATGGAATTGCTACAAATACAAGATATAGACATTGAACTGTTTTATAATCTGTGCAAATAAAACCGAGTCTTTTTTATGTGCCACTTTAAAAAAAAAAAAAAAAAGCTTAACTAACAAAAAGATTAGGGCTTCTCTTCCCTGGAAACATTCTTCCTGTCCTACAAGCCTTGTCTAAATATCTTTTTATGTCCTCAGGAGAATAGGCACGCACTTTTAACACATTTCACTTTAAACCATGATCCTAATTTTCTGCTTAGTCTGTGTTAGCAAACTCTTGGCATTGAACTCCTCACTGATGTCTAGGGAGACGCACCTAAAAAAAAAAATCATTATCTAAGAGTCTAAGAAACATTGTATTACTTTATTTGAATAATCAGCTGGTTTTCAATCATTATAAAATAAAAGTGTTTCACAAAATCCAGATCCTTTTTCCTTGTTTTTGACAATAGATTAATTCCTAACAGCAAGCATAAAATTGTTTATGTAAATTCAAATATCCCCTCACCCATCGGCTGACATTGTAATTTTGCATTCTTACAACTTTGATATCAAAATCTTGATAAAAAGATACACTAAAAATACTTTTAGTAAATCAGAGAAAGTAATTGAAAGCATACATTTAGAGGTGAAAAACTAAAAATTTATAATGAAATATTAATGATAACACATGAAATATTTACCTGTCATTAAAAAGCAAAGTATATCAGTCTTAAAAACTCTAGGGCACTTAACATTTTAAAATAACTCTGGTCTTTTCAGGACAGCTCACTTTTGCACATAAAAAAGGAAAGTGCTACTTCACAACCCCTTTTTTTCTCGTATAGTTCACAAAACAAAGCAAGGTCTTCCTTATTAATGATGCCCAGCTAGTCAAACACCGTTCTCAATTTATAACACCAGAAAAGGTGAAATTTCAAAAACAGGTCTCTCTGACTTCAGCTAAATATCCTTTACCTGATGTCTTGGTAATCCTGGTTAATCTAGAAAAGATTAAACTGTGGTTAATACCTGTGTAAGACAAAGCATGATCTGTCTGAAAAGATTTCCTGTAAAACATATTTTACATTAAAATTGGTTTAAAACTGTGAACCAATCATGATTAAAATTTAATTTACATTGAACCTCTTAGTTCTCACAATGTCGGATACATAAAGCCTTGTGCATTTATAACCAGACTTCTGCTTTTAAAAAGGTAAGCAGTACATTAGGTTTTCTTCCATATACTGTGGCAGTGCCTGACATTTTAATAAAGTCAAGAGAGAAAGACAGAGACTGACTTCATGAACAATTTGTTTATTATAGTAAAATCTTATTAATTCCATCTTGCTGATGTGGAATGTGGACCATTTTCCCCATTAATTCTCTCTGTAGTATCTCAGAAGAAACGGTTTGCAGAAAAATTTTCTTACACATAATCATTTAAAACCTTTTTAGTCTCTCCATTTTTCATACTAGAGTTTCTATGTTCACCTGAGTAAATTAATCCAAGATGCTGTCAGACCCTACCAGATAGCATCTATGTTAATTCAAATTTTAGAACAGGTTTATTATCTCCTCCCACTCCCTATATCTCACAAACCTATCATTTATTTTTTGTTAATATCTTTGTTCTCAACAAGTCACTTCAAGTTCTTTTCGGAAGCAGAGAAGAAAAAATCTGGGAAAGATTGAGGGCAGGAGGAGAAGGGGGCGACAGAGGATGAGATGGTTGGATGCCATCACCAACTCAATGGACATGAGGTTCAGCAAACTCCGGGACATAATGAAGGACAGGAAAGCCTGGCATGCTGCAGTCCAACACAGGTCACAAAGAGTCAGTCACGACTGAGCAACTGAACAACAAAAACTAGAAAAAATATAATTACCATGATTACAGGTAACTAATTCAGAATAAGCTGGACACCTCTCATGTCTCTGGACTGATAGGTCAGGGCTGTGAATGGAGCAGGGACTGAGATCTCCAAGTTGTCCATAACCTGATACTTTAGCTAACTGTTTGTCATGAGTGCAAATGACTTGGTCAGCTTATGATTTTAAAAGACACTTTTAAATCTTCAGTGGGGTGTTAAATGTAGTAGAATTGCTAATAGTGCATTAGAAATATCCTGCAGTTTCCAAGATTACTTTCTAGGAGGTAGGATTTCTAACTATCAAATACTGTGTGAACACAGCAGAGGAGACTAGACAGAAAGGGCTTTGGGCATTCTGATGTGAGCTTAAAAACAGCTCTTAAAAACAGTTACCTGGTCCTGAGTGGGTGTATTAATTTCCAGAGCTCCTTGAGTGGGAATATTAATTCCTACGCAGAATGCAATGCTATAAATAGATGGGGCTTCCCTTGTAGCTCAGTCAATAAAGAATCTGTCTGCAATGCAGGAGACCTGAGTTCGATTCCCGGGTCAGGAAGATCCCCTGGAGAGGAAAATAGCAACCCACTCCACTATTCTTGCCTGGCAAAATCCCATGGACAGAGTACACAACTTTGCGACTGAACCATCCACCACCATAAATAGATGATACACAAAAGAGGCTCAGTAAAAATTAACCTCCTCCTCTCTGTTCTCTGTATTAAACAACTTTATGAATTTGGATTCCACCATTACAAAATTGTGGTCATTTGACCTTCAATATTGTATACCTATCCATGAATTATCCATAAATAAAGGACTTATTAACAAAGTTGGGGATTAAAGGAGAGTAATAACATATTTAATGAATGAAATAGTTTATAACTATTTTTATGAATCTCAGGACATTGCATACAGATTGGCATATTTGATTATAATTTAATGTTAACTGTTCATTTTAGGCAGGAGTTCTACTTGGAAGGATTTTAATGGACTTAGTTTGGTGAATAAACTTGAAAGTCGCCCTCTCCTCACTGTTTCTAAAAACTATAAATTCAGACATTCTTCCTCTACCCACCAAAACACTCAACAGTATTAATTAGTAGAGATTTTTAACAGTCTGTGGAAAGTTGGTCTGAATCACCCCTATTTAATATTGTCCCAATACTGAAGCTATGTTACAGCACTGGAAGGATAAAATGTGCCTTATATAATACCATTCAGGAAGTGGTATCTCCTTACTAATACATTTTCCCCTTGCCTATCAGTTTGTAATAACATTCTGGAAGATATGTATACTTTTTCTAAAGAAGTGGTGCAGGTTTCTCTCTGAACCATGAACCCTTTATAGTTTCAGATTTAGCAGCCAAGAATAAGACCTCAGTGCTTAGTCAGAGCTGGAGAAACATACTGCCAGATCTTGGCACAGTATTAAGGAACTCTTGGAGAGGAAAATGGCTTCTGCTGGCATTACACCTATACACTATAATGTACAGACATTTTAACCCTGTGCAACTGTGGTGGGGGGGAGATGCTTATCTTTATGTATTTATTTCAATAATTATTTTAAACCAGAAAAAAATGTTCTTTTTTTCCTAAAACATATTTTGTAATTATCATCTACCATCTTTGATCTAGTCGAAGTGTTGACTCAAATAATAATCAAAAAAATGAAATTCTTTTTTTTTCTGAGTGGATAATTTTTACTTTTTGAACATTGTCCCATTGGTCTTCGTATTTCATTGTTCTTATATTCAATGTGTATTCTGACTGGAGGCAAATTTAGGAAATAATTTATTTCTGTATTGGCACCAAAATGTTTCTTTTCAACGAAATGTTTGTTGTTGTTGGACAGGTAGAGACATTCCTAATTATCTAGAGAAATTCTATCCGGAAAAATCACCTGGTTAAATGAAGAAGTTGTTAAAAACAATAGGTAGGGTGCTCCTTCTCTAGCTGCACTCTGACTTTTTTCCACATGGTTATATTTGGCAGGAGGAGATAAAAGTAGCTTTCTGAGTGTTGTTCAAAACAGACAGAACTCATCATTATTAAAACTCATGCCAGATTTATTTTGGGACAGTCGCTTTCTGTCATTCGGTATCACATGCACTCATGTTTTGATGGTATGGAGCAAAACCAGAGACAGCTTACAGTGGTATTCTGCAGATGTATAACCGAAGAAGTTGAGCCTGGAAACTAAATTTGGAAGGTGTGCCCTTCTGTGTTTAAACACTTTTACTTTGAAGAATATTCTTTCTGAGCTTATCAGTGTTAGCTGTTTGTATTCTTTGGTACTGTCATTCTCTGTTGAAAGTATTCTTTGTATATTTCCTTTGCCGTATATATTTTCTTAACCATTTCTGGAAATGAATTATTTTCTCTATACCCAATCAATATCCATGACATTTGAGCTGCATTTTGACTGGTGGGGTGGCTGGAGCAGTCAATGCTTTGCAGCAACAGAATATTTTTGAAAAAGAAGAATAATTTTTGGAAAGTGATAAGCAAGATAAAATCCAAACAAAGGCAGTACCTGATCAAAATTTGAAAGATAATAAAAAGGAAAAACTAGGTAACACCAAAAATATGAATATTAGGGGAAAGACTAAACTGAGTACAAAGTTGAGGTAAACTTTAGTAATTGTGGAATACTGTGAAGCTTTTTCCCCCCTGAGGAAGATTAAAGAGGAAAAGGAGGAGGCCTGTCTCCCTTCCTAGATAACTGAGTCTGGAGTTCTTGAGCTTGTCAATACAATTGTCATGTAGTTACTAGCAAATGGAATCTCAAGAATGAGGCAAATATACACTTCTGTTACATGAACTCTTCAACAGTGTATCCTTAAAAGTACAAGTTTATTCAAAACATTTAATTCTGTATGTATTATGGATCTATATAAAATTTGTTGTCACATTTAGAATAGATTTACTCTAGTTCTACAGTACAGTTCTCTAGTACTTAAAAATGCTTCTATATGAAGTGAAGATGAAAGGAAAAAAAAAACCCACAGATAGTGCCACTGACTAAAAGTGCGATAATGTCGATTGGCTTAGTCCATTTGAAAAACTGTGGTTCACTTTATGAATTTTTCCTTAAGTATTATTGTTAAATTCATCCTTTCTGTCACAGGTGAGTCAACTTTCTACCCCAAATTATTTATCATTAATTCCCATACTTGAAAAAATATTGAACTTAGGAGGACTTTTTCAGCTTAAAGATTAAAGTAGTTACTACTTAATAAATGTTTGATAATAAACCTAATAAATGCCTAATAAATATTTGCTTATTGCTTATTGATTTTCCAAGATTTCAGCTCATGTCACATGTTACCTGTACAAATACTTAGTTAAAATTTGTCCTTAAATTCTTATTTACTCATTTTTTATTCATGCGACAAATATTTTTGACATGTTATATAGTAGGCACTGTTCAAACCACTTTAAAAATAACTTCTAGTCTTATTCTAAGATATATGTGAAAACATAGGTATAATGTCTTTGTATTTTTCTAATATAAATTTATATGAATATATCACTATTAAAAACGTTTAATGGTCTATGTTCCACCTGAAACAGTTTCACATGCCACCAGTGGCACTTTGGGAAAGACTGCATTGGTGTTTATAAAGCACCTTCATACTTAGATAATCCAAGTAGATGATCTCAATGACCCATAAAGATGTGCACAGCTATTTCCATTTGGACCACCTCAGGAGAGAGGCATTCCTAAAGACACAAACCACAAGCAGTTAAACCATGGCTCAACCCTGGTCTCCTAACTCTCAGCTTAGTACTCTGCATGATACCATTCCCCAACAATAGGAACTGATGACACTGTAAAAAAGGGATGGGGAAGTGAAGAAGGAACAGGAGCAACTGAGGTCAGCTGCTTTCTCTCTGCTGTGAAATCTGTGATATGGCTGTGCTCTGTCTTTTGACCTTTGTGTGACAGCTTAGCCTCAGCACTAAGTACCAGCAAAGGAATCACCAAGAGATTTAATCCTGTTATCGGGGATTAACACCTGAAGGGAGTTTTGACATCTTCTCTAGTTAACTGGCTCAAAAGTGATCTAGGATCTTTAATCCAGATTCTTCTAATATACACTGTAGCTCACTTTCAGAGGGTCACTCTGACTCTCTGAAATGTTCATGTCTTCTTTTATGTCATAGACTTATTTCTGAGATACACTCCATGCTACTGTGCTGACCTCAAATCAAACAATTATCAAATCTTTAATATGTGCCTTGTGAACAAAATAAGCAGCCATAGTTTCATACTTGTTCAGGAAACTCTTAAACATCCACCCTATAATCATGTCTGGTTTTATGGGTGTGTTTCTAACTTTACTGAACAGGCTATAGGTCTAGTTATGCCAAAGAATTATTATATCTAAAGAATCTGAAGGAATGAAAGAAGGGATTTAGAAGTTAAAAATTCAGCATATGTGTATATTTATACATGAGATAATATGTGTACTGTAAAACATAAAGTCTGATTATCTTTTTCTAATTCCTAAATCACATAGGTACACAGTCATACCATGATAGCCACTGCTATCAGCATCATCATGGTTAGAATGAGAATATGTTGACCGATTATGAGTAAAGATATATTATAAAGTCCTCCCCCAATTTCTCACCAAGATAGAAATCAAATAATTTATGAAACTTCTGGCTTGTGAATATATAGGAACATAAGATTATTAAATTCCAGATTAAAATAGTATCTTAAATTACTTGCTCCTTCAGTGTAAGTTTTATTTTAAAATATATATGTTTAATCATCTTTTTAATGTTATATTTATGTATTTGATTCCCAGTACTTTCTTTATTTACAAGTTAGCTAGTTAATTTATGAGTGTTCATTAAATCATTAAATATGGTTTCTATTTGACTAGAAATGGAATTTATTTTGTTGTTCCCTGATAACTTTGTAGGGGGTTATCTTTAAAGACTTCCTTGAGTATTGTGTAAGTAGATGAATATTTTCCCCAAAAAAACACACACTCTTCATGTATTACATTTCACAATACAGAAAGGTACTAAAATTCTGAAACCAAATAAACTGAACATTTACCTCTGTATATATATGATCTTGTTATATTAGAAATTGGGCTTCCCTGGTGGCTCAGAGGTTAAAGCGACTGCCTGCAATGCGGGAGACCTGGGTTCGATCCCTGGGTCGGGAAGATCCCCTGGAGAAGGAAATGGCAACCCACTCCAGTATTCTTGCCTGGAGAATCCCATAGACGGAGGAGTCTGGTGGGCTACAGTCCATGGGGTCGCAAAGAGTCGGACACGACTGAGCGATTTCACTTTCACTATATTAGAAATACAAAGTCATGTGTATCTTATAGTTTCAGAAATCACTCTCATTGCTTTCTCTTTCAAGGTCATTGAATCCTTTATAAATAATATATTTTATTATGAGTACCTTAGAACCTTAGAGGCATATTTAAATGAAGAAATCATCGTGGAGAATTAGTTTTAAAAATCACTAGAAGATTATTCAAGTGTAAAAAAAAATTTTTTGAAAATAAATTTGAGCAAGCATCATCTAAATTTCTGTAAATAAAAATTGGATTTATAATTTGACCTAATTTTTTGAGTATGTATATATAGACATATATACTTACATGTGTAAGTATATATGGATATACACACATATACATCTCTCTATATAATATATGTGTATTTCAGCATATGTTAGAGTTGGTGTGGTAGAGAAAGGTTGCTCTGGAGTCATCCTGAGTTTTGATGCTGGCCATGTAACTTAAACTCACTTAGTTCCATCTGTAAAATAACAATGCTAGTGCGCAGTATTACCACATTAAATAATAAAACAGTGCCTTCTACATAATAAATGTGCAAGAAATGCTTTTACTGCCCCTTAATTAAAAATAAAAATAGATGATTTTTTAAAAATCATTTGACCTACCTTAGTTTTTAAAAATCGAGACCAATGGGATAAATTTTCATTGTGGCATGTTGCGTTGTTTCACTGTGAATCTGCTTTCTGTTGCCTGTATCAATCCCTTCTGAGATCTCTCACTATACCAGTTTGTTTCTAACAGAAGCTCCTATTATAGGAGAGCTTTCTTCTTGCTGCCAAGAAACTAAATTAAATATAAGGGGAATTAGCTATAAATTAATTGTGAACTATCTTTCATAATTTGTGTGAGTGAGTACAGGATGGAATCCCATTTCTAACATGAAATGTGAAAAGGTATCCAGGCACCTTTAAAAATAAAAACACATGGATATATTCATCTTACTTAAGCTTTTCCAGTCATTCCAATAAGACACTTGACTACTCCTGTAGAAATGTTATTGGAACAAAGTTATCTCTTGTTCTGGCACACAATAGATTGAGTATCCGCAGTGAATTTGTGTATGTAAGGTATTTGGATCCTTTGGGACAAAATACAAAAGTCATGAAAAAGAAACTATTTCCATTATTTGACTGTTATTCTCATTGAATAATTAGAAATGCTTGTTTTCTGACTTGACAATGGAGACCCTTTGTTAATAATCATCACTGTGTACTAGATTTGAAGAGGTCAAAGAAAGTTATTTATGAACAGTATTCAGGAGTCAGGAAGATTCAAAGACAAAAGCTAATCATTTCCTTGTTTATTAGAGTGTATTTTCTTACCCATTAGGTGTCTTGGCAACCTCTGAATTTTTTTATTAAAGGAGTGCAGGGTGAGGGAAAACGGTTAAGGGTTTGGGGGGGGACTTAATTTGAAGCTACATTTACACAGCAAGCAATACTGTTTCTACTGAGATTGTTTTTAAGATCAGTAAAAGTTTACAGTGCTTTTCTAAGTGTGTTTTTATTTGCATATTAAATTTCCTATTTGTCGATTGTTTTCCTTAGGAGAAGTGACTTCAAGAACTATGATAGAGAGTATTAGGGACAGGTGGCAAAGACTTTACCTCCCTCCCCCACCAAACCCCCAGCCACCAGTTGGTGGCTCACAGTGATGAGGCAGCAAGTGTCATATAGCCTAGGCTGGCAGTGTTAAAGCAGGACCACGGAGAGGACACGCCCATCAGGTGTAGCCACACCCTCTTTACGGATCACTAGGGACTACAGGCAGTCTACTACCCTACAGTTTTTTGGTTTTTTTTTTCTGGCCTCTGCAGAGCCTAATACACAACTATGTAATACCAGCTGTTCTGTGCTTGGCTGTTTTCACAATGTTTGTTGCATTTTAATTCTCACAGCAATTCTAGCAGGAAGGTAGGTATTAATGTCCTTGGGAAAATTTTCTCGAAGTGTCTTTATTTTTGAAACCCAAAGCTTTGGCTAACAGCAAAGATTTAACAAACTAAATATTTCTCTAAATTATCCAAATTTTAGGAGGCTCAGGGAATTTAAGGGTGTTATTCATGCTAGAAAGTGAGGTCAAATGCAAACTTCTATGTGCTGGCTCCAAAGCCCACCACCCTCACTCACCACGGCTGTTTTTCATCTGATGGAATACAGATTCGCAGTTGCTGAGCATCAGGCAGAGCAAAAAGCAGACCAGGATCTCTGACTTACATGATTTTGTGAATTAAAGGTTATTTAAGTTCCAAGTTTTGTTCTTCAAACATTACTTTGAAAATGTTGACATTCTGAAAGCCACCCAGTCTTTCATTTCCGTTGATGTTGCAGCCTGGAGCCGCGGAATCAACCTCTGCCCCAGCGAGGACAAGACACTTGATGGGACAGTGAGAGTTAAGCCTCCCTTCCCCCAGTGCCGCACAAGCACCTGCTTGTCTGGCAGGAAAGTAAAACAGTGTTAACAATTGCAGGTCTGGGTAATGTGGTCTGGTCTTCATGCCTTCACTCAGGTGGAGCCCGAGAAGTTGAAGACACTAACGGAAGGTTTAGAAGCCTACAGCCGAGCCCGGAAAAGGAACAGAAAGTAAGCACAACTTTTTTTCCGGTTTTGTTTTTCAAGGATATAATTTACTGGCTTTCCTTCAAAGGGACAATGAAATCTCACTGATTTAGTCCATCTTGAGCCCTGCCTAAGTACAATTTAATAGTTATAATCCAAGAGGACTATTATAGATGAATTAGCTCCTACAGAAAATATTTTCTGAAACAATTTATACTGTGCGTGGGACTTCCCTCTTCATCAGCTCTTCCCTTACTCCCTCCATCTCCATCCCTCTCACTTGAGGGGAAAGAAAATATGATTATTAGTCTCAACATGTAGCATTGAAATAGTCTCTGAAAGTGTAGTGAAAGTGTATCCCTTTGTAATTCAAATACTTTGGGAGGGGGAATGACCCCCCTTGTTGTACACATGTGAATAATTTTGGCAGATTACCTGTTAGAAAAGTGATGATAAATAATTATTTTCTTGGAGCAGGGGCAATAGACTTTCTTCGGAATTATAAGAAGTTGAACTTTGGGATGTTATTCTTAATTATTCAAGTTTTTCCAGATCTTTATATTTTTAGTAAATGTAGTATTGACAAGTAGATAATGTTTATTACATAACTTGTATGTAATACAATGTAGTCATATATCATAACTATTATTTCATTTTAAGATAGAGAACTATAAATGTGCTTCTGTATATGTACATGGAAAATCATTTTAATATATATCAATACACCTACTCAGCTACTATAAATTTCGTATTATCAAATGTCTAAGAATTATGAAATTGTAATGATTAGCAGTGTATGTTGTATAAAAGACTTATATAATGATAATGACCTCTTTTAAAGGGCAGTCATTCTCTTAGTGGTGTCCTCAGTAATTCTTGCCAGAGCTAAAATTTTAGAATGCAACAAATCTTGGGGAAACTCTCTTCACTTCACTAGAATGTTTCATAAAAGAGATGTCAGCTGCAGTGGGCTAACTCCTGTGTGCCTGTGTTCAGCACTCCTTTGGAAGATGGCAAATTGGCAGTGGTTTTGATGAGGGCCAAGTGAATTGCCAGATTCGCTATAGATCTGATAAAGTGAGTCAAGTCCCCTCTATTCTGACTGAAGTGACACAATGAAGAGCTTAGTAGTAGGATAAAGCCTATAAAATTAATACAAGGTCTGGATGAAAGGAGGGAAATTGCAAGCTGCCTACATCACGAATTTTCATTGGCCATTTGCCTTAGAATATTCAATAGTACTTGTTTATTAGAAGTAAAATATGCTTGAAATCTTTCCTTCAGTAAGTATGCCAGTTAGCTGGATTATGTGCAACATATCCAAAACTGTTGATGACACAAGTATTTAGATATACTGCCTTGAAATGAGCTGTACTTTCCTCATAAATTTGCTATTAAGCAATTTCTGAAAGGTAATGAGTAACAAACAGCAACATAAAAAATTTCCTTCAAAGCCTACTTTTTAGGTGAATTTTTATGGGTCCTAAGTAACATTATCTAAAGGAACCGAGGTAAAAGACAAAAATATGAAGCAAAACAGCTTTGTTTATCAGACTGTTGTCTAAGTAGAAGGACTTGCCTTATAAATGCCTCGTAGAATACTTTACATTTTGCATATATGATTTAAAATCCATTATTCTATTCTCCCAATCAGAAGATGGGCCAGAATTACTGAACCCATTTTTGATGAGGACACTCAGACCCAAATAGCTTAAATAACTAGGTAAAGACCACATAAGTGATAAATGGTATGTTGAACCCAATCATTTATTTATTTCCCAAGTCAAGGAGACTGATTTAACAAAAGAATCTATGCCAACCAGGCACAATGCTGTAGTCCCAGGACTTCACTATTTAGTGAAGGAGGCAGATTTAGAAACAAATAATTAAAATGTTAAATTTGCAGTGACCGGAATAACTGTAGTATATTTTGGGATCATGGAGAACTCAGGTAACAGAAGATGTCCTAGAGGAAATGATATCTCAGCCAGGCCTTACACATTATACACACTACATAGATGTTAGCCAGACACAGGAAACAAGGACAAGATGGGATGGAATAGTGTTTAGATGAGATCAGCAGTTAAATTTGGGGGAGAGGAAATTGTAAGAGATGGAACCAAACGTATAAGCAGGAGCCAGACCATAAAGGGCCTGGTAAGGCCTCAGAGGTCTTTACATTATTGGAAATCCCTAAGGGGACAGATGGTTGGATTTTTCACTTTAGCTATGGCTGTATGGAGGATATCTTTTAGGGGAACAGTATTGGAGACAAGGACATCCATTTAGAAGGCCATGTCAGGGGACAAGAGAGGAGGAAGACTCAAACTAGGAGGGGACCCATGAGAACAGAGGAGAAAGAATGTGGTCAAGAAATATTTAGGAGATAAAACTGTCAGAACATCATGGTGATTGGTTGGAATGTGAAGGAGAACAGGTAATCAAGGACAACTCTCAGGTGCCTTAGTGGGTAGTGGAAGCACTGAAATGGGGCATGCAGGAGAAAACTGTCGAGTGCAACATGAGGTTCCTGTGATTCCACAGACACAAGTCTGAAACTGGGAAGAAATGGGATTTGACTATGAAAAATGACTTCAGTCACACGGAGAGAGGTACTTTGACCAATCTGAACAATGCACTAAAGAGTGAATTCTGGGGCATTTGAACATTTACTGGAGATAATGAAAGAGATGGAAATAATGATCAGAAAAAAGGAGGAAAACCAGAGGGTAGGGGAATAGGGTGTTAAAAGCCAAAGACCAAGAATTTCTGGGATAATATAATGAAAAACAGAGGTCCAGTAAGAGAAGATCTGAAACATCTCCATTTGGACTGGACAGTTTGGAGGCCATTGGTGACCCCAGTGAAAACAGTTTCTGGTAGAATGGCACATATAAAAATAAAATGGCCCATGGATTGAAGAGTAAATAAAAAGGAACAGAGAGAGTTGGTATCTGCTATTTACTCTCCTTTCTATCCTTTATGTGAAAAGTTCCCAAAGAATAACTGGAAAGAAATTTGAGCTAACAAGTATCTGGCTAGTTTTATAGACAAGGAGAAAGAAACTTAAAAAGGAAGTTGCCACTGGAACAAGGTGGCTGAAAGTTTGGGTTTTGGCCTGAATTCAAATGTTTCCATCATTACCTAGCTATGTGTACCCTTGAGTATGTTGTTTAACCTCTCTGAGTCTAAATACTTCATTTCTAAAGTGGGATATTAATACCAACCTCCTAGAATTGTTATAATATAAAGAGAGCCTTAGCACAGTTCTTAGCACATAGTATTTAGTAAACCATTATTTTTCTTATAAAGATATAGGTGAAACAAAATAATTACATATTTTTACCATTTGAAACATTCTGTCACCATATTAGATGTTTAGAGCATTATACAGTCATGTAACTCTCAATATGCTATAATCATACTATACTATAAATATCTTTAAAGTGATTTGCTTATTATTGCTGCTAAGTCACTTCAGTCGTGTCCTACTCTGTGCGACCCCATAGACAGCAGCCGAACTGCCTAATCACAGAGGAAAAATTTACATATTTATTGAAGAATTACTTAGGGTCATTTTGTACTTAAAAGTAGAAATAGCTTCATTAAAGAAAAAAAAATTTGTGTAACTTTTAGATACGTTACAATTTTTTTTAAAGTCAGGATCAAATCTTCTGTCTATATGTACATATATATGTATTCAGTAACCTTATTTTTGTGAATCTGGAAAGTGATAAAGTGATAATGTAAACATAAAATGTAAACACTTTAAAACAAAGAAATGATACTATTAAATTTTCTTTATTTTTAAAAATTGAAATTAGTTGAGTTATGGTATTATGTTACTTCAGGTGTACAACGTAGTGATGTAGTATTTTTATAGATTAAACTTTGTGTAAAGTTATTACAAAATACTGGTTATACTTCCTGTGCTGTATATTATATCCTTGTATCTTATTTTATACCTAATAGTATGTACTTCTTAATCCTGTTCCCCTATCTTGCCCCTCACTCCACCCCTTCCCTACTGTTAACCACTGTTTGTTCTATGTATCTGTGAGTCTGTTTCTGGTTTGTTATGTTCATTTTTTGTTTTTTAGATTCTGCATGTAAGTGAAAACATACAATATTTTTATTTCGCTGACTTACTTCACTAAGCGCAATACCTCCCACATCCATCCATGTTGTTGCAAATGGCAAAGTTTCATTCCTTTTTATGGCTGTGTAGTAGTTGCATTGTGTGTGTATATATATATATACATTGTGGTGTGTGTGTATACACATTGTGGTGTATATATATACACATACCACTTTATCTTTTCATCTATTGGTAGACACACTTAGGTTGCTTCCGTATCTTGGCTATTGTAAATAATGCTGCTGTGAACATGGGGGTACATGTGTCTTTTTGAATTAACGTTTTTACTTGAGTTAGTTCTCCTCCCTCCAGTTGTGGGCAGGGATATGCACACTGGCAATGACTGCCTCTGCCCTCGTCAGAGGGTCTGTGCATCTCTGTTCCCGCTAAGTGTGTGCTCTTGTTGGCAGTGGCAGCTTTTCCTATAGTGGAGGGCGGTGCCAGAGCAAGAAGAGCTGGAGCAGGGCCCCAGTGCAGGCCAGGGAGTGTGCTGGCAAGCCAGCCAGAATACCAGGCTATTTCCAGTTTGCTGCCTCTCCACTGTGCTGGAGCAGGGAGGCAGGTGGGGGTGGGGGCTGTCTCTTATACACATCTAATTCTGTNGAGCAAGAAGAGCTGGAGCAGGGCCCCAGTGCAGGCCAGGGAGTGTGCTGGCAAGCCAGCCAGAATACCAGGCTATTTCCAGTTTGCTGCCTCTCCACTGTGCTGGAGCAGGGAGGCAGGTGGGGGTGGGGGTGGGAGTAAGCAAGTCTGTGCATGTGCATGCACACTTCAAAAGCAGAGTCTTGGTTTCTGACAGCCCTCCAGTAAGCCCTACCTGTTTTCAAACCAGCTAAGGGGCTCATCTTCCCAGAGCTGGACCCCAGGGCTGGGGTGCCTGAAATGTATATTGAACTCCATGCTCCCCAGGGAAGATCTTCAAGCCTGCGATCCTGCCTTCCTCTTCTGTGTGTGGCTCCCAACAGCTTTTCCTCCCTTCCTACCAGGCTCTATGTGGACAGTTTTAGTTGTAGAAAAGTCGTTATGCCAGTCTCCACATCATTTTCAGTGAGAGCTACTCAACATGCAGTTGTATTTTTGGTGTATCCATTGGGGTTGGAGGTAGGGAGTAAGCTCAGTGTCCTCGTATACTACCATCTTGATCTCTCATGTGTTAAGTTTTTTTTTATCTGTGTACTTTCCCTACGGATTAGGTTTTAGAGTCCAAGATTCTTGACATTTAGGTCTGATCCAAGTTTGTTCTGGTCTACATGAAGTGAGTTTCTTAAATTCTGAACTGATAGTCCAGAGCAACGTGCAATTCTCCCTTCTCTCTTTATTTCTCGTACTATTCACAGATGTGTACCTGGCTTTTTTTTTTTTTTAATTAATAAAGATAAGGATAATGTGTGACAATATAGGCAATGAACATGAGAAGTGGCAATTATCTCCATTAATAACTAGAAATGTGATTATATGAACATCTATTGTTTAATCTAGTAACTTTTAGAGTGTCCATTAGTAAAAATGTTTATTATTAAATGTCAATGGGAACGAGAAAATAGTAGAAAAGACTCCACAAGGAGGGCCTCTGGACTAGAAGATTGAATTTTGACTAATTATTCATTTCATGGACTCATGGAGCTTTTTCTTCCTCTTTTAAGCTCATTCTTTCCTGACTTGACCAGCTAGTATGAATATGGTATGCAGATTTGACATCCAGAAAGTCTTTATACCTCTTGATTCCCATGATGTATTCATGTAATTTCATGCCCCATATCTCCGTATCTATTCTCTCTTCCAAAAGTAGTCATTTCATCCTCTAATAATTACTTAAGTTTGTTAAAGGAAAAACATTATACTAATTACCTTAAACTAATACAAGGAGTTTATAAACATTTTAAATATCTTATTGAAGAATGAACTCACAAACTCCTAAAATTTTGTCTATTCATTCAACAAATAATGTTGAATTATTTTTATACTTTAATGATGATGCTCTTGAAATTTTTCATATTAAAGAACAAAACTTTTATGACTCTATTACTTTTGAAGATTATTTACAGTTAAATATCATCTTCTTTGTCAGAAAACTATAATTGGTTTCACCAGTTTTCCCTAAAAAATCAAGTGTGACATACAAACAGCTGTTGTAATAGCTACTTCATTGAGTTGTTATAAGGATTAAATGAAATAATATATTGCTATTGCTATTGCTATTGCTAAGTCACTTCAGTAGTGTCCGACTCTGTGCGACCCCATAGACGGCAGCCCACCAGGCTTCCCCGTCCCTGGGATTCTCCAGGCAAAAATACTGGAGTGGGTTGCCATTTCCTTCTCCAATGCATGAAAGGGAAGTCGCTCAATCGTGTCCGACCCTCAGCGACCCCATGGACTGCAGCCTTCCAGGCTCCTCCATCCATGGGATTTTCCAGGTGAGAGTAATGGAGTGGGGTGCCATTGAAGTAATATATATAAAGATTTAATTCAGTTCTTGGCATATATAAAAAAGTGAAAGTGTTAGTCGCTTAGTCGTGTGCAACTGTTTATGATCCCATGGACTGTAGCCTCTGTCCATGGATTTCCTAGGCAAGAATACTGGAGTGGGTTGCCATTCCCTTCTCCAGGGGATCTTCCCACCCAGGGATCGAACCCAGGTCTCCCACATTGCAGGTAGATTCTTTACCATCCAAGCCATCAGGGAAGCCTCAATAAATACTAGCTATTTTTGTTATTAAAGATAAGAGAACCCAGATTCTCTGATGGTTTTTTCACTAAAATATTTTCCTTTCTTTTTTAGACATTTATGTAGTCAATTTTAAACCCATAAGATAGTATAATAAAAATGCATAACAAATATCTTTTAAAAGTTATCTTCATACTTTTATACAAATACAAAGAAATAGTAAAGATAAAGCCATTTAACACATTGCACAAAGCGTAATATTGTCAGATATTGGCAGTACGTGATACTGTCAAGACCTTTGCTAAACAATCCACAAAAAGGGGCCTCAACCCAGCCCAACTCTAGCTCAGCTTAAATAGCCCTACAGAGTCCTGGGATTGCATTCCTCCCCAGAATCATGCTTAGCAAACTCCTCGGTGGGAAGACAACTCAGCCTGACTTCATGAGATGACCAGGGCCCTGTAAAATTGGAATAAGTAGGTGAATAAAAAATAGCATGTGAATAGATATCAACTGGGACATACTCAAAAATAGCAATAAAAGGAAAGAGATAAGTTGTAGAATGGTACTTGTATCAGGATACATTTGATATATATATTTAAAAAAACACGTAAAAGACGATACTAGGTACTGTTCATGGATATATCATATAAGATATTAAAACACACCATAGGGCATATAAGATATTAAAACACACCATAGGAATACACAGCTTCCTTGTGGCTCAGATGGTAAAGAATCTGCATGCAATGCGGGAGACCCAGGTTTGATCCCTGGGTTGGGAAGATCCCCTGGAGAAGAGAAAAGCTACCTTCTCCAGTATTCTTGCCTAGAGAATTCCATGGACAGAGGAGCCTGATGGTCTGCAGTCCACAGGATCGCAAAGAGTCGGACACGACTGAGCGATTTCATTTTCTTTATAGGAATACACAACACAGTTCCCTTCGGGGAGGAGAGTGGGAGAGAATGAGACTAGGAATTGATATCAAATGGGAACTTTAGTTTAAATTTTTAATAAAAGAATTAAAAGAAATTTGTAATTTATTAGTTTATTTTTGGAAATAGGTTTAATAGGGGCTGATAACTTATTCTATGCAGTTTTCTGCATTGTTTACATTTTTAAAGTAAATGAAAAGAATATAAAAGCTGTAGGCTAGCTTTCAGGCCAACAAAAGGTAAGGTTGATGCTGCATTGCTCTTATAGTTCAGTTACAATCTTTTCTTTCAGTTAAACTGACTTAAGTGCATATAAGTTTCCCAGAACATAGAGCCGTTGTTTTAGCTTTGGACACGTTTTTATTTAGACACCATATGGAGCATCCACAATGTATATACCTAGCAGTATACTACTCATGATTATATACAGAAACTAAATGCGTGAATTGTCCAGTCCTGTTGTATGAGGGTAAAACTTGATGAGGACTGTGGTAAACCAAAAGGCCTCATCTAGAAGCATTCCACTAAAGTTCAAATATGTTTTTAAACACAGTGTGAGCCAAACTAAATGGGACTATGAGCCAAATTCTTCTACAACTGCAAATTTCCAATCTCCATGTAAATGCTGGGCTAGGACTTAACTCTTGGAAAGCCATTTACCTCTACACCTTTTCTAGTAATCATTGGGATGAGATAAATGAAATGAATCACCATAGTACTCAGAATAATTGGGTAATTCTTTGTATGCATCAAGAAGGAAAAGTTAGAGTGGACATATTTCCTAGAGGTAGATAGTGTGAATTTGCCTTGTTTTAGTAATTAGTTCAGTAGCTTCCGAGTTAAACGTTTCAGTCACGGCAGATGCTCCTTGTGTTAAATACCTGTAGTGGTATGCTGAAAGTGAAAAGCGAAAGTGAAGTCACTCAGTCATGTCGGACTCTTTGCAACCCCATGGACTGTAGCCTACCAGACTCCTCTGTCCATGGACTTTTCCAGGCAAGAGTACTGGAATGGGCTGCCATTTCCTTCTACAGGGTATCTTCCCAACCCAGGGATCAAACCTGGGTTTCCTGCATTGCAGACAGATGCTTTACCGTCTGAGCCACCAGGGAAGCCTAGTATACTGAGTAGAGAGAAAAGGTCAGACAAGTGATAGACATTCTGAGACCATCATTCTTTGTCTTCTCAAATAGTTTTGTCATTTTGGTTTTGAGGAGGCGGGGGCGGGGAAATGTGGCAGAGCCTCAGGTGTGGCAAGTTAAGCTGTTTCCCACCTGTAATGAAAGTGCACCAGGATTTCAGCCTTCATTTGCTGAACTCCTGAAGCCAGGATGCTCCAGAGAGGGCAGAGGGAGCTCCCTAGTGGCCAGAGCCTGCAGTTCAGAGCCCTTCTTCCAGACACAGCCTGAGAAAGACAAGCCAGAAGAAAAGGCAATGCGGAGCAGGCTGAAATCTAAGAGCACAAGCTCCGTCTATGGAAATAGAGACCCGTTGCCCAGCTTCCTTGCAAAATCATCAGACGGTCGAAGAAACATGTGGAAGGGGAAAGAATCCACTTTCCCTAATCATCTGTTCAATTTTTTTTTTCCTGTAGTTATGTGACCTTATCTTTGATTGGTGTTCAGTCATGAGAATCCCAGAGTGTTTTGTCAACAGAATTGTCCAAATGTGAATATAAATTTACTTTCTCTCATGGAATTAGTACTTCTGTTTTCTGATTAGGGAATTAAATTGAGATTTTTGTTTCTTTAATTTTTTAATCTGCTGTGTTGTTTTCATTAATTCCAGAAGTGGAAAGCTAAATAACCATTTAGAAGCTGCTATTCATGAGGCCATGAGTGAACTGGACAAAATGTCTGGGACTGTAAGTTAATTTATTTTTCCATTATACTGTGTTTCTTTGAAAATAAATTGTATTATACTTTTTGGTAAAGTCTCTTAAATATTGTCAGGCAACTCACGTAGCAATACTAAATTACTGGGCTCAAAAAAGACTGGTATCAGAAAAAATTAAAAATAACTTAAGAAAAAATAACCTAGTGCTATTAACTATGTATTTTTTCTGAGGTAAGTAACTTTTTTCCTCACATAAAATACTTTAAAATGTGCAGAGCAAAACATTGAAGTTAAAATCATAGCTTTTGTGTTTGACTCTGAGAATAGCATGATTATCAGTGTTGCCTACGTATTCAACAATATAAATTTTACTCTACCATAGAACAGAAAGGGAAATTGAACATAGAGTCAAGATCAAGAGTATATAGTCATTTCGTTTCCTTTCTGCTATTACCTAAAAAAAAAATATTTGGCCCCAAATCCTGTTGTTAAATTATTGATGTTTAACACCATAACCTCTGATTTTAAAGTGTCTACTTTTTCTTTACATTTTTATTGAATGTTGCATGTAATGGTGTTGAATGTGAGTTTAATCATCATTCTCTAATTTACATATTGGCTAACATAAACACTCAAACTGTAATTTTGATAATTTCTAAAAAGTGTGAATTATCCAAAGCTACTCAGCAATGAAAGGGTGATTTCTTTTAGTTGTTATTGTGTTAACAAGGTTATCTGAATCCTAGCAAGCCATCGAATGGCTACTGAATGACAGATATAGGTTTTTACACATTCATAGTGTATTGGGATTGGTGCAAGATTTTGTGATCCAAACATCATTTCAAAGACAGGTAAATTGAGGCCCTGAAATGTTTAATTTCCTGATAGGAAAAGTCTGGAGCAGAGACTTTCTGTGTGTGTGCATTAGTCACTCAGTCGTGTCCCTCTTTGCAACCCCATGGACTATAACCCACCAGGCTCCTCTATTCTCGGAATTCTCCAGGCAAGATACTGGAGTAGATTGCCATTCCCTTCTCCAGGGGATCTTCCCAACCCAGGAATCAAACCCAGGTCTCCTGCATTGCAGGCAGATTCTTTACCGTCTGAGCCACCAGGGAAGCCCCTGAAACACCTTCTAGGGCTGGGCAAATAGTATCATTAAATACAGGGAATCAGGTTTGAGTGAAACAATGATTTTAGTGGATTAAGAAATGCCAACCAAGATGCCCTGGTCAAGGTAGACTACGTACCAATTCTCAGTCTTAGAGGCTTAATGCCTTAAAAAGGCTGTTCCTCACTTGAGTCTCATTCTGGTTGAGGAAGTCTTGCTTCACACAGTCATTCAGGGGCTCAGGTTATTTCTATATCTAGTGTCCCCCATTCCCTAGGGTCTCAGAGTGCTCCATCACATCCTTAGCATCCAGCCCAGCAGCGGGAAGAAGACCATGTACCCAGAGGACAGCAGGATAAGGTTTTATGGGCCAGACTGGGAAGTTCATCTGTTCTGTTGACTTTCCACTGGTTTGACCCAGTCATGTGGCCTTCGTATTTCAAGGGGACTGGTAAAAGTATTGTACACCATGCCTGCTCAGGAAGAAGAGAAATGTGTTTGGCAGGCATCTCGCTAATCTCTCTCTCAAGATCTTTGGCCTTTGTGGCCAGCGAGCAGTCAGGAGTGATGGGGACCATGGCAACCTGAGGGCTGTGTTCCCCCTAGAAGGAGCTTTTGCTTCCATGCCGCACCGAGCTCAAGCCATGTGGGGAACTGTGCCAGTGTTGCAAGATCTTCCCATTTTTTCATGAAACACTGCAAGTCTGAAAGTAAAATTTCTCATTCTTTAGTGTTGCCAGCTATTTTTAAAATATTAAAACACCATAGGGCTAAACACAATCCCTTTCTAGGCTGCATTTGGTCCACAGGTTACTAATTTGCAACTTTGAATAAAGGCTCCTTCCCTCAATTTATAAAAGGTTTCAATAGACTCTTTATCAGAGACTAGTGGTTTTAAAGAACATATATGGAGCATTTACAAGGATAAGGCACTGTGAGAAACTCATTGGTGTTATTTTTTAAGTGTAATACTTTAAAGTTTTCTTGGGATTTCCCTACCAGTCCAGAGGTTAAGACTTTGCCTTCCTATGGAGGGGAGTGTGGGTCTGATTCTTTGTCAGGGAGTGAAGATCCCACATGCATCACAGCCAAAGAATGAAAACATAAACAAAAGCAATATTGTAACAAATTCAATAAATATTTTTTAAATGGTCCACATTTTTAAAAATCTTTAAAAAATAGTTTTCTGTATTTGATTTTGAATAGCAGTGGTGTTTACAACATGCAGTTGAGCCAACTTAAGCCAACACAGTCAGAGTTGACTGTGCCCATCTCTTCCTAAGCCTGAGTTCTGTGACATCACATTGGTAGCTTGAAATTGGACACTTTCTGCCATAAGGGTGGTGTCATCAGCATATCTGAGGTTATTGATATTTCTCCCGGCAATCTTGATTCCAGCTTGTGTTTCTTCCAGTCCAGCGTTTCTCATGATGTACTCTGCATATAAGTTAAATAAGCAGGGAGACAATATACAGCCTCGACGTACTCCTTTTCCTATTTGGAACCAGTCTGTTGTTCCATGTCCAGTTCTAACTGTTGCTTCCTGACCTGCATACAGATTTTCACCCTCAGAAAAAGGAATTGGAGCATTTGTTGGCTTTTTTACCCCTGTCTCATAGATATGGGTGCTGAGACCAGGATGGGTTACATGGCTTGCCCACTTATGTCTCACAGGATCGGAGCTATATTAAAACTCAGACATATGTAGGAATCCCCTGGAGATCTGGTGCTTAGGACTCTTGAGCTTTCACTGCTAAAGGTGCGAGTTGGATCCCCGGTTGGGGAACTGGATATCCCACAAGCTCTGCTGCTGCTAAATCACTTCAGCCGTGTCCGACTCTGTGCGACCCCATAGATGGCAGCCCACCAGGCTCCCCTGTCCCTGGGATTCTCCAGGCAAGACTGTGAGGTGAGGCCAAAACAAAGAAACACAACAAAAAAACAAAAGAACTCAGGTATGTGTGACCCCCAGCCTGTGGTCTTTCCAGAAGAAAGACTCCCTCTTCCAGTAGGATGTCAAGGGTCATGGGGACCTCAGACCCATCTGTTCTAGGGATGAGTCTGGAGGTGTGTTAGAGAAAGTATTGTCAGAGAGAGTGGGGAAGGGATGGAGGACAGAAGGAAAACCTGAGAGACTAGGGGAGGGAAGCCTGGAGGCCATTGTCCTCATCCAGGTGAAAGGTCATGCAAATAGGAGCTAAATTAACAATCTCCTGGAGGCTGTTGGGAGGGGCCAAGCCTGTAGAGGAGGGTGATTGGGAGAGTGGTAATGCTGCCTCCCTCCCCCACTGATTTCAATGACATTCTAACCCCAAACACAGAATGTTCCTAATACATAAAATGGCTCTCCCAACTTGTGTCTGTATTGAAGAACACATTCAAATTCTAGAAGGAAAAATTATTTAACACAACACAGCTTTCCATAAACTACCATTTCCAACTTAACTTCTTCTCAGAGACGTGCTTGACCTTTCTTGCCCCGAGGCAAACATGCAGGTCCTCAGAACTGAAGCTCTCACAGACCCTGGTGTGGTTGTATATTTGTCCTTTATAAGACTGTGAAGAAAGGCAGTCTGGGAAGTCAAAGGGGCTCCTGAAGGAAGAGGAAAAGATTCTATTACCTTTGTAACAGGTGCCATTTCCATTGCCCACCACCCTGGGCTTCCATGAGAAATCCCTGCAGACATTTTTCTTTCCAGTCCAGGAAAACTGGGTGTTGGAGAGTGTGTATCAAGAAGAGTTTTTCTTTCCCTTAGAGACTGGCTTTTTTTTTTCTTTTTCTCTTTATAAAAAGCATGGAGACAGGTAATTGAATCCATTTCCCTTCTTACTTTGGCCACTCAAAAATAGGAGCCAAATCTCTAGTTTATCTGCAGTAACTTTTTAATACCCATGACCTGCATTTTCATGCATCATTTTCCTTTTTTTGTCTTTTTGAACCTTCAGAAGTGTTTTTATTTTCACTGGTTATGAAAACAGTACATTATCACTGTTCAAAACTGGAAAGTATAGAAGAGTTTAGATTAAGGGGGAAAAAAATCTCCAGTGAGCATATTACTTGCTTACATGTGTGTGTGCTCAGTTGTGTCCAACTCTGTGACCCCCATGGAATGTAGCCCAGCTACAGTCTATAGAATTGTCCAGGCAAGAATACTAGAGTGGGTTGCCATGCTTTCCAGGGGATTTTCCCAACCCAGGAATCGAACCTGAGTCTCCTGTGGCTCCTGCATTGCAGACAGATTCGTTCTGCTGTGCTCCCGGGGAAGCCCATTACTAGCATGCTGCTGCTATTGCTGTTAAGTCGCTTCAGTCGTGTCCGACTCTGTGCGACCCTATAGATGGCAGCCCACCAGGCACCCCGTCCCTGGGATTCTCCAGGCAAGAATACTGGGATGGGTTGCCATTTCCTTCTCCAACGCGTGAAAGTGAAAAGTGAAAGTGAAGTTGCTCAGTCGTGTCCAACTAATAGCAACCCAATGGACTGCAGCCCACCAGGCTCCTCTGTCCGTGGGATTTTCCAGGCAAGAGTCCTGGAGTGGGGTGCCATTGCCTTCTCCCATTACTTGCATATATCAGCCTAAATACTTTGGTATCTTTTTTCCTTTTGGTTCCTTTTTTTTAGGGAAGTGGGGCCACGCTGGGTCTTTGTGGGGTGAGTGGGCTTGTGTAATTGTGGCACTTAGCTGTCCCACAGCATGTGGAATCTTAGTTCGCTGATCAAGGACTGAACCAGTGTTCCCTGCATTGGAAGGTGGATTCCTAACCACCGGACCACCAGTGAAGTCCTCTGTTCCATTCTCATATGAAAGCTGTATAGAATGTGTGTTCATAGAATATACACTATTATGTAGTTGAACATACAGATATAAGTGTATATAAATATTACATATATAAATTTTTAAGAGAAACTGGACTTAAAGCAGCAGAGAGACATTTTCTTTCTTTCCTTCATCGTTTCTTTCTCCCTTTCTTTCATCATTTTTTTTTTCTTTTTTTCCCCCCTTAGACATTTGCTTGAAATGGACTCAGCAAGAGAGTGACATCAGACAGGGGTGGGAGTAGTAGGGAAGTGGAGATTAATTGAGCTAAGCTGTGGGTCCTGGCAAACAGTAAGGCTGCACTGAGAAATACAAGAAAGGAAGTGACTCAGTAGCTCTGAGAGAGGGAGCAGAGATGAGGCAGCAGCATGAAAGAGTGATGGTTTATCCTACGGTTGGGAATAGGATGAGGGGAGCTAAATGAATTTAGTTTTCAAATCAAATCATGAGTGGTGGATTAAGTTCTTGTGAGCAATGCCCTTGCTCTTGGCATTCAGACCAGGAGTCACCCTGGATGTCACATAAACTGAGTTTTAGAGTAGAACTGCCCTGCGGTCGATTGGTGTGCAGGGGCTGGGAAGTGGAGTGGCTTTCTTCTCAGAATTGTTTCAGAGCAAAGAGAACTTCTCAGAGTTGTTTCAGAGCAAAGAGAGCTGCTTGTGTATGAAAGGCTCCCCCTTGTACTCAAGTCTTTGGGGAATACAGTGAGTGACACATTTAATTATCAAACCCGCTGGGAACAATACTCCTTTAAAAGTGTTGGGTGGGTGTGGAGTTTGAAGGGTGGGCCAAGGAGGCTCCCACGGTTGTGGCGAGAGTTTGGGGGCTTGAAGCTGTGGCTGAGTTGTGCATCTTTGGGGTCAGATCACTTAAGATGAGGGTCAGAGTGTCCACCCAGAAAAGCCCCGCCATCTCTCCCAGGGGATGGAGGCTGTCAGCTGCAGTGGCTGTCTTCAGACAAGCTGGGCTCCTCTGCCACTTTGGGCGTGAGCCTTTCTGCTCTCTGCAGACTCGAGAGCCCCAGCCCCCTTGTTCAGAATGGGAAGGGTGAGTGGGGGACTGGCATTTGAGAATCCATCATTTTGGTTCCTGTATTGTTCTGATCACTGACAGGGAGCTGAGTGTGTACACAGCAGTATCCTTAAATGTCTCCCAGGTGGTAAAGAACCCACCTGCCAATGCAGGATGCAGATTTGATCCCTGGGTTGGAAAGATCCCCAAGAGAAGTGTGTGGCAGCCCACTCCAGTATTCTTGCCTGCAAAATCCCATAGACAAAGGAGCCTGGTGGGCTATGGTCCAGAGAATCGCCAAGAGTTGGACATGACTAAAGCAACTGAGCAAGCACAGTATATATTACTATATCAGTGCTTCTCACTCTGGGCTGAGCTCGTGCTGGTTCTATGGCAGTGTCATATTCATGGTGTCAGAGGATCTAAGAAAGGTTCATGAAAGAGAGAAGGATGCCTCCCTTTTTGGTACCGTGGAAAGTACTTCTTGCTTACCATGTGTTTTAGTAATAAGGAATCCTGAAGGAATAGATAGTCAGAGGGTTTCTTAGCTCTAATTACTTGGCTAAAGGGAGCTTACTCAACTTGAACGTCCTCATCAATTGTTCCTCTTTTGGAAGACTGTGACAAACCCCCTGAGGCTAAGAGTCAAAGGTTGACAGAGAATTTCAGGAACTCTTTGAACAGAATTACTGTTGTTAACCTTGAAGGTGTAACTAAGATAGTTGTTTCTTGATCCTTAGATAGCTGATTTTCATCTTTTCAGTTCAGTCTCCTCCTCACCACCACCACCCTCCTCAAGATCGTCTTAGTTTATTTTTATTCCTCCCAATTTATTTTTGATTATTTTTTATAAAGACTCCTATAGTATGAAACTCTACAGTTAAATTTAATTTTGCCTCTTTTATGGGAACTGACTTTTTTTTTTTCTTTTCCTTTTAAATCTTACTCATTTTAAAGGCCTTCTTGGGAAAACAGCCAAGTTTTCACTCAAGGCAATGAATGAGCGTCCCATGGCAATAACTTCTAGTCTGGGATGAAGAAATCTGAAAAAGAATTTTAGTAGAGACCGTATTCAAATGTGAGGAAATGGAAGCAAAAGAAAAGATAAATATAACTCCATTACAAGAGAGTCACTGACTTAGGATTAAACCCAGTGATACTAAGAGTGGTTTTCTACACGAAGGAGTCAAAGAAGGTCATTGCTATTCAAAAGTAAGGTGTGTTTAAAAGGAATGAGATTGCTCTTTTTCACGTGGATCTATAACATGTGGGGTTGACATTGCACTTTGGTTTGGGAGAGGCAACCTGGTTACAAGTTAGAACAACCGACTGACATTCAGCTTCTGCCATCAGAGTTTGTTGTCTTTGATAAACACCGAAAGATTTTTGATATAGTTCAGAAAACAGATTTGTGGCATCAAATGAGTATGCTTATCTTTAAAAGAAAAATATACTAAACTCTCAAAAAAGATTGAGTTTATGGAGTGACACAGGGTCTGTAAGGCACCAGGAGTGACTTGTGATGTAGTCTGGAAGGAGGTAGGAAAGCTAGAGGTCCCA
Source organism: Oreotragus oreotragus (assembly GCA_006410675.1). Classification (NCBI taxonomy): domain Eukaryota; kingdom Metazoa; phylum Chordata; class Mammalia; order Artiodactyla; family Bovidae; genus Oreotragus; species Oreotragus oreotragus. Next base: position 109,377 of record SJYX01022667.1, read on the forward strand.
TCCATCTTTCTGAAGACCTATTGGAAACTCTGGGCAGAAGCTGATGTCCTTCTGGTTTCTCTAAGATTAATAACAAAGCTTGGGTGTTGTATATGACCAAAAGTCTAATCATGTCTTATTCCCCAGAAGCCTTTATGCCTGAGTAATCTGGGTGTCTCCATAATCTAGCACTTCCTCCATGTATTTCCTGCTACTCTGTTCTCCAGCTACACAGTTGTTACCTTGCATGGTAGAACATAAGCTTCCTGTGGACCTCACAGTGTCTTACCCTTAGTAAGAGCTGTGTAATAATCATGTTTATGGGATTGGTTTCAAGGGCCCTGTCTTTGGCTGGGGCCAGGTGGAGGTGTCTCATTGTGTCAATTACATGAGCTGGGAGAGTATGGGAGGGCTTATGGATAGGAGAGCAGGGTCCTCATTTGGGAGAGGAGTTTGCACTATGGTATCCCAATGCTTGGATGGCAGTGGGCACTGGGGACTGGAGAACATAGGCTCCTTGGACTTGGGGAGGTATGCTGGGGCTGGTCCATCCTTGGTAAGACAAGAAACCCTTAAGAAGGCATTTGCACATGGAGGCAACTGATCAAGCAAATCAACTTATTGTCAGAGAGTCCCCTGCAAAATCCCCATCATGGCCCAACTTGGATGAGGGTAAGTGGGCAAGCTTGATGTTGGCTGGAAACAATGTGTCAACCTCCTGTAAGCAGATTCTAAAGGAAGAAAGGCCAGCATCATTTAACTGTTGTGTTGTTACTGGTGATGATGATAATGATGCTAACAATTAAAGAGATAATTGTTTTCCTTCTTTTAGTCACATAGAAAAAATCACCACATGGCAAGACCCTAGGAAGGCGATGAATCAGCCCCTGAATCATATGAACCTCCACCCAGCTGCCACTTCCACACCAGCGCCCCAGAGGTCCATGGCCGTGTCTCAGCCGAATCTTGGTAAGCTTTGACTCGGAACTGGATAAATAGATGTTCAAGCAAGGAGCTCGAAGCAGCTTTGGTTGCCTCAGTGCCTACTCATGTACCCAGATAGTATCCTTTCCTCCCTTTTGGCTGCATTACCCTTCACTGCCCTTGCCGTCTTTTCTTGGCCTCTTGGCTATGTGGTTCATGACATGGTGTCCAGCTTGACACTACAGCTCCAGCATCCTCTCCAGTTACCTTTATTGAAGCTCTTGGAAAAATCACTTAGGCCTCCTGTCTTCACCCACACCAAGGCCTCAAATCTCTTTGCTTCCTTCCTTTTCTTCTCCCTCATAATGTGCGACTGACACCAGACTAGGTATTTTCTTGCCTTATCTCATTCGTCCTCCCAACAACCCTATAAGAAGTGATAGCATTCCCATTTTATATATGCAGAAACTTTCCCAAAGTCCCAGCTTGTGTACTAGTAGAGCCAGAGTTGAAACTGAGATTGGTCTGGTTGTAGGATGCATTCAACCCTTGCATAATCTGTGAGTGGCTTCTCGCCACACCTACCCTAGGAAAGGATGGTTCACATTTCACTTCATTTTGAACAGGTGTGATTTTAGACTTGAGATTGGTTTCTGCTAATTGCAAAAAGAGTAAATTTCCACCCACTGGAGAGAATCAGGTGTGAATGAATACACTTCTGCAACAGAACCAATCAGCTTTTGTTGTCAGCCATTCTTCCATGCCCCTAAAAGGTAAAGTTTTTAAAAAGATAGTGCCATTTTCAGGTGACATTTCCATTGAAGATCAGATGTCCAGATACTGTTTTACACACAGAACAGAGTTTTAGAGAATGAGAAGAATCTCTGTTGGATTTTCAAGAATGAACAGATAAAAATGGAAGCAGTTTTCGTAGATATACTCCGTTTATAACTGTCGCTTAGCCATGGTGAGTATGGACGCAAGGAGGTCTGAGTCAGTATACTCAAGTAAATATGTTGTCCCTTCTTTCAGGAAGTCTGGATCTACCATTTTAAAGCCTGCAGATGTAAAACATATACAAAAGGCAAACGACTTGGAACAGCCTCTGTTGTGTTTCGTATCTAAAGGGCAGATCAAGGAAAATGGTACCAGTGCTTGTATGAGCAGTGGTAAACCAAAGCTTCCCATGAGTCATTTGTCCTCAGTATATCAGAGCTCAAATAGAAAGCAGATGTGAGTATAGCAAAGAAACCACAAATTAGGTAACATTAGACTGTTTCAGGGTTTTGTTACCCATTTAATTTTTACTGAAAGTTCTAAAAGCTGATTATTAAAGTATTATTGCTAACTTTGTAGTCAGTCTTCATTGGAAAAGATCTTTCGTGGACCTGGTTAAAAAAAATTCAAACACTTTTCAAAGGGGTGTCAAAAAGTAAGTCTCCCTGTGATCACTATGCCTCAGTCCTTTGTGTGTTGCCTGAAGTCAGTCAGTGTTTCCAGTCTTATGTATGTTTCTTCACATAAATGCCAGCACATTATATCCACTGTTCTGCACCTTGGTTTTTCCACTTTCATATCTGAACACACAAAGCTTCTTGTTTTGTTTTTTAAATTACCCAATATAAATATTTAACTGGCCTCCATCTGATGGGTGTTAGGATTTAGTGTGTTTTTAGTGCACCCAACATTGGAGTGAATATCCTTGTTTATGCTCATTTATGTACTTCCCTTAATTTTTAAAAATTGCACAAGTAGGAAGAGGACTAGATTAGAAGGACTTTGATGCTAAAAACTCAATACTGAAAGCACAGGTGAGGTCCTCCCTCCCCTTCCAACACACTAAAAGTCCAACTGTTGGTAAAGTTCATCTAAAGAAATTGTAATCGGAATGTATGAAACAAGTTTACCTGTAGCTGAATGAAATATTTTTCCCCAGATCTCTAATACATTGGGGCAGTGACTTTCTCAAGACACACATTCTGGGATTTTTCCAATAATATTTGAGTGTTTGCCCACTACAGAGTGTGTTCCTAGCCTCTTGAGAATCACAGATGTATCCCAAGAATGGAAATATAGTGGGGAATCCAAAGTAAGCTCCAAAGACTGGGGATATGTAGAGTCACAATATGGTCCTAATAATAAATGATTTACTCAGAGTACTTTATTTTAAGCTATAGCTTTGCCTGTAGTTTACACTCTCTATTATCAACCTTTACAAATAGAACAGATTTTTCTACTTTTTCTTTTAACCTGTGGTATTTTGTTTTCATTATTTTGAAAATAATAGGTATACATCTGTTTACATATATCTATTTATATTATTAGTGTGTATATGTATATAAACATATATATATAGTCATTATTTTGAAGATAACTCAAAATTTTTAGGTCTGTTTTAACCACATTTTTTTCTTTTTACCTTTTAAGTGGAGAAGATCCTTCTCTTCCTTCTACTTCTTAAATGTCGAATTTTGGTTTTGGTTTTTTCAGTGGCATGCATTTGACAAATAAGTGAACTTAAGTCATATGTCCCCTTCACCAATGGGTGTTTAGGTACATGTGAAAATGATGTCAAAATACAGTGAACAGTACTGTCAGGTGATAGAATGAGTGGCTTTACTAGTCTAATCCATGTATTTCTAGAGCTATGATATGGACTTCCCTGATGGCTCAGACAGGAAAGATCCTGCCTGCAACATGGGAGACCCGGGTTCAGTTGATCCCTGGGTTGGGCAAATCCCATGGAGAAGGGCATGGCAACCCACTCCAGTATTCTTGCCTGGAGAATTCCATGGACAGAGAAGCCTGGTGGGCCACAGTCTTTGGGATCACAAAGAGTTGGACATGACTGAGCGACTATAATCACTGACATAGCAAAATATATTCAGCAATAAATCTCCTTATATTGCAATTCTGTGATACGGTCGTGGGAGTCAGACGGTCAGAATTGGAATCTTGGCTCTGCCTATTGGTGGCTCTTTTAAGTTGCTTAATTCTGCCTCAGTTTCTCCATATGTAAAATGAGGATTATATTTACAGTGTGAGGAGGTTGTCTGAGTTTATAAGTAATGTGTGTAGATCCATGCCTGGCACATAATGAAATATTATCATCATTGTGTTTTCTGGAAATAAAAGCTTTATTTTGTTTTATTTAATTATACGTTATATTTGAGGATCATTTCATTGTTCAAATTAAAAGCTCTCAAAAAAACAGGAAAGATTTATTTTAGATTGATTAGTGTGCAAAGAGCTTTAAATTAGGAACACTATTTTTTACTTTCAGTGAGGATAGCGCCCCCTGGTGAAAATATTTCAGGTCTCCTCCCTTCCTCCCACTCCCTGCCAGCCCAAGAAACCTGTCAGTCAGTAAGTCAGTATTACAATATTCTTGCCTGGAGAATCCCATGGACAGAGGAGCCTGGCAGGCTACAGTCCANAACACTATTTTTTACTTTCAGTGAGGATAGCGCCCCCTGGTGAAAATATTTCAGGTCTCCTCCCTTCCTCCCACTCCCTGCCAGCCCAAGAAACCTGTCAGTCAGTAAGTCAGTATTACAATATTCTTGCCTGGAGAATCCCATGGACAGAGGAGCCTGGCAGGCTACAGTCCATGCGGTTGGAAGAGGTGGACTTAGCGACCAAACCACCACCACGAAGTGAAAGTCGCTCAGTTGTGTCTGACTCTTTGCAACCCCAGGGACTCTGCTGTCCATGGAATTCTCCAGGCCAGAATACTGGAGTGGGTAGCCTTTTCCTTCTCCAGGGGATCTTCCCTGGAGGAATCGAACCGGGGTCTTCTGCATTTCAGGTGGATTCTTTACCAACTAAGCTACGAGGGAAGCTTTTGTCAGTGGATATCTCATTTTTTCGGTGGATATATTCCTGAAATGTGAGTTGTAAGTCAAGTCATACTTTAATTGCAAGAGAGATCACCCATTACTTAAAGGCATCCTGGAATGAGTGACTTTGTGGCCATACTTTTGTCAGGATGCAGATTTGTTGTGTAATTAACCTTGCTCTCTTTTCAAATGCCAAAGTAAAACAAAATAGACTCTCAAGGGGTTATTTCAAATAGCCCTCTCCAGCTTGGTCTAATTTTTAACGGAAATTTTTGTTTTCATGTGTACCAAATCAGATTGTCTGTTAGGTTTTATCCAATTTGATTCTGTCTGGGCAGATAGATCCCCTTTGAGTCTGAGTCCCTGGAGATACCCAGTGAATGGTAGCAGAAAGGAAGGTCTTGGAGAACTTTAGATAGTGAAGAGCAGACAGAGATTACCACTGAGTGGAAGCTGTATCACTTGGGGGCTGACAGTTTGTTTGAAATCCTCACTTTTACGTGACGCAGTGAAGGAGGAAGATTACTGTCCGTGTGAAAGTTGATTTTTTTTTTTTCCCGTGATGCACACCAGGTAGGATTTCATGTCTTTTCCGTGAGTTCATTGGTATGATTAATTACTATTAATAGATACTCTGTTTTATTGAAGGAGGGGAAAATGAAGCAAACAAAAAAAAGGACTCTATACAGGCCATATCATAATACATGAAACAATGGGCTTGGGGAAAACGAAATGTGCTAAGGAAATCAGTTAGGTTGCTACAGCAGTGATGAGGGTGAGGCGGAGGGCAGGGACCTTTTGGTATAGTGGTTAATGGGAGTACTTGCAGTCAGAACTGAGTTTCTCTCTTGGGTTAGACATTTACTACTTATTCGTTAACCTGGGTCTTATTTCCCTTATTTGTAATTTGGTGATAATGATAGCCTTTTCCCCATAAAAGTTTTGATTATTTAGGTATTGCATATTTTGGTACATAGCATAAAAAATGCCCTCCCCCCCCACGCCCCGCAAGAACTGTATTGTTATCACTATTATTATGAACTGGCAGCCTGGTTTGTCCTCGCCTTTCTGGCCCCTGTGTAGCTGGAGGAAGAGCTTGTGGTGTGTGCATTAGAAATGTTGATCTTTTAGACCCCTTGCTTCCATGCTGAGAAAATAATCTTTAAGCCCAGCCAGTGTTGGTGAGAAGATGAAGAGCTCAGGCCCTGGCTCCTTCATGGGCAGAGGGAGCTTCTGGAGAGCAGGTCACCTTGAGCTCTATCTGAAGAACTTTCTCCCTCTGCAAGTGTATTGGTGTCCAGGTTTTCCCATTTCTCAGCACGTGCATGCGTGCATGCTAAGTCACTTTAGTCATGCCCACTCTTTGCGACCCCATGGACTGGAGCCCGCCAGGCTCCTCTGTCCGTGGGGATTCTCCAGGCAAGAATACTGGAGCAGGTTGCCGTGCTCTCCTCCATGGAATCTTCCTGACCCAGGGATTGAACCCATGTCTCTTGTGTCTCCTGCATTAGCTGATGGGTTCTTTACCACTAGTGCCACCTAGGAAGCCCTTTCTCAGCACAAGAGGACTGAAATCATGCAGTAACTTAAAATCTTCCCATATTTTCAAATGTTTTGGGGGGAGAGAAAGTGACAGGCAGTTTTTGCTTTTCTGTGATAATCCTAGCGATCATCAACTATGAACCTCTGTCACACATTAACAGACCTTTTTTTGGAATGAGGCCCCGACCTGGGGTGCCAGTATCCTCCCAGACAGGACAGGAAAAATAAAGACTGTGTAACAGCTTCACCAGACTGCCAGCCCTAGCCAGTTCAGAAACTTCTGGTAAAGTGCAGCCAGGGTGTATTTTTAATGCTATAGGAATTTTTAAAATATCACACACTTTCACACACACTCCCTCTTTGAAGATATGCCATCCACCAGGCCAGAATCTGTCCTCCAGGTCTGTCTTGATCTGTGTTTCAAATTATAAACACATGTGTGGTTTCCTTGCTTACTTTTGCAGGGCATGCTTTTCAAGACAAGATGGAAAATCTTGTCTCTGCTCAGTTTGCAGAGTTGGCTCCCGTGTCCCTCTAGGAAGTGTTCAAAGGCATTTAAAGACGTTTTACCAAAAGCAAATAAAATAGCTAAGGAACACCTCAGTCTGGTGTTGCTGAAAGCATGTGGAGAAGTGTCCTGAAAGTTTACTGGAAGTTAGATTTATATGTGGGCTATCTTATTTTTGTCTTTTTCCAGTAGTTCCCCCCTGCCCTGATTAAATTTATGTAGTGAGTTTATGGCAGACACATCTGGCTACTGTGATTTTTTCCAGCTCTGTTCTCACTACTTTTTGAACTTTGTGGTTTCTGCAGCATAAATTAGCCTAATGCGCACAGACACATACAAACACAAATCCAAAGACAAACTGAAAAACCTCCACCCTTGTTGGGGAGAGTTGGGGTGATGGGGTGTTGATAAGATTGCTGTGGTGCAAAGTGGGTCTTTATGGAAGACTGGTGGGCATAGGGAAAGGGGAAGGGGTTCTGGTTTTGTTTTTTTTTTTTCCTTTCTTGATTTTAAAAAAGAGAGAACAGGGACTTCCTTGGCGTTCCAGTGGTTAAGACTTTGCCTTCCAGTGTAGTGGGTGCGGTGTTCAACCCCTGGTTAACCAAAACACAAAACAGAAGCAATATTGTAACAAATTCAATAAAGACTGAGAAAAGGCCCACATTAAAAAAAAAAAATTAACTATTTTCTAAACTGCGGAAAATCAACACTATTTTCTTAGATTTAGAGTTGTCAGGATTTACTCTGTTGAATCAACCTTATCATAGACTGCACTTTTGGAGTTTCCTAAAAGAGATTCATTACAGTTCCTTCCTTCTAAGGCTTTTAAAGATTATGTGAAATGGGGCCTGAAAACCAACAATAAAGTCAACTGATCAATTCTTCTTATGCAATAAAGCTGGGCATAATATTATATAAGGGCTTTCCAGGTGGTGCTAGTGGTAAAGAACCTGCCTGCCAATGTAGGAGATGTAAAACACTTGGGTTTGATCCCTGGGCCTGGAAGATCCCTTGGAGGAGGGCATGGCAACTCACTCCAGCATTATTCCCTGGAGAATCCTATGGACAGAGGAGCCCGGCGGGCTACGGTCCATAGGGTCACAAAGAGTCAGATGTGACTGAAGAGACTTAGCATGCATCCACATGATAGTGGATAAAGAAATGAACCTTGTGTTTTCTTAAATCTCTCATCTATATCCGTATTCATTCATATGCTTGCATTAAGATGACATGATGAGGACTTGTATTGATAGATTTTATCACTCCAAATTTAGAAATTTAGGTAAGATAAAGTAAGACTCTTTGATAAGAAGTCTCAAGAGCCATTGAAAATGTTTGATGCCACAGCTTTGCTAAGAAATATTCTCCAAGATAAAATTCTGAAATAGTTGCTAGGTGAACTATTTGGAAGACTATACAAAAAATGTATTGTTTATCAGATACCACAGACATTAAATGCTTGCAATGTGAAAATAAATATATTTGTAACCACTGACACAATTGTCATAGGACTACATAGCACATGGAAAACTGTTTTATTATATCAGTCTAATTTGATAAAGTAGGCAAAATTGTTTATACTATGATTATAATTTTGTTTCTTAAAAAATACTTTGTTGAGATTTTCTTTTCCCATGAGACGCTACTCTCAACCTGTGTATTTCTAGCCCATGGCCAGCTGCATTACACATCACAGGTGCACCATTTTGTAGAAAAAGTGTATTGGGTAAATCAGTTATGTGTTTTTAGGTGTTGATAGAGATTATAATAAGGCTTTTGAATCGGGGGTGGTCCCCTTAATTTTCTTTTAAATATAGTGATATTCTTTTTTTAATAGCCCCCAAAATTGGAGAACCATTTGGTTGGTGAAAGTGTTAGTCACTCAGTTGTGTCCAACTCATTGTGACCCCATGGACAGTAGACTATCAGGCTCCTCCGTTCATAGAATTCGCCAGGCAAGAATACTGGAGTGGGTTTGCCGTTTTCCACTCTAGGGGATCTTCCCGACTCAGGGATCAAACCCATGTCTCCTGTATTGCAAGCAGATTCTTTACCATGCGTCATCAGAGAAGCCTTGAATTTTTTTATTATGAGAGGAGGATGGGGTGTAGGGAAGAAAACTCTAGGCTCCGTGTGCAGTTTAGACAAAACCATGAATTGTTAAGCTTCTCTGCAGCTGAGTCTATCTGTGGCAAACAAGTCGTTCCCTAGTCTCTTAAGATTAGTGTTTAAGTGGGGCCTAGCTGGGTAGGATTCCTTGGGGCATTTGTTAAACACACATCTTCAGAGTCCAGTAGTAGTGTGGATTGCTCCCCAAAGAACAATCATGGGCAGCTGCTGGGAGGAAGACTGCCTGGACCCCACCCCTGGGAAATCCTGCCTTGGACCATGTAGGGTGGGGTCTGGGAATGGGCACTGTTTTCAAGTGCTCAGATGCCTCTGGTCATCAGCCAAGTGTAGAAACAGCCAGAGAACTGTGTGCCTTAGCCCAGAGATGGGAGACTAACAGCTGCCAAAACCCCACTCAGAAACCCAGCCTTTAACTTGAGTTACCTGAAAAGAACTCTTAAGTTTTAGCTGTATAACATAGTGATTCACAATTTTTAAAGATTATACTCCATTTATAGTTATTACAAACTACGGGTTTCATGCCCTGTGCTGTACAATGTATCTTTGTTGCTTATTTATTGTACACAGAGTAGTTTGTCCCCCTTCATCCCCTCCCCGTCTTGCCCCTCCCTGCTTCCCTCTCCCCACTGCTAACCACTCATTTGTTCTTTATGTCTGTGAGTGTTTTTGTTTTGTTATATGCGTTCATTTGCTTTACTTTGTAGATTCCACTCATAAATGATAACAGACAATATGTATCTTTCTTTGTCTGACTAATTTCAACAACTTCCAAGTGGGATTTTTGCCTGAAATAGACATTTATGGTGACATTGGCACTTGTCGCCTTGGCACTTGGCGTCAGCGCACACATGAGCTTTGGTTATGTGAATGCCGAAGCCACTTTCCAGAAATTTCAAAAACCAGAGCAGACGTTGCTGTTTAGCATCCTGATTACTGAAGTGTGTTGTCTAAATTCACAAGATCAGTGTGTAAGCCCACCTTGAACTTCACTAGCTGAGAACTGACCAAAGAGGCCTCTACAGGCTTGAAAGGGAAAGCGTTAGTTGCCCAGTCATGTCCGATTCTTTGCAGTCTCTTTGCGATCCCATGCAATTCTCTGTAGCCTACCAGGCCCCTCTGTCCATGGAATTCTCCAGGCAAAAATACTGGAGTGGGTGCCCTTCCCTTTTCCAGGGGATCTTCCTATCCCAAGGATTGAATCCAGGTCTCTGCCATTACAAGCAGATTATTTACCATCTGAACCACTAGGGAAGCCCCAACTACAGGCTTAAGCCCCTGAAAAATTCCAGAAGGGGTGCCCCATACCCCAAAGATGAACAGATCCTCTTAAGAAGGAGGTCAAGGCCAGGTCAAGCTTTTCCTTTGTCCCTTTTTTGTAGGCACGGCATTCATTTACTTATTTATTTTTAATGGGTTCTAAACTCTTCACCAGGCTGCAGGCCTCGGTTGAGAATTTTAAAAATAATCTGGACAGTTTTAGTGCTATCTGCTGGCTGACTTTCAGTAGTTTGCCCTCAGGAGCCTCCTTGCTGTGGAGAATGTCAGCCAGCTAAAGTTTTAGGCAGAGGGATGCTGGGATGGTAGTCATTTGGCCATTTGTTCCAAATTGATGTGTCGAGTGACATCTGGACACTTTTTCTTTGATATCCTCTTTGGGGCTCCTGGTGATGTTGACCCCGCCTGTGTGTGATCATCACCTCCCCCACCCTGTATCAACTGCAAGATTGATTTCTTCTCCTTTCTGAAAGTCTAAATTTATTCCCAGGGTGTTTTGCAGTTGCTGGTGGTCAGGAACAGCTGTTGTGCCACGCTTGACTTGGAATAATTCTCTCTGATGAAGTCAGCAAAATATTGATAATACCATAAGAGAATCCAGANCTCCCCCACCCTGTATCAACTGCAAGATTGATTTCTTCTCCTTTCTGAAAGTCTAAATTTATTCCCAGGGTGTTTTGCAGTTGCTGGTGGTCAGGAACAGCTGTTGTGCCACGCTTGACTTGGAATAATTCTCTCTGATGAAGTCAGCAAAATATTGATAATACTATAAGAGAATCCAGAAAAACGAAAGCCTTCATGGTCTTTTCTCATTAAGTGTGCTGAAGAGAGGAAGATCTCCCTGGAAAAAGTAAAGCAGGGAAAAATAAGGTCTTAAAACATATTTGAGGCAGCAAGATTCAGGAATGTTATTTTCTCCCATATTATATAATTACTACTTGGTCATCATAGACAGTACGGACCAGCAAAAAATGAGAAAATAAAAATACTGTAATATGATCATTCAAAATCAAACTAAATTCTCATATTTCTCTCAAGTATAAATGGAAACAAAAGAGGTTGGAGAATCCTCTACATTCTTTTTTTGTAGCTACTTTTTTCACTTAATGTATCATGAGCATCTGTTTCAATACATATTTTGTGAATAGCTGTTTTTATTGGAAAAGTAACACAAACCTGGCAGAACATTCATGCAGTTCTCAAGAGTTCCAGAGAAGTAAGATTCTGTCACACCAGGGCCCTCAGCCTTTCTCTCCTCCCCAGGGAAACGTCTACTACTGGTTTCCTCAGTACGCTGGGGGTTGGTTCTAGGACCCCTGCGGATGCTAAAATCTGAGGATGCTTAAATCCCTTGTATAAAATGATGCAGTGCAGTCCACCCTCCATATCCACAGCTCTGTATCTGCAGGTTCCATTTCTTTTTAAAAAATAATTTTATTTATTTATTTATTTTTGCTGTGCTGGTTCTTTGTTGCTACGTGGGCTTTTCTCTCATTGGGGCAAGCGGGGCTCTAGGCGTCCAGGCTTCAGTGCCTGCGGCTCTTGGGCTCTGGAGCACAGGCTCAGTAGTTGTGGTGCCTGGGCTTAGCTGCTCTGAGGCATGTGGGATCTTTCCGGATTAGGGATTGAATTTGTGTCTCCTGCATTATTAGCAGGGGTACTCCTTACCCCTGATGCACCAGGGAAGCCCTGCAGGTTCCATTTCTATCCCAAATTGGTTGCATCCTTAGATGCGACAGAGGGTGAGATGGCTGGATGGCATCACTGACTATGCCATGGACCTGAGTCTGAGTGAACTCCGGGAGTTGATGATGGACAGGGAGGCTTGGTGTACTGCAATTCATGGGGTCGCAAAGAGTCGGACACCACTGAGCAGCTGAACTGAACTGAACTGAACTTAGGTGCAGAAACCACAGGTACAGAGGGCTGTTTGTATTTCAGAAATACTCTATATGTATGTGTCCTTAGATGGATATGCCTTTTTTAAAACTTAACATATATTAGAGAGCTTTCTAAATTGGCACTTACAGATGTATTTATTGTTTTTTATCAGTAAATAATATTCTACTGTACAGACAAACCATAGTTATTCAACCAGTCCTCTCTGCTGGATATTTAGGTTCTTTGCTAATTGTTTGCTATTATTAGACAAAGAAGGAAATGGCAACCCACTCCAGTGTTCTTGCCTGGAGAATCCCAGGGACGGCGGAGCCTGGTGG
>SJYX01022668.1:3413-15795 GCA_006410675.1 Oreotragus oreotragus
ATGTATGTATGTATATATGTATGTATGTATATATATATATATGTACTGTTATATGGCAGAAACCAACACAACATAGTAAAGCAATTAGCTTCCAACTTGAAAAATAGAAGATTCTTACATATTAAATAATATGTTTTTAAACAGAAATACACATAAAACAAGGTTATGCTGATAAAACTATTGTGACCAGATGTTCAGGCTCAGTATTCTCCCAGAAGCAGTGGTTTGATATTTGCAAATTCAGTATTCATAGTGACTTCATTGAACATAATTAAACATGAATAATGAGAAGCCACTCTACTTCCCTTTCTGGGTAGCTACCTCTGATAACCCTTCCTTCCAACTTTTGCTTTATCCAAAGCTTCTTCCCCTCCTCTGACTAAGTGATGCTTAAATATCGAGGGTGGATAATATAACTGTCTCTTAGAGTTTTTGAGGAGAACAAATTCAAAGAGGCAAAACATAATATGAATAAGTAGGTAATCAAAGTCAGTAAGCCAGAAAGAAAGGACAAGTAGTGTGTCAAATAAGGGGACCACAATGGAGTATTGAAAACTTACATTCACAGCCAGAAGTAAGGAAGGCTCAGAGGAAATAGTAAGCAAGGGGATTTTGGAAAAAGGCTTCAAGTAGTATTATGGAGACTGAGGAGCTTTTATGTGCTCTTGATAAAATTTTTGAGAAACACTGGATGTATTAAAAGTGTCAGAGATTATGTACCTTTATTATGGTTTTTAATGACCATATTATATGCTAACTATACTGTAAGCTCAGAATCTGAGAATGATTCATTTGTGTTAACGTCTAGTAATCTCTCACATAGTATTCACTATAAATATTTCTTGAATAAGTACATGCAAGAATAGATTGTTATATACTCCATTATATAAAGGACCTAAGAGAAGCAGAAGATATTAAGAAGAGGTGGCAAGTATACACAGAAGAACTGTACAAAAAAGATCTTTATGACCCAGATAATCAAGATGGTATTATCACTCACCTAGAGCCAGACATCCTGGAATGCAAAGGTGAGTGGGCCTTAGGAAGCATCACTACGAACAAAGCTAATGGACGGGATAGAATTCCAGTTGAGCTATTTCAAATCCTAAAAGATGATTCTGTGAAAGTGCTACACTCAATATGCCAGAAAATTTGGAAAACTCAGCAGTGGCCACACAGGACTGGAAAAGGTCAGTTTTCAAATTTTCATTCCAATCTCAAAGAAAGGCAATGACAAAGAATGTTCAAACTACTGCACAATTGCACTCATCTCACTTACTAGTAATGTTCAAAATTCTCCAAGTCAGGCTTCAGCAGTATGTGAGCTGTGAATTTCCAGATGTTCAAGCTGGATTTAGAAAAGGCAGAGGAACTAGAGATCAAAATGCAAACATCTACTGGATCATTGAAAAAGCAAGAGAGTTCCAGAAAAAAAACATCTACTTCTCCTTTATTGACTAAGCCAAAACCTTTGACTGTGTTGATCACAACAAACTGTGGAAAATTCTTCAAGAGATGGGAATACCAGACCACCTGACCTGCCTCCTGAGAAATCTGTATGCAGTTCAGGAAGCAACAGTTAAAACTGAACATGGAACAGCTGGTTTCAAATCAGGAAAGGAGTACATCAAGGCTGTATATTGTCACCCTGCTTGTTTAACTTATATGCAGAGTACATCATGCTAAATGCTGCACTGGATGAAGCACAAGCTGGAATCAAGATTGCGCAGAGAAATATCAAAAACCTCAGCTATGCAGATGACACTACCCTTATGACAGAAAGCAAGGAAGAAATAAAGAGCCTCTTCATGAAAATGAAAGAAGAGAGTGAAAAAATTGGCTTAAAATTCAACATTTAAAAAACTAAGATTATGGCATTGGGTCCCATCACTTCATGGCAAATAGAAGGGGAAACAAGGAAACAGTGACAGACTTTATTTTCCTGGGCTCCAAAATCATTGCAGATGGTGACTGCAGGCATGAAATTAAAAGACGCTTACTCCTGGGAAGAAAAGCTTTGACCAGCCTAGATAGCATATTAAAAAGCAGAGACATTACTTTGCCAACAGAAGTCCGTCTAGTCAAGGCTATGGTTTTCCCAGTAGCCTTGTATGGATGTGAAAGTTGGACTATAAAGAAAGCTGAGTGCTGAAGAATCCATGCTTTTGAACTGGGGTGTTAGAGATAACTCTTGAGAGTCCCTTGATCCTTAAGCAGATCCAACCAATCAATCATAAAGGAAATCAGTCCTGAGTATTCATTGGAAAGAATGATGCTGAAGCTGAAACTCCCATTCTTTGGCCACCTGTTGCAAAGAACTGACTCATTGGAAAAGACCCTGATGCTGGTAAAGATTAAAGGCAGGAGAGGGTGACAACAGAGAATGAGATGGCTGGATGACATCACCGACTCAATGGACATGAGTTTGAGCAAGCTCTGGGAGTTGGTGATGGACAGGGAAGCCTGGCATGCTGCAGTCTATAGGGTCGCAAAGAGTTAAACATGACTGAACTGAACATATGCTCTATTAATGTAAAAACTTTTACTAGTTAACAATCTGATTATCAGAATAATTTTTTATTGCTTAAGATTCACTTGCATAGCTTTGGCTGCTTTCTTTTAATTTTTGAAAAACTCGACAAACTCCTTGTTTAATCTAACATAAATCAAGTGTAATGTCACCAGTATAAGTACTAAATAACTTGCAGTTATTTTTACAGGAAGTTTAGAAAATATAAAGCTTATTAAATTAGTTATTTTTAGTAAATCATGCTTTAGAATTTTGAGTTTAAAGTTTAAGAAATGAACTTTAAAGAACTAACATGTTTATAAGGAAATGATAATTTTTCTGTTGGTGAGTGCCATTACTTCATATTTGTACCTATCACATTTTCTTAAGTTTTTTGGCTTTAGAAAAAGCACTAAGTGTAGATTAAATTTTAACCCAAAGTGATTGTTAATAAGAAAGTGATAGCCTTGCTTATTCATCTCATGTAATGTAATAGAAACTTGAATTTAATCTGCTCCTCTTAAATTTTTTTCTAACATATAAAGAACTTTACCTAAATGTTTGGTCCATTAAATTATGTATTATCTTTCAGACATTTTTCTGGGAAGAAGGATGCCAGATTGATTTGACAACAACAAT
Organism: Oreotragus oreotragus; assembly: GCA_006410675.1. Taxonomy (NCBI): domain Eukaryota; kingdom Metazoa; phylum Chordata; class Mammalia; order Artiodactyla; family Bovidae; genus Oreotragus; species Oreotragus oreotragus. The sequence goes on from SJYX01022668.1 coordinate 6,562, forward strand.
TTTCAGAGATATATGGAATTGACATATATAATTCCTCATTCATCCTTTACTTGGAATAAATAACTCCTAATAAAAAGTTATGTAATTCCATCTGCTCATTTTAGTTTCCAATTTTGTTGATAGAAAACTATAAGTTGGAAATTAATCATCTTACAAATCAATGTCTTTATATATTGCCACCATTTTCCTGGTCTAAATGATGTGGCTTTCCACAAAAGAAAATCTACAAGTAATGTTCAAAAGCTTTATTCTAGCATTCTCCTGGTTTCAAAACCTATGATTGGATCTTTTTTCAATTCTGACTTTAATAGGCCCTTTCCATGAAATGGCTAGACTCAATAGCATAGAAAGAAAAAGCTTGATCAAGGAGAACTTTTGATATTCCCTGCAAAGCTCCATTGTATCTTATTGCTACTTAAATTTCCTGAGGGATGAAATGGATTGTGGGGTGATGATCTGGAGAGATGTTAGAGCTAAAAATAGATCTTTCCCATTATAGCTTAGCAAGACATGATTTTATTTGGTGTTTCTATCAGGACAAACTATCTGTAGTTTTACTTTTAGCAGACATATGTATTTTAGCCATATTCTGTCCCATTGTACAATAATGTCAGATATTTCATTGAATCATATTTCATTAATTCTGGTAATGCATCTAAATGGCTTGAACAAAGGCTTTTGTTCATTACAGATGAAGATGGGAGTATTTATTAAATGAGTAGTTCATCAAATTATTTGAATGCAGAGACTCAAAACTCACATGATAACAAGAGGTTTAGCTATCACACACACACACACACACACACACACACACACACATGACTTCATTGTCTCTTTTATGATTCTAGAAAATAATAATTTTTCTGAAGACAATGAGATAATTGCCTTTCTCCCCACTTCCTACCCAATAATTTAGAAATAAGGGGGACAGAGTTGACTTTTGAGGCATGAACAAAAAAACCTTAGACACATAATAAAGGAAGACTCAAACCAAGGAAATAAGCATCAGTCTAACCCTGCATCAGTTAGGGGATGTGTTGAAAGACAGGGAACCGGGAAGTGATAGCAGAATGAGTGAGCTACAATATGATGGCATAGATGAGTCAGTGGTGTTGAGCCTGCAGCCAGTGCCCAAGGACACAATCTAAATGACAAGTGAGGACTTCCTGTGGAGGAACAGGATATTTCAGTAGGTTTCATTCCGGCCTTGATAAGTAGACCACAAATCAATCCATTTACCTTTGTTTAAATTCTATGCTAAATCTAAGCAGATTCTCAGGCACCTCGCATAAGAAAAAGAAATACTGTGTTCTAGATAACGGATATGAGAAGTCCAGTGACTAGAAAGCTGTAGTTTCCATCATCAATTAATAAAGACAATGATAGGTGTTAAAGAAATAACTTGGGAAGCTGGAGCCTCTGAGGCTCCCCTCTCACCCAGTTGCCTGTTGGGTTTACCATGGGGGAAGACCTGCTGGGAGACCAGGAGGGCAGCATAAAGCTGGGCTATCCCTCTCCTTGGTTCTATATTTTGGGGTCTCTGGCAGCAGCTGCATTTCTTCATGCTCCCATTGGCCAGGCTTCACTGCTTCCAGCTTCCATGGGGTGACCTCAGTCCTGAACCATAACCCACCTCTTCCCTGTGACCTTACGATCTAGGGGTGATAGTGGAACTCTGCTGCCCATAAACTCTGTGTCGTTCCAGAGTCCCTCCATCTAAGTGCTCAGGAACTCCACCAAAGAGCATATCCTAAACCCTGACTGATCTAATACCTGTGTGTGTACATGGGTTGTCATCGCCAAGTCGTGTCTCTTTTGTGACCCCATGGACTGTAGCCCACCAGACTCCTCTGTACATGTGTTTTTCCAAGGAAGAATACTGGAGTGGGTTGCCATTTCCTTCTCCAGGGGATCTTACCTACTCAGGGATAGAACCCACATCTCCTGCATTGGCAGGGAGATTCTTCACCACTGAATCATTAGGGAAGCCCGGATCCAATGCTTAAGAAATTACAAGCCTCTAGATTTGAGTCCCACACCCACATCCACAGACTTGTTGAATCTGATTTCATCTTCTCCTGTCTAATAGTGTCCCTTCCCCAATAATGGCAAACTCCCCCACATGCCCTTTCTGCTTTTCTCCATTGCTTGTTTCTATAGTTTTAACTTTTTATATGTATATAGTTCACAGATACAATTAGATTCTAGCAGAATCATCTTTCTAAAAGCCTTTTTCTTGACTTCAAATTCCTACCTAGTGCCTGCTTCAATTTCTTTCTTTCTTAGCAAATTTAGTCGAAATTTTGTCTAAATTGACATCATCCACCTCTTCACTCTGCAGTCTTTTTCAAGCTAACTTAAATCCTCATCGCTCTACCTGAAACCTGTTCTCAAGTTGGACCAATCTTTAAAGTATGAGACCAAGTAAAACCTTTTTCATCCTCATTTTCATTGCCTTTCAGATAACTTTTGACAAAGAGCCAGCATTTCCTTCTGAAAGCTCTGGTCTCTCCCAAACTTTAATGTTCCATGCTCTTCTGGGTTTCTTGTTGTTTCATTGCTGATTTCAACATATCCATCTCATTTCTTGGCTCTCTGTCTTCAATTTACCTCAAATTTCAGGACTTCCTAAGTGCTTAGAACAGATCCTCTAAACATCTCTTGCTGGGAGCCAGCATGAGGAACTCCGCCCATGGCAAAGATCATGAGGAAGGAGGCTTCAGCATATGCAAAGGCGGGATCGAGGCTCAGGAAACCCCCTGTTCCTGAACATCTACCCCCAAAACCAGAGTCTACCTACTTTACTGCTTCATGCTCTCACCTATATCTCTGACTTTCCGGGGGGCTGACCCCCATTACCTCTCTCAGAGGAGTTAACTTACAGCTCCAAGTCAATAAAAATTCCTGGGCGTGACAAGAGTGTTTCAACTTACAAACTCCTCTGAAGGTTATCTAGCCTGTCTGTACAGGTCCGTCCGGCCACATGTGGTTGTTTACAGCCTCCCAACTGTGAGAGGCACGAGATGTTTTAGACTTACTAAAGGCAGATTCTTTTGGGAAGTTAGAAATTATTAGTATAGTGGGTTGGTTAGGAATTATATTGGTGAAGGGTTTTTCATTTGTTGTGCCAATAATGGCTGCTAATTCCCTGCCCTGGGTGTGACAAGGGTATCTCAGGTCAAACCTCTCTGCTGACAGACTAGCTTGTGTGACAACCTCTCAACCATAAACAGCACAGAGAGTTTGGATTATATTGAAGGTCTTAATTAGCATAGGGCTTTTCTCATTGTTGAGTCAGTGATTGCTGCCAGGAATCCATATCCTTAGGCACCTGGGAATATATTAATGTATTTGGAATATAGAAAAGGAAATATAGTAGTTTTTGATGTTAGCAATACTAGACTTTTTGAGTTAATGAATTTTCTCTTTTGTTATAGATCCTGGCTTCTATTTTCCGTGAGAGAGGGAGCCCAAAGCGGGGCACCCTCCAATATTTAAACAGGCACCGGTGGCCCAACGTAGATGGTGCAAATTCCTTGTCTTGGAATTTTATTGGTATTCCACATAAACCAAGTTGTTCAGCCTCTTTTTCTCCACTAATATTTCCTACTACACTATCCGCTCCTAATCTCTCTATATATCTGTAATTAAACAAGTTTTTTCCTAGGATGCCAATTCCGTCTCCCCTTCAAATTACCCTGGATCCACCGGGGCTGGACCCTGGCAATCTCTGACCTCATTTACTCACTGGGTGATTTAATCTTTTTATGGCTTTGAGAAGAATCTCAGTAGTGAAGGTTCCTAAAATTTTAACTTAGTTAAGCTTTCATAAACTTTTCGGAGATTCATATCCATTTCCTAATTGAAATCTCTACCTAGATGTTTCATGGGTATCTTATAGTTAAGCTGTGCCAATTTAAATCTCCATTTTCCCAGTGTTTGGTGTCTTACTTACCTCATGAAATTAGATCAATACAAGCCTAGTAGCCCTTGCAAGAACTCTGGGAGACATATTCTGATCTGTTAGCAATGTAAGCAACTTTTCAAAATGACTGTGCTTGCTTTGGGCTGTACTATGTCTTCGTTGCCGTGCAGGCTCTTCTCTAGTCAGGGAAAGCAGGGGCTAGCCTCGAGCTGTGGTGCTCTAGCTCCTCTGCAGTTGCTTCTCTTGTTGCAGAGCATGGGCTCGGGGCTCATGGGCTGAGTCATCATGGTTCCTGGGGTCTAGAGCACAGGTTCAATAGTTGTGGCACAGGGGCTTCGTTCTTCCACTGCATGCGGGATCTTCCTGGACCAGAGATTGAACCCATGTCTCCTGCATTGGCAGGCAGATTCTTTACCACTAGCACCACCTGGGGGGAAGGCAATGGCACCCCACCCCAGTACTCTTGCCTGGAAAATCCAATGGACGGAGGAGCCTGGTGGGCTGCCGTCTCTGGGGTCGCACAGGGTCGGACATGACTGAAGCGACTCAGCAGCAGCAGCACCACCACCTGGGAAGCACTGTAGGTTCAGTTCAGTTACTCAGTCATGTCCAACTCTTTGAAACCCCATGGACTGCAGCACGCCAGGCTTCCCTGTCCATCAACTCCTGGAGCTTGCTCAAACTCATGTCCATTGAGTCAGTGATGCCATCCAACCATCTCATCCTCTGTTGTCCCCTTCTCCTCCTGCCTTCAACCTTTCCCAGCATCAGGGTCTTTTCCAGTGAGTCAGTTCTTTGCATCAGGTAGCCGAAGTATTGGAGTTTCAGCTTCAGCATCAGTCCTTCCAATGAATATTCAGGACTGATTTCCTTTAGGATGGACTGGTTGTATCTCCTTCTAGGCCAAGCGACTCTGAAGTGTCTTCTCCAACATCACAGTTCAGAAGTATCAATTCTTCGGTGCTCAGCTATCTTGATAGTCCAACTCTCACATCCTTTTGTGACTACTGGAAAAACCATAGCTTCGACTAGATGAACCTTTGTCGGCAAATAGTGTCTCTGCTTTTTAATATGCTGTCTAGTTTGGTCATAGCTTTTCTTCCAAGGAGCAAGCATCTTTTAATTTTATGGCTACAGTCATCATCCACAGTGATTTTGAAGCCCCCCAAAATAAAGTCTGTCACTATTTTCATTATTTCCCCATCTATTTGCCATGAAGTGATGGGACCAGATGCCATGATCTTAGTTTCCTGAATGCTGAGCTTTAAGCCAACTTTTTCACTCTCCTCTTCCACTTTCATCAAGGGGCTCTTTAGTTCTTCTTCACTTTCTGCCATAAAGGTTTTATCATTTGCATATCTGAGGTTATTGATATTTCTCCAGACAATATTGATTCCAGCTTGTGCTTCATCCAGCCTGGCATTTCACATGATGTACTTTGCATGTAAGTGATATAAGCAGGGAGACAATATACAGCCTTAGCATACTCCTTTTCCAATTTGTAATCAGTCCATTGTTCCATGTCTGGTTCTAAATCTTGCTTCTTCACCTGAGTACAGATTTCTCAGGAGGGAGGTCAGGTGATGTGGTGTTCCCATCTCTTGAAGAATTTTCCACATTTTGTTGTGATCCACACAGTGAAAGGCTTTGGCTTAGTCATAAAGGAGAAGTCGATGTTATTCTGGAGCTCTCTTGCTTTTCTGACGAGGCAACAGGTGTTGCCAATTTGATCTCTGGTTCCTCTGCCTTTTCTGAAACCAGTTTGAAAGTCTGGAAGTTTGTGGTCCATGCACTGTTGAAGCCTGGGTTGGAGAATTTTGAGCATTACTTTGCTAGCATGTGAGATGAATGTAATTGTGTGGTCGTTTGAACATTCTTTGTCATTACCTTTCTTTGGGATTGCAATGAAAACTGACCTTTTCCAGTCTTGTGGCCACTGCTGAGTTTTCCAAATTTGCTGGCATATTGAGTGCAGCACTTTCACAGAATCATCTTTTAGGATTTGAAATAGTTTAGCTGGAATTCCATCACCTCCATTATTTTTGTTTGTAGTCACGCTTCCTAAGGCCCACTTGACTTCGCATTCCAGGATGTATGGCTCTGCTGCTGGGCTAGGGGGACATCCCTGTATCAAACTTCTTGAACAGCCTGTCCAGTTACCAGGGACCCCAGGGTCCACAGCAATTGCTGGTGCTTGAATCACCTTGCCAGACCGTAGAGCAGGCAGTGGGGGAATGTTCATTTCCTACTGCTCCTTGGCCAGGTAGAGTCCTGGTACATATCCTGTGTGTCCCTAAGCTACAACTCCCAGGAACCCTTGGGGCATCCCCACACTATATACCAGTGGTGGAGGGCACCAAAGATTGATGAGAAATGTAGTCTGTGAAACACTCAAAACCTCATGTTGCTGTGTAAAAATCTTGGCCACCTCTCCCAAATGTATTAAATGTATATTTTTATGTGCTATGCACCATGCTATGCTCATTACAAATATTAATTTTTTAATCCACATAAGTATATACTATTATTTATTTCATTTTAATGGATGAGGAACCTGCAGCAGAGAGAGCTTAAGTGACATACTGAAGGACATAAAGCTAGTGAGTGAGGTAGCCAGGATTTCAGGACAAGACCATTCAGTTTTTGAGGTCAAGTTTATAACCATTACAGTGTGTCTCAAATTATAATAAAATTATAGCTAACACATTTGTTGTATTTAACATGGCCCATGCATGCATGCATGCATGCTAAGTCACTTCAGTTGTGTATGACCCTATGCGACCCCATAGATGGCAGCCCACCAGGCTCCTCTGTCCCTGGGATTCTCCAGGTAAGAATACTGGAGTGGTTTGCCATTTCCTTCTCCAGGGCCATGCATCAGTTCAGTTCAGTCGCTCAGTCATGTCCANTTGTGTATGACCCTATGCGACCCCATAGATGGCAGCCCACCAGGCTCCTCTGTCCCTGGGATTCTCCAGGTAAGAATACTGGAGTGGTTTGCCATTTCCTTCTCCAGGGCCATGCATCAGTTCAGTTCAGTCGCTCAGTCATGTCCAACTCTTTACAACCCCATGAATCGCAGCACGCCAGGCCTCCCTGTCCATCACCAACTCCCAGAGTTCACTCAGACTTACGTGAATTGAGCTGGTGATGCCATCTAGCCATCTCATCCTCCGTCGTCCCCTTCTCCTCCTGCCCCAAATTCCTCCCAGCATCAGGATCTTTTCCAGTGAGTCAACTCTTTACATGAGGTGGGCAAAGTATTGGAGTTTCAGACTCAGCATCAGTCCTTTCAACGAACACCCAGGACTGGCGTTTAGGATGGACTGCTTGGATCTCCTTGCAGTCCAAGGGACTTGCAAGAGTCTTCTCCAGCACCACAGTTCAAAAGCATCAATTCTTTGGTGCTCAGCTTTCTTCACAGGCCATGCATAGTCGTGCTTTAAATATACTAAGTTTTTTATGAGAGTCTGTTGTTATACTGATTTTACAGATGAGGAAATGCACAGACGTCAAATAATTTGTCAAAAGCCAGTAACACAGAGAGCCAGAATGTAACGCTGGCTACTCTGGCTCCAGAGACTTTGCTTTTAATTACCATAACGTACTTACTCTCAATTGTGCCATGGTTTCTACAGAATGAAATAAATTCTGACTTTTTTTTCAAGGTAGAAGAACAAAACCATGCTAAAATTCTTAGAAAGGGAGGCAGAATGTCTAACTTGTTAGGAGGCTAGGATGACAGTATGACAGTCAAAATCTTCCAAGTTGGAGGAGCTCAGGCTTACAAAGTGCAGGAAGATGTTTAAGATTGTTGTCAAGGTGCTTGAGTCCAGCCAGTTGAAAAATGTAGGCCTAGCAAGAGGAGAACCCACTATTAATTACTCCAGCAAGCTAGCTAAACTTTACTGTTAAGCAGAAAGCAAGCAGAATGTTTTTTTTTTTTTTAGTTCTTATGGGAATGATATGGATATGGCAGGCAGACATATGTCAAATGTATAGCTTCTTTTTATAAGAATCAAAGAGGTAAAAGGGGCCATCTATATTGTTAAAATAATCTGCATGTGATCTGGGATTAAGACCTAGGTTTTCTGGTGGTATTCAGTGAAAGTAAAGATGTTAATTGCTCAGTTGTATCCAACTCTTTGTGACCTCAAGGACTGTAGCCTGCCAGCCTCCTCTGTCTATGGAATTCTCCAGGCAAGAATACTAGAGTGGGTAGCCATTCTTTTCTCCAGGGAGTCTTCCTGACCCAAGGGTCGAACCCAGGTCTCCTGCATTGCATGCAGATTCTTTACCGTCTGAGCCACCATGGAAACCCTCAAGTGACCTTACTATATCATGTAGTCCTTCCACTGGCTCCTCATAGGAGTTTTCATAATATGCCAAGAAATAAGGCAGTAGGCTTGACAGAAACAAACAAAATACATGAAAAAGCAACACCAGTTGTCAAGAAACAAGGAAATTGATATCTGGTGATCATCTTACCAAGGAGAACATTTAAAAGGTTAGCTTCATTAAACATAGATCTTGAGGGATAATCTTTTAAAATATATTTATGTAATGTGGAGGGAAAGAGGAAGAAAGTAGTGATAGGATTGACTTTTGCTTTTTAAAAATTCTCTTTGCATTCTACTTATTTACAAAATATTTTAAACTGGGATACTGAAAAGAGCTACCAAAGACATTCCTGCAATTATAAAAATATATAGTATGTAGGACCAGCTCATTTAGCTATTATTTAGATATATCATGAGAGACATGTACAACAAGGAACTTGTAATAGAAGTATCAGTTGTACTAGAATCTGATATAAAAGATCAATATTTAAGTAAAAAATCTTAAGAAATATCCCTGTACATAGAATACATTGTCACTGAATTTTAATAAAAGGTACATTTGTTCTCAGTGTTTACTTTTTCCATTGCTATATACTGTGATTGTTAAAAGAATAGAATTCATGGCATCGGGATTAGATGCAGAGGCTCTGTGCAAAGATGGATTGAATCAGAGCTATCATAGATGCATAGACTAAATTTAATGGATGATTTTATCCCTGTTGTTGTCATATTTCCTGAAAAATACTGAGAAGAGTGCTAGTGCAGGAGAAGAGTCATTTGTCAAAAATTCTTGGATCGAAACAAAGAAAAATACTGTTTGTTATCACTTATACTTGGAATCCAAAAAAGAGCGTGGGCTGATTTTAAAGAAACAGTGAATGAAGTGGCAATTTCCATGTAGAGGTTGCTAGGGAGAGGAGGAAATAGGGAGATGTAGCCAAGGATAAGAACTTTCTTTTGTAAAATGAG
>SJYX01022669.1:12993-26033 GCA_006410675.1 Oreotragus oreotragus
ATCCACACAAAAAACAAGTTAGTTGAACCAAATACTGTTAGAATGTTGAAGAAAGAACTTATATTAGAAGTGTATACACGTAGACCTGAATTATACAGATTTGATGAGATATCCCAAAAGGGAAGTGTAGGGTAACATTTATGAGAAAAGAAGTAAAGCATGATTTTCATTCATTTTGATTTCATAATCTTTCACTACCCACCTTACCACCCAACTCCCAAGGAATTTCTTTTTATTATGAACTGTAGGATATGTAACTTGGATAATCCTGAAAAATGAGTCTAGAAGGCTTTAAATATGCCAGATTGTTCCTGGTAATCTGGAGTGGTTTGGGTCCCTCTAAATTATCAGCAGAAGATTGTTGTTTATGGGGGTTTCCCAGACATCAAGAATTTGTCCTTAGCAGGAAGCTCTAAGTACATTTCTAAGCTAGAAGCTTCTTTTAGGGAAACAGATGGATCCCTCAAGATCTTTGGCTGACACAGGATAGGGGATGAAGTTCAGGAAGGAAAATTTTTAACATTATCAAATTGAAAATGGTTAGAGGTGATAGGAAGCAAACAGAATTGAAGGGATGATTGGCAGATGGTAGAGAGTAACAAGCATGGAGGAAGAGAGTAAGGATAGCCAGAGGTGAAGGAAGATTGATCAGTTACAGCTCCTAACACAGGCACCATTATCATTTTAGTAGCAATACATCCTTCTGATTAATAATGGCCACAGATCAAGGATGGATCTTGAAGACTTCTGTGATCTGTCACTATACTAATTAAACAAGGCAAAAGAGTTCTCTCACCCCACCCAAATTATAATAATATTTTATTTCATTTCAAATTATAATTTGTATAGTAGCATTTTTTCAACTTCAGAATATTAGAAAGTATGCACAAGTTTTTGAAATTGATAGTTATTTTTTGGGTTTTTCTCGTTTCCAGGAAACACTTTCAGCAATGTACACTGTACCAGCCATAGTGGAGGATAAGAAGATGCGTAAAGATAATGTAGTTTATCTCAATTCATTGATTACCAGTGGTTATACCAAGAAAGTGGATATCACATTTATCCCACAGAGGGTAAGTGCTTTAGAAAGATTGTAACATGGTATAAACTCCTAATGCCTTTTTTCAAATACTTTTTATGCAGAGCACCCAAACAACTGTCCAAAGCTTATCTTTTGATAAGCTTTGTTCTTGATAAGTTGTTATTTGAAGTTGTCCTTTTTCTAGATCCTACTGCTTATGACTAAGTAAGTCCAATTTGTAAGGCTTCCACTATCTTGTATTTTTATTTTCTGTATTGACTTCTTAATTTTCCTTGAGCAGTTGAAGTTGTCTTTGGTCAGTGCCAGTCCTTGTAGCCATGTAGTCACTGAATTTTATAGATAGATTCTCTGGGTACTTCTTAAAGTCCTTCCTCTTTGTACCACTATCGCCATCTCACTTGGGAGTTTTATACTGATCAAGACTGGATTTATTAAATAGCTTCCTTAAACATCTACAAGTAAAAAGATGAAGACGTATTTGGAGAACAAGAGTGGTCTTTCTAATGCTCATCAAACCATGCTGAATAATAGACCACCAGCTCCTTCTGCCTGCTACTGTGAAAATAATTTTGACTTCCCCACAAGACATAAAGGCTGTCTATTAATTCCATTGCTTCCTGGTTTTGACATCTGAGCATGAACAGCAGCTGGCCTCAGGGCCATCAGAAAGGTCACTGAAGGGTATTTCAGTTGTTCAAATAGTCACCATCAGAAACACTGATGCCCATGTAACCACTAATGTCATGTAAGAGATAAAAGTTAAAATAGAAGTAAATTTGTTTTTGTTCAGTTGCTCAGTTGTGTCCGACTCTTTGTGACCCCAAGGACTGCAGCACGCCAGGCTTCCCTGTCCTTCACCATCTCCCGGAGCTTGCTCAAACTCATGTCCGTTGAGTCAGTGATGCCATCCAAGCATCTCATCCTCTGTCGTCCCTTCTCCTCTTGCCAGAAGTAAACTGGATAGTTTTAAACTGACCAGATTGAAGGTTGTCTGGATATTGGCATGTTAATTGGTTGCCATGCTAACATTCACTTTGGATGTGGTTGTCTGTTTAAGATCTGGAGTCCCGAAGCCACAACAGCAGAGCTGATCAGAATGAGGGAACTGCGCCGGGAGAGGTTCACATATGAAGTAGATTTTGATGACTTCATGATGCCCTTTCAGAAGCACATCACAGAGAGAGCACAAGCAGTGGAAGCTAGCTTCAAGACGTAAATCACAGCGGCTGCATCTCAGAATAAACATTTTGAGGCCCAGGGACCAAATGCTGGAGAAAGTAGATTCCCATCAAAACCAAAGCAACTCACAAGTTAAGCATCATAACAAAATATTTGTCTTTGCTTTAACAACTATAAATATTCTGAGCTGTCTAGAGAAGTCATGTTTTATTTTGCAATGAATTGCATGTCATTCTGGATAAATACCTCAATCTTCCTCAATGTTTTAGAACAGTGGCATTTTTGGTTATAAACATAGTGTCATCATCAAAGAATTTACAAGATGTACATCATTATGTTTGTTAAGGATATCCTTTTAGTGGAACTGAATGAAAGCTATTTAATATTAGGGAAGAGAAGCCTTTTTAATACACTAAGGAAGCAGTTTTCTTCTCACACATCATCATAAATGATATGCATTAGATACTTTGGGTCAAATAAACACTGATGGCTCCAGTAGATGCTGTTGACACTTCACCCATTTCTCCTCTGTTTTGGAATCATAGCACTCTCAGGCATGACTTCCAGATGCTGTAAGATGCCTCTGACACTTAAACTTGTACCATAGGGCTGAAGTACATGAGAATTAGTACTTGCGTGGAAGCAGCCCTCAGTGTCCGAACAGATTCAGTGTATCAACACCCCAGCTCCCTCATCATTCTGGAGACATTATTCTGAAATGCACATTCTCACTGTCAGCTAGAGCTCCCCAGAGAGATGAGGATCAAGTTGCCCATGGTGGTAATTTGATAATGTGCCCTTCACTGGGCCCCGCCCCTTCCCTATGCTCTCACCTGCCCTCACCCACTCTGGCCTTTTCTGGGTTACCTCCCAGAAACTTACGCCACAATCCTGATCCAGTGTTGCTTCCGGAAGGACCAAAACTAAGACAATATCTATGACTGAGTCCTCTAGCAAAAAATTTAAAAGGGCACTCCCTTATATTCTGTTTGCTACAAAATAAACATTTCCCCAACAAGGGGGATTTGGCCCCAGCATCTTGTGCAATTGAGAAGCAGTTCAAGTAGCTGATACTCTGGACAAAATTTCCAGATGCCAGATAAAAACATATATATGACAGAGGACTAGATACCGTATGTGACTTTTCCTTAAGGCAAGTATGTATGGGGCAAAGGGGAGGGTGGATATAAGGGGCCTACCGTGAAACTTCACAAATGTCCACTGAGATCTGGGTCTGCGGCCTTACTCATACTTGGAAAAGAGGTATGTCAGGATTCTATCAGAGAAATAGAAGGAGTAGTGTAGATGGATAGGTGGCATAGACAGGTAGGTAGGTAGATAAAGAGATTTGTGCAAGGAGTTGACTTACATGATTGTGGGGCTGACATGGCAGCCAGTCATGAGGAAAGGCAGGCTGGATAGTCCTGGGCAAGGGTTACCCCTGAAGTTCACTGTGGAATTTCTTCCTCAGGAAAATCTAAATCCTGCTCTTAAGGTCTTGCAACCAATAGCATCAGACTCACCCAGACTATTGAAAATAATCTTTACGTCAAGTCAACTAACTATAGATATTAATTGCATCTACCCAGTTCCTTTACAGCAACACCTACAATTAGTGTATGATTAAGTAACCTGGCTCTCATAATTAAGACATAAAACTGACCATTGCTAGAAGCATTCTACTAAGTAAAAAATAATAAAAAAAATTAGTGGAAGCGCTATCTGCACCAGGAAATGCAATGGGTGCTGGGCAGGAACTCCAAAAATATACACAAAAGCCCCATTGACAGAATCTATTTTAGAATCTGCCTTAACAGAGGACACCAATTCTAGCCTACAACTCCATCAGCCACACATACATACACACACGTGTGTGTGCATACATAAATATATGCAAACCATGATGCCCCCTTTCCTTCAGTCCCCTCCCTCACTTTCCGCAGGTGGAAAAGCCTTGAACAGTAGCTGGAGAGTCAGGGAGCAGGCAGGATGAGGGAGTGAAATAACTAACCAGGCCCATCTTCCCTGAGGCAGCTTGAACTGGTTACTTACAAGTTTTATAGTATGGAGCCTGGGCATTTGCTCTTAGGCAGAACTAAATTTTGTTTGTTTTATGAGTTTTTTGGGAGAGTTTGTTTTTTCATTTAAACATTTTGATTTAACGCCAGCCTTAGAGGAAAGTTGCAAGAATTTTACAAAAATTCCTGAACTACCTAAATGTTATTTATCATACTGCTTTATCTCCTTTTTCGATGTGTGTATGTGTGTGAACTATTTGTTTTTTTTTTTTCTGAACTATTTGTCAGTTGGAGACATGATGCCTTTACTTATAAATACTTCAATATGTATTTCCCAGAATAACAAGAACATTGTTTACATAGCCACACTGTAATTGCCAAAATTAGTAAATTAATATTTCAATTAACTATTTAATATAAGTGCCTTACTCATATTTTGTTGTTTGTCCCAATAAGATCTTTTATAGAAAAAAAAGTCCCAGATCATGGGCTATATTCAGTTGTCACATCTCTTAGGTTTCTTTTGGCTTAGAACAGTTTCTCTATCCTTCTTTTTAATGGCATTGATATATTAGAAGAAAACAGGCTAGTTATTTTGTAAAATTGGTCCTTAACTGATTTTGATTTGTCTTTTATCTCCTCTAGAATAGATTTAAGTGATGCACCTTAGGCAGGAATACCACAGCAGTAATATTGTGTTCTTTTCAATACATCATATCATGAGATCCATGATGTTGATGCTGTAAACAGTCAACTTGCGTCCCTTGGTTAAAAATGGTACCTACCTGGTTTCTCCTCTGTAGAGGTCTTCTTTTTACTTTTGTACTTAATAAGAATTTTATGGATATATCCTTTGAAACTGCATAAATTTCCTGTTATTCCAATGACTTTCTCCCACTAATTTTAGCATTCATGGATGACTTTTGCCTGGAATAATTGTTAGAGTGATGGTTGCCATAACATTGTTTTCTAATCCTATTATTTTTTTCTGCATTTATTAGTTGGTTTTGTATTGCTGGTCAGAGCTTTCTCTTCTTCCTCATTAGTTTATGTGTTGATGATGTAATCGGTCTGAACTCATGCTTTGCTTTTTCACTCAAAAGGTTATAATCCTGTACTGTTATTATGTATCTTGGTGCTCAAATTGTTCCTGAGTTGGTCAGTGAAAGCTCCTTCGAGCTAGCTCTTGAAGACATGACATTTTATTTCCCACAGTAACTGGAGGGTTTTTTCTTTCTTGAATGTAAAAGGAGATGCCTATCCATGGTTTCATTCAAGAACAAGAAAAATGAGCCTGCAACAGACTTTCAGAGTCTTTCGTTCTCTGCTATCACTTTGGTGAATACAACAGTTTCACAATGCCATTTTCACAGATAGTGCTATTCTGTGATCACCCTCAACCGTTTGCAAACATAAATTGTGAGACTGTGTTAATGTCACATCCTATTAATTCTCTCTCATATATATGAACTATTTATACTCATTCAAATGACTCAACAGCGTGTTTGAATGGGACTTGTGTGAGGGGACATTCAAGTGGCATAGTTTACTTTGAGTTTAACTCTAAACTCAAACAGAGCAAAGCCAAAGGTCTTTGATGTCCTGTAAGGCCATCAGTGCTCGTCAAAGAGTGGTCTGTTGATCAGCAGCATCAATATCACCTGGGAGCTTGGCCCCACTCCTACAAAATTATTATATAGAATTCCATATAAGCATAAAATATTTTGTAGAGGACATTTTGCTGACTTAGAAAGACCATCTGTCAAACTTAAAAATATTAAAGTATTATAAATAGTATGAACTTGAACTTGTAAATATGCAACATGTAAAAGTAATTTTCTGGGCTTTAGAATTATGCATTAGTTGTCTTATGTAGCTCATCCATTTTTTCTTTTTCATTCTTACAAAAGATATGCATTAATTTACAATTAAAAAAACAACAAAATTTAAAAAAATACAAATTGATCCAGAAGTCCAGCATATGAAAGTGATTTTATCGATAGTATTTGCCTCTTTTATTCCTATATAAATATACATATATGTATATATATTAACTTAGTTAAGATTCTCTCAGAACCTAGAGATTGTCATACAGAGTGAAGTAAGTCAGAAAGAGAAAAACAAATGTATATTAAGGCATATATGTAGAATCTATGAAAATGTTATGGCTGAACCTGTTGGGGAGGCAGAAATAGAGACAGGCATAGAGGAACAAAACTACACCAAGAAGGGAAAGGAGAGGTGGAAAAAACTGGGTGATTGCGACTGACATGTACACACTAGTATGTATAAAACGAATAACCTATTTCAAGCACAGGAAACTCTACCTAATGCTCTGTAGTGACCTGAATGGGAAGGAAGTCCCCAAAACAGGGGCTGTCTCTATATACAGCTGATTCACTGTGCTGTGCAGCAGAAACTAATGCAACATTGTAAAGCAACTATACCCTAAAAAAATAAAACTTTTTAAAAAGAAACACTGAGCCAAGAATTCAGATACAGATGGTTTGTTAAGGAAATGGTTCCTGGGGGGCCAGATGAGGGAAGCAGAGCAGGAAGGGAAAAGAAGCCAAGCGTGGGGGAGCTTTCTGATGAAACCCCAGCTTCCTTGGAGCCCTTGGGGAGCTGTGGAGTGCCGGGGAAAGGCTCCGGGCTTCTGGATTCCCAGGCCAATGGGTTACAGGCTAGAGGGAGTGCCTGTGAGGCTATTGCAGTGCTCAAGGGCAGCCCCACCAATTGAGTAGGTGGGTCACGGTGTGAACAACTGGCTGGAAAGTGGGCAGTAGCTGGGTTGGGTGTGCAGCATAGGAAAAGAAACCCCAGGATTCCAGGTGGTCCCCAACAGAATGTGCTACAGGAATGTGTACACAGGAGCCAAAATTGAGGGGGAAATGCTGTTCTCTATACCNGGTGTGAACAACTGGCTGGAAAGTGGGCAGTAGCTGGGTTGGGTGTGCAGCATAGGAAAAGAAACCCCAGGATTCCAGGTGGTCCCCAACAGAATGTGCTACAGGAATGTGTACACAGGAGCCAAAATTGAGGGGGAAATGCTGTTCTCTATACCCTCTTCTTATGTGCTCAGTCACTCGGTCATGTCCAAGGCTTTGCCAGCCCATGGACTGTAGCCTGCCAGGCTCCTCTGTCTGTGAAATCTTCCAGGCAAGAATACTAGAATGGGTTGCCACTTTCTACTCCAGCAGATATTCCCAACCCGAAGTCTGAACCTGCGTCTCTTGTGTCTCCTGCATTGGCAGGTGGGTTCTTTACAACTAAGACCACGTGGGAAGCCCACCCTCCTCTCTGCTGACCTTTAAATGTACACGTGACTGAACTGGTTAAGAGTGTGGTTTTGTAGTCAGTATGTTTGAATCCTCACTCTGCCATTTACTAGTTTCATGTCTTTGGATCAAGTTACAAATTGTCTCTGAGCCTCAATTTCATCATCTACGAAGAAAGGATAATAATGTGCCCCTTAATAAACTGTTGTGAGAGAATCAAATGGAATAACATCTATAAGGTTTCTAGTTTTGTGCCTCTGCATGGTTCATGCTCTGTAAGTGATTTGTTTTTAAATTTCTTTCAATCTTGGCCGCAAAGTAAACAAAAGGAGGCACAGGGATGTGGATTCCAACCTAGGCAATCAGAAGAGTAAAAGATTCACTTTCAGGCTGTTGACTAAAGTGACTTAAACCTGTAGACATTTTGTCTAGTTTTTGATAATCAGACAAAGATGAACAGTGCACATTTGCTATAGGAATAGTTACTAATTCTTAGTCACAGTCATTCTAGTGGATAGTGAACCAGCGTTCACTTTTTTGGTCTACAGAGCCTAATCGAATTTTTATAGAGTCTAAAGAATTAGCTAATGAAAGTAGTGTCTTAGGCTGAGCTCCCTAGAAACAGGGAGCTGAAGACTGGCTGAGCTCTCTAGAAACAGGGAGCTGAAGACTCTTGTATGTGTCTTATTGAGGGAGTCTTCCCGAGAAACTTGTAAGAGATGATGGGAGCAGGATAAAACAGAAGGAGGACCTAAAAAACAGAAAGCTAGCCCTAGCCTGATTCCATGGAGCGCTCTGGAGGATGAATTGCAGCAGAGTTTGCCCTGCCCAGAAGGAAGGAGGCTAGCTATTAGAAACCTCAGATCTTTCACCTTGCTCACTGACAAGTTGCCTCTAATCAACCAAGGGTAATCCTCCAGAGGAGAGGGTAACTCTGAGCTAAAAGCGACCACCAACCATGGTAGCTGAGCAATGGTTCCTCCAGGAGTTAGAGGAAATCTGGGTAGCTCTGTAGCATCTGCTGTAAATGGCATGCTTTTGTCTGCAAAGTTTTAGATGGTGATGCCTTGAGGTTCATTTTGTACTACATGCTTTCTCCTTAAAAAGAAGGGAGAAAACTTGTCTAAATCATTCTTAATTACAAAAAACAAGAAAGAATAGCAGTGAGAGCCAATTCAGCAGCAACTTAAAAAGAGAAAGCTCACATATCCCACTGGCAGTGTCTCATTCTTCACACTTGAATTGGTATTATCAGTCACTGAAAATTATAAACAGGAGAGACATAAGGATGTATTCAACCTCAGCTCAGGATATTCATGTCTAATTGGTACAAATGAACCAACCCCAGTGCTGTTAGCTTAGCAATTTTTATTGAATTCACAACTAGGCAGATTCACTATGAGCATGAAGGTCCCCAAGAGAACCACTCAGCCAATAGTCTGTTTTTAAGGAAGCAGTATGAAAAGAGAATTCAGGCTTCTACAAAAAGGCATAACTTTGAAGTAAAAAGTCATCTGTACTGCATTATTATTTTCCATATATTTGCCTAAGGTATATATTTTTCCTGAGATTGTATTTACGTAACAGTGGATCCTGGGGGAAATTTATAAACGAAGGTAGATGGGGCATTTGTGAAAATCAAATAAGCTCATGCTAATATACTTAGATCATTAGGTAATTGTTACCATATCATGAATTTTATCTGGGCAATAAAGAAGAACTTAATATTCTGTTAACATTCTAGAAGTCACTGAAGATTTGTTATCCTAGCTAAATAGTTGAGTATTGTGTGGTGTATGTGTTTTATTTAGAATTTAGAATAATCGTCTTTCCCCTATATCTTCAGCAAAAAAGACTTTGAAGAAGAACTAATACGCAAAAGACAATTTAATTTCCATAGATTTAGTTTTTTACAAGATGAGGTAAAATATCCATGCATTCTTTACATTTGGGGGATTATTATATTCTTTGTTATTGGGACACACAGGCTCCAGTGTGTTTCCCTCCTAAAAGAGTTGGAAGTAAGTGAAGTATTTTCCTTACCTCATAAAAAGTAAATTCTGAAGTCAACACAGAACAAATGAAATGGCCAATAGACAGAGGATCACTGATAAAGATTTACCAACAGTTCATCCCTAGCTAAAGCAATGTGTTGCAAAGCTAAGGAAAGGCTTAGCCAGGAGGAGGATTAATCAGCAACAGAATCACCCCTAAATGACAGAAGCCAGGCCAACTGACTGTGTCTCTCCAGGTTCTCCTCTGGGCAGGGACCTCTGGTCTATGTAACACATGCATTTTGTTACAGATCTAGGCCTTTCCAGGCTGGTACCACCACAATTTTGAAGCAACCAGTGATACTTAATCTGTACACAGTTTGGTTTTATTCATTCAGTGTGTATCTGTTGAGCACTGATAATGATAATCCTGGGGTTGTTCCTTGCTCTTCTTCTGGGGTGTCTCCCTGGACTGTGACCCATTCGAATTGCCTTTCCATGTTTTCAGCATAATCTGGCTTCCAGGCAGATTAGGGCAATGGCAGATGCTGGTAAGAGATAGGAATGGGGAGGAAGGAGAGGAGTTGTTCAGCTGCTCAGTCGTGTCTGACTCTGCGACCCCATGGGCTGCAGCACACCAGGCTTTCCTGCCCTTCACTATCTCTCAGAGCTGGCTCACACTCATGTCCATCGAGTCAGTGATGCCATCCAACCATCTCATCCTCTGGCGTCCCCTTCTCCTCCTGCTCTCAATCTTTCCCAGCATCAGGGTCTTTTCCATTGAGTCAGTTCTTCACATCAGGTGGCCAAAGTATTGGGGCTTCAGCTTCATCAGTCCTTTCCAGCAATATTCAAGGTTGATTTCCTTTAGGATTGACTGGTTTGATCTCCTTGCAGTCCAAGGGACTCTCAAGAATATGCTTCAGCACCACAGTCTGAAAGCATCAATTCTTCAGCACTTAGCCATCTTTATGGTCCAACTCTCACATCCATACATGACTACTGGAAAAACCACAGCTTTGACTAGATAGACCTTTGTCGGTAAAATAATGTGTCTGCTTTTTAATATGTTGTCTATGTTTGTCATAGCTTTTCTTCCAAGGAACAAGCATCTTTTAATTTCGTGGCTGCGGTCACCATCTGCAGTGATTTTGGAATGCAAGAAGATAAAGTCTCTCACTGTTTCCATTTGCCCCATCTATTTGCCATGAAGTGATGGGACCAGATGCCATGATCTTAGTTTGTGTGTGTGTTGAGTTTTAAGCCAGCTTTTTTTTACTCTCTTCTTTCACTTTCATCAACAGGTTCTTTAGTTCCTCTTCACTTTCTGCCATAGGATGTTGTAATCTGCATATCTGAGGTTGTTGGGATTCCTCCCAGCAATCTAGACTCCAGTTTGAACTTCATCCAGCCCAGCATTTCACATGATGTACTCTACATAAAAGTTAAATAAGCAGGGTGACAATATACAGCCTTGACATACTCCTTTCCCAATTTTCAACAGTCCGTTATTCCATGTNTCTGCATATCTGAGGTTGTTGGGATTCCTCCCAGCAATCTAGACTCCAGTTTGAACTTCATCCAGCCCAGCATTTCACATGATGTACTCTACATAAAAGTTAAATAAGCAGGGTGACAATATACAGCCTTGACATACTCCTTTCCCAATTTTCAACAGTCCGTTATTCCATGTCCAGTTCTAACTGTTGCTTCTTGACCTGCATACAGGTTTCTAAGGAGGCAAGTAAGATAGTCTGGTATTCCCATGTCCTTAATAATTTTCCACAGTTTGTTGTGATCCACATAGTCAAAGGCTTTAGTGTAGTCAGTGAAGCAGGTGTTTCCCTGAAATTCCCGTTTTTTTCTGTGATCCAATAAATGTTGGCAATTTGATCTCAGGTTCCTCTGCCTTTTCTAAATCCAACTTGAACATCTGGAAGTTCTTGGTTCACATACTGTTGAAGCCTAACTTGAAGGATTTTGAGCATTACCTTGCTAGCATGTGAAATGAGTACAATTGTGTGGTAGTTTGAATATTCTTTGGCACTATCCTTCTTTGGGATTGGAATGAAAACTGACCTTTTCCAGTCTTGTGGCCACTGCTGAGTTTTCTGTATTTGCTGGCATGTTGAGTGCAGTACTTTAACAGCATCATCTTTTAGGATTTGAAATAGCTCACCTGGAATTCCATCACTTCCACCAGCTTTGTTCGTAGTAAGAAGAGAAGCCAGGCTGGTTCTCCTTTTCCCTCTTTGCCTTGACAGCATCCCAGGTGANTTTGCTGGCATGTTGAGTGCAGTACTTTAACAGCATCATCTTTTAGGATTTGAAATAGCTCACCTGGAATTCCATCACTTCCACCAGCTTTGTTCGTAGTAAGAAGAGAAGCCAGGCTGGTTCTCCTTTTCCCTCTTTGCCTTGACAGCATCCCAGGTGATTGCTGTGTCTATCTCCCCCATGGGTCCAGTTGCCAACTGACTATCCTGCCCTGGTTCCAGCTCCCACTGTCTGACTCTGGCCCCTCTGCTCTGGCGGCACCACCTCCTCCCTCTGTCACTTTAGCCTGGGGGTGATACCAACTTCCTTTGTTTTTGTTGATGTCTGGGCCACCTCACCGTGCCCTGGTTGACTCCTCAAACTCTTCTATCATCTGTACACCAAATCCTTGCATTAACTTCCCTTCTGAAGTATTCAGAGTGGTTTTTGCTTCCCTGGTTGGACCCTGATTTTGTTGTTCAGTTGCCAAGTCATGTCCAACTCTTCATGACCCCATAGACTGCAGCATGCCAAGCTTCCTGTCCCTCACCATCTCCCACAATTTGCCCAAGTTCGTATCCATTGCATTGGTGATGCCATCCAATCATCTCATCCTTTATAAATAATGATTAATAGAATAATCACAAAATACATATGTGACTATCACACATTTAGATAATTGAAGATTATCACAAGATTCAAAAGATTCCATAAGATATACTTAAAGAAGTCTCTAACACAAGTAAATGATATAATAGGACAGAGGGTGTATTTGGGTCTAAGACTTCTAGGTATAACTCCCTGAGATCATTTCTTATTTCTCAGAACAGGGCACACTTCATCTTCAGATTACACACCAGCAAGATAACTCTGAGCCCAGGTGCACATTTGTGGAGGGCTATTTTATAGCACTGGCTCTGTAAAAACCCAGGCTGGATCACCTGCCAAACCAGATACAAACTGCCAATCTGCACATCCCTAAAACGTGCAGACAAACTAATACAAGTTGCCTCTAGGGGGATTTCAGACTTTAAACACACACTATAAAGTTGTAGCTAGTATATTTCATTCTTCCCTTGACCAGACTTGTAGACATCCCAGCAGGTAAGTACAGAGTCAGCCTGTATAGCTGCAAGATTAACCCTTTCCTTACACAATGTGTAAACTTACAGTGTGTGCTCCAGAATCAAGGAAATGCAATAGCATTTTAGCAGAGATCTGAAAGATGAGGAAATAATTAAATTGGCCCTGATGGAAAGGAAGAGTCTAGTGG
>SJYX01022670.1:0-14755 GCA_006410675.1 Oreotragus oreotragus
GCAGGATGCAGGATGCTTGGGGCTGGTGTATGGGGATGATCTGGAGGGATGATGTGGGGTAGGAGGTGGTAGGGGGGTTCATGTTTGGGAATTCGTGTAAAAAATAAATAAATACACAAAAAAAGAATGAATTTCATTTAAAACCTATTTTTCAAATTCAGAAAGATATTTCATGTTCTAATTAAGACAATTTTGTTCTTTTCAAGCTAAAGAAAGTTTGTACCTTGCAGTGAATATTTTTTTTCACTGATTTAGATGTAAATAAAAGCACATTGTGTGTCTCTCCCTTGACAATCTTTGTGGTATCACTGTGTATTTAGAATCAACTCTTTGAACGTGGGGTGTGTATAAGTACATCCCCTCGGGGACTGCAGGCTGTGCAGGAAGTGATCTCAAGGCCTTGCAAACGATTAAGGATGCTCTGTGGAATGGAGCAATGGTAACCATGACAGCCTGCATTGTTTACAATTGTTTAACAGGGTGTTCCCTTAATGAACTCCCTCATAGAAGACAATGAATTTTTAAAAACAAATACTAAAACTGTGGCCATATGAATACACATAAGAAACTTTCAGATGAACACACAGTTGGAAATTGTACTGTGTTCCTATATCCTACCATACACATTCTTGCTATAGTCTGACAGCAAAACTTGTCTAATAACAATAATTATCATGATAATCAGGCTCTGGTATTCATGAATATCTTCTGCATTTTCAACACATATTTGTGTAATATTTAATCAGTGCCAGTAGGCACTTTCTAAGGGCTTCCCTGGGGGCTCAGACAGCAAAGAATCTGCCTGCAATGCAAGGGACCTGGCTTTGATCTTTTGGTGGGGAAAATCCCCTGGGGAAGGAAGTGTCTGAGGGCTAACAACTGCAGGACTTTTGATCACTAGAGAACTCCTGGCCCCACAGAACATTAATAGGTGAGTGCTCTCCCAAAAGTAGATGAAGAAAGTGGATAAGAAAGCCTGGTACATATGCAAAATGGAATATTACTCAGCCTTTAAAAATAATGCATTTGAATCAGTTCTAATAAGGTGGATGATACTTGAACCTATTATACAGAGTGAAGTAAGTCAGAGAGAAAAACACCAATAAAGTATATTAACACATATACAGGTGGAATTTACAAAGATGGTAATGATAACCCTATATGTGAGACAGTAAAAGAGACACAGATGTAAGGAATCGACTTTTGGACTCTGTAGGAGGAGTCAAGGGTGGGATGATTTGAGAGAATAGCATTGACACATGCATATTATCATATGTGAAATAGATCGCCAGTCCAGGTTTGATGCATGAGACAGGGTGCTCAGGGCTGATGTACAGGGATGGCTCTGATGGATGGGCTGGGGAGGGATGTTGGAGGGAACCTCAGAATGGGGAACTCATGTACACCCATGGTTGATTCATGTTAATGTATGGCAAACACCACTACAATATTGTAAAATAATTAGCCTCTCCTTAAAATAAATTAATTAATTGAAAAAAAGCAATTTAAAAGTGGAGTGTGAAGCAAAAGCAATAATGAATCCTTGTGGCCATTTTTTTAACAGCAGCTCTAAAAGTTGTGTTCAGTTCAATTCAGTCGCTCAGTTGTGTCTGACTCTTTAAGACCCCATGGACTGCAACAGTTCAGGCCTCCCTGTCTATCACAGACTTATGGAGTTTACTCAAACTCATGTGCATGGAGTTGATGCAATCCTACCATCTCATCCTCTGTCACAGCCCCTTGTCCTCCTGACCTCAATCTTTCCCAGCATCATATATGTATGTGTGTGTGTCTGTGTGTGTGTGCACAGGAAGGGCTGGAGGGCTGGGACGACCTGGGGAATAGGAGGCGCCCACCCAATCTGTCCATGTGGAAGTTCAGTCCCTCTGGGTCAGAGCATGGAGCCATAGAGAGCCCCTGGACTGCAGCTCACAGGGCACAATACAAGCCCCTCATAAGTCCTAAGCCAGTGCTGACAATGTGCTGGCCAGTGATACTGGGGGAGGACACCTGATTACCCAGGTCTTGTGTCCTGCCCTTACATTGAGGGGGTAGGATCATAGGCTGGTCGGAGTGGATGGAAATTTTTGGAGCCTGGGAAGTGCTTGGGGGACCCAATGAGTGTTTCAGGGGGATGGTGAGTTAGGGGAACCCAGTTAGCCTTTCAGGGGGCTGGCGAATTTGGGGGACTCGGTGAGTGTTTCAGGGGGCTGGCGNAGCCTGGGAAGTGCTTGGGGGACCCAATGAGTGTTTCAGGGGGATGGTGAGTTAGGGGAACCCAGTTAGCCTTTCAGGGGGCTGGCGAATTTGGGGGACTCGGTGAGTGTTTCAGGGGGCTGGCGAGTTTGGGGGACTTAGTGAATGTTTCAGGGGCTGCCGAGTCGGGGGGACCCAGTGAGCATTTCAGGGGGCTGGTGAGTGCCTGGGGGACCCAGTGAGCATTTCAGGCGTCCTGCGAGTTTGGAGGACCCAGTGAGCATTTCAGGGGATTGATGAGTTTGGCGGCCTGAGCAAAGGTCTAGGAGCCTGGTATTTGTAAAGAGGCCCTGCATTGCTCCATCCATTCGTTCACCTGAGAACTATTCCTTGAGGGCTTCTGTGCACATCCCCACCCACAGACATGTGTGGGGTCACACGGAATCCCCTCCAATGTCTCACTGCGGGCCCACGGGGGCAGAAACTGACCTAACTGGAATACGCCCACCTGCTCACCTGAGTGGACTGAGAATGCAGAGGTTGCGGCCGACTCACAGGAAGCAGAAGCCACCAGGGTGTGCAGATGCACCCGGCTTGCTCCCTGGGGTGCTGTCCGAGGCCCCAAGGCTAGGTCACACTACTGCTGAGCACTCCTGAATCTGCACTTGGAAACCAGGCAGCTGGGGTTCACAGACAAGGAAAAGAGGGTGAGTGACCCACACCTATGTACTTGGGAGACAGGAGAGTGTCTTGCAAGTAGAGGATGAATGTCCACAGGTGATGGGAC
Organism: Oreotragus oreotragus; assembly: GCA_006410675.1. Classification (NCBI taxonomy): domain Eukaryota; kingdom Metazoa; phylum Chordata; class Mammalia; order Artiodactyla; family Bovidae; genus Oreotragus; species Oreotragus oreotragus. The sequence goes on from SJYX01022670.1 coordinate 2,984, forward strand.
ATTATTCCTCCCATCACAGTGAACCCACCACCATCTCAGGCCAGCACAAATGGGAGGATGAAGGGCTTGTAACACACTGACCTGGATTCTGATGGAACAGAAGTCCAGGGATGTGGAGACAAGAGGGCTCAAGAGTGGGCAGGTGACCTGTGTTATGGGGAGAGTTGTGGACAGGATACCCAGTGGGAAGGTGACCTGTATTATGGGGAGGTCTCCTCTGTGAGGGGAAGACAGACACACACCCACAGGTGTCCCCAGGATGGTGACACAGACACACAAATGGAACCCTACATGATGGGGCACACACATCCACAGGTTCTCCCCATGGTGCCATGCTTGGGGTTGACATACTGTTTTGCAGTGTGTTCTACTTGCAGCTCATTGAATATTTGGATTAGAAAAGAGCCTTAATCTGAAGGGTTTTTGTGAAGAGTAAAGGGGACTATTACAGGAGGATAAGAGTCCTTCAGAGAGAACTATTGCTCTAGAGAGGGGATGATTACATAAAGGTAGGGCTTTATTTGTACAAGGGGCCATATTACTGTAGAGGGGTGACTAAGATGATAGAGAGGAGATACAACAAAAAATTGGACTATGACCATGTATGGGGGATGTTACTGTGGAGAAAGTGAAAGTTGCTCGGTTGTATCTGACTCTACACAGGCCATGGAATTCTACAGGCCAGAATACTGGATTGGGTAGCCTTTCCATTCTCCAGGGGATCTTCCTAACCCAGGGAGTGAACCCAGGTCTCCTGCAATACAGGCAGATTCTCTACCAGCTGATCCACCAGGGACGCCCTACTGTGGAGAGGGGACTCGTAATAAACAAGGATCCTTACTGTAGTGGGAGACTATTACTGTGGAGGGGGAAATTTACAATAGGAGGACTCTGATATTGTGGGGGCTGTTACGCAGGGCAGGGGCTATGACAATATAGAGAACTATTATAATAAAGGGAACTATTACAATACAGGGTGACCATTCTGTAGAGGGGGACTATTACAGAAATTCAGTTCAGTTCAGTCGCAAGACGTGTCCGACTCTTTGTGACCCCATGAACCGCAGCACAGCCGGCCTCCCTGTCCATCACCAACTCCTGTAGTCTACCCAAACCCATGTTCATTGAGTCAGTGATTCCATCCAACCATATCATCCTCTGTCGTCCCCTTCTCCTCCTGCCCTCAATCTTTCCCTGCATCAGGGTCTTTTACAATGAGTCAGCTCTTCAAATCAGGTGGCCAAAGTATTGGAGTTTCAGCTTTAGCATCAATCCTTCCCATGAACACCCACGACTGATCTCCTTTAGGATGGACTGGTTGGATCTCCTTGCAGTCCAAGGGACCCTCAAGAGTCCTCTCCAACACCACAGTTCAAAAGCCTCTATTCTTCTGCACTCAGCTTTCTTTAGAGTGCAACTCTCACATTCATACATGACCACTGGAAAAAACATAGCCTTCACTAGACAGACCTTTGTTGACAAATAATGTCTCTGCTTTGCTGTATTACAGAAGGGGCAGAATCATTTATGGAGGGAGGACTCCTACCATAGAGGGAGGCTATTACAATAGAGGAGGACTCTCACTGTTGAGAGAGGACTATTATAGCATATGTGAGACTATTAGAGTAGAGGGTGGTCTATCATTGTAGAGGGGGTGCTATTACTGAACAGAGGGGACTACGACAAAGAGAGATGGACTATTATAATATAAGAGGACTATTAGCTTATGGGGGCTATTATAATGAATGGGTGTCTATTAGCGCAGACAGGGACTATTACAATAGAAAGGGACTACTGAAATTGAGGAAGACTATTACTATAAAGTGGGGACTACTAAGATAGTAAAGGGACTATTAGTATAGAGTAGGGGCAGCAGAAGGGGACTATTAGCATAGAGGGGAAACTATGACAATAGAGGCAGCACTGTTATAGTAGAAGGGGGACTTTGACTGTGGAAGGGGAATACTGACAACAGAGGGAGATTACTAGATGAGAGACTACTACCACAGAGACAGACTTATTACAATAGGGAGTGGACTATGACAGTAGAGGGGGACATTTACTGTAGAGGGAGATTATAGCAATGGAGGACTTTTACTCTAGAAGGGGGATATTAGAGACAAGCTATTATAATTTAAAGACACTACTACAATCAAGGAGGACTCTTATTCCAGATAGGGGACTATGACAGTACTACTGTAGAAGGGGAACTAATAGAGAGGGTAACTAACACTATATAGTAGGACTATGATATGGGGAGGCTATTTCAGTAGAGGAGAGACTTTTACTGCAGAGCGGGGACTATTACAATAGAAAGTGAAGTATGACAATAGAGACAGGACTATTAGTGTATGGGGTGGAGAACTATGACAATAAAGGAGAACTATTACTCTATTGCTCTTGCCTTTCCTGGTGGATCAGGCAGTAATGGTGTTTGTCTACAATGCGGGAGACCCAGGTTCAATCCCTGGGTTGGGAAGATCCCCTGGAGAAGGAAATGGCAACCCACTCCAGTATTCTTGCCTGGAGAATCCCATGGATGGAAGAGCGTGGCAGGTTACAATCCATTGGGTCGCAAAGAGTCGGACACGACTGAGCAACTTCACTTTCAATTTTATTACTCTATTAGATCTCTAATAGAAAACTGTTACCCTATAGGGGGAAATGTTACTATGACAATAGAGAGGTGCTGATACTGTAGAAGAGGAACCATTACTGTGGGCGGGGGGGCTATGATAATAGAAGAGAAGTAATACAATGAAGGAAGACTATTATTACAGAGGGGCAACAGTAGAGGAGCACAGTTACTGTAGAAGTGAAGGTTTGAGAATAGAGGGCTATTACTGTAAGCACAGTGACATTATTGTTGGTCGATCAGTCATGTCCAACTCTTTGCAACTCCATGGGCTGACTTCATGGAGCCGGCCAAGCCCCTCTATCCATGGGATTCTCCAGCTAAGAAAACTGGAGTGGGTTGCCATGCCTTTCTCCAACTATGATATTAGAGGTGCTGTTACTATAGAAGGAGAACTATTACTCTAGAGGGGAGAGTATGACAATAGAAGGGGAATATTACTGTAGAGGGGAGGACTATGACAACAGAAGGGAATTATTACTATGGAGTATAGAACTATTACTATTACTATACTCTTACTATAGACCTTAAGAATAGAGACAAGCCCTGTCCATGGAGAGCAGTAAACACAAAAATAAAGGTCCAGGCATGTGTTTGTCATGAAAGGAATCCTGATGGCATGCAGACCACCAGGACACCACCCATAACAGGAGAGAGGGAACACTCAGACCCTGACTGGAGGCGTTCCCACCTTCTTAGCTGCTCAGGTGGATGCTTCATCCTGGGAGCCTGTCCAGTCACTTTTACTGCAGCAAAACCCACCAGATGGAGAGACCGCCTCTGGGGAGTGAAGGGCATGTGACCTTGCACCTGGGCTCCATCACCCCTAGGATGGAAGCCCCCATATCTGGAGCCCCCAGGCTCAACTGGGACCCTCTCAGACCCAAGAGGAGGGGGCTGGTGCACAGGGCGAGGAAGGGGGACCCTCTGGAGGGAGTCGCAAGCTCTAGCCTCAGGGAGTACAGAATTCAGCTGCTGGGGTCTGTCTGTTGGTCCCTGTCTCCCCCCTCCCTTGCTCCCCCTCAAACCCTCACTTTATCTCCTGTGTCTCTCTCTCCCTATGTCTTACTTCTGTCTGTCTCTCTTCAGGTCTCTATCCATTTCTCTCTGTGTCTCAGTTTCTCTTTCTCTACAGCACTTCTCCCCTCTCCACCACCCCACCCTCCTTTCTCTTGGAGAGAAGTCCACAGGTAGAATTTCTCAGAGCCACACCTCTGCACTGCCAGCACTGGGTCTTCTGCATGTCCTGTTTTAATTATGAAAAGCCCTATTTCCTTCCCCAGATCGCCCAGGCTTAGCCTCCGATGGGCTGGCAGGTAAGCTCGCCTGGCTCCTTCCTGTGCCACCAAGATGAACTCGGACTGGATGTTGGTGCTGAGTTCTCGGCTCTGGGACATGGACCGGCACCACCTCTCCTTCCCAGGTGAGGCCCTGCAGATTCGGCTCGGTAGGGGATGCAGCTGTAAGACGGGTCCAAGTGCGGGAAGCCTCAGAGCCAAACAGGCACACAGGCAGGCACACACAGGCACACTGAACACACACACATACATACATGCACACAGAACATACACACATGCACACACACACACACCAAACACACATTCACCCATACTGCACACACATACATACACACAGCAGCACGTTCCCTTGTCTGTTCACTTTATCCCATTCAACCCGGAAGGTATGTGAACCCCCGAGAGCCTGCCTTCGGGACACATGCCAGCCTCCCTGGGGGGGAGAGGTTGTGTTTTCTCAGCCACTCTGTCCTACTCATGGGGGCTCCTCACCTTTCCACACATGTTTTCCATCAGAGCTCTTGCAGCACCTTCTGGACTTGAGTCTGAAGGACCCAAAGTTTAAGGGGGCCACCTGCCCCCAAGCAACCTGTTAAGTGGTACCAGACATATCTAATTAAAATGAGAAACCTCTGACTCCAGCCAGTTTTGCTGCAAAAAGTGCTGCAAAGCTCAGCTATGGTGGGCATTTGGACATGGGGATGCCCGGTGGTGACCAGGCAGGCGGGCACTTCCACTGTGACACTGCTGTGCTCAGGCCATCACAGGAGTGGCCACCAGACACCATGGGCTGGGAAGGGAGGGTCCCTGCCAGACAGAACTCTGCTCACCTCCTCAAGGTGCAAACGTGCCCCATTCTCCACCAGCACTCATCTGGCCGTGCACACACTGAGCCCTGCCCTGGCTCTGTGACCCTAGGCACTGCCCACTGGGAGCCCACATGGACAGCTGGACAAACAGGAAGTGCTATTTTCTATGGAAGGCAGCTTTAGACTCTTTCTCACCCTCTTGACAGCTGTGGGGTTCTATGCTAGCCAACCCACCTCCCCGGGAGAAAGGGCCCCCACACAGCTTTTTCCTTGAGGGTATGTAGCAGACAGGGAACCGTGGACCCAGTCTCTCAGCTCTTCCGGGTGCTTCCCAGTGGGAAAGGCTGTGGAGACCACACAGGGAGGAGGCTTCTGAGTCTTCAGGCCTCCTCTATCTACAGAGGGGCTCTTGGCCACTCTCCTTCCTGTACCCCTTACAAAATCACTCGTGATGCCTCTCCCCCAAGCCCAAGCACCTCTCATCTGCTTCTGTCTTTGTAAATTGGCCTGTTCTGGACATCTCTTTTAAATGAACATGTAAAATGTGGCCTTCTGTGTCTGCTTCTTTTACTGACCATCGTGTGTTCAAGGTCCATCCACGATGTAGCCTGTGTCAGAACTTCACTCCTTTTCATGGTGACTCATACACCATTGTGTGCATGGACCACATGCTGCTAATGCACCCATCCAGCCAGCCACCCACACACACACACACATCCACTCATCTATCTGTCCATCCACTCACTCATCTATACATCTACCCATCCAAACATCTAACCATCCTCCCATCCACCCAGCCATCCATCCATAAGCAAGAGCTGAGTTCCCATGTCTTCTGAGTTGGGTTCACGTTTGTATCCCAGCACCCCCTCCAGGGAGACTTTCTTGGTGTCTCAGATGGTAAAGAATCAGCCTGCAATGCATGTGACCCGGGTTTGATCCCTGGATGGAGAAGATCCCATGGAGGAGAATACGGCACCCCACTGTAGTAATCTCACATGGGAAATCCCATGGACAGAGGAGCCTGGAAGGCTAGAGTCGATGGGGTCACAGAGTGTTGAGACGACTGAAGCAACTGAGAACACACACATTCACTCACACCCCTCCCTTGTAGTGCTTCTTCAGAGTGGATTGGGGGTTTTATGGGGAGGAGAGAAGGCGGGGTGGGAGGCAGTCATTGTGGAGGATGGAGAGGAGTCAATGCTGGTGGCCCTGTCTGTGGAGAGGGAGCCCCTAATTGACAGTGGTCCTGTCACTGGCACACACGTTAGCCAGGGGGTTGATGCAGGATGGGCTAGAAAACCCACCTGGGCCCAGGCGCCCGCAGAAGCAGGTGCCCACCTGGAGGCGACAGATGGTCCCCGCCTTCTTGTACCTGCAGTTGAGGGGCACTCATATTCCTGTTTTTTCTGCTCCCAGGCTGGTGGTCCCAAGGGGACAAGAGGCTGTCAAGCACAGCTCTTACCTTGTGTAATTGCTTCCTCCTGGGAGGTCCCTGGTTGCTGTAATCCTCCTCAGGAGATCTGAATGGCAGAGAGTCAGGGCTGGAATGTGGACAAACTATATTCCTGCTTGCATCAGGTGCCTATAGCCTTGCCTTAAGAGCTCACACCCAGAGGAGGGAGAGAGCAGGAGGAGGTCCATCAGAGCCCAGGAGTCCTGCATGCAGGGGATCTCTCTGCTGATGGTCCCTTGGTGCTGGGTCCCTCTGTTCTGAGTCCCTCCAGGGCAGGGTCCCCTACATACTAGGGACCAGTGCCATGGTCTCAAGTGTTATGGCTGCTAAAGAGACCTGAGTGTGTGCGAGCTGGCGGGAACAGATGGTGGTCTTTCAAGGAGTGTTTAAGATCAGCGGTTGCAACAGCACTTCATTTAATCCTTGTAGAGGTGGATGGCAAGTGCTTGACAATATTCATATGAGTCTTTGTTTTTTCTTTTAATTTGGGTTGGGGCGGGCTGTGACTTCCTTTCCCATTTTTTATCCTTATATCTTTTTCTTTTTCCATTATGACTCTGTGTAGAGAACACAGTACCATTTTCTGCTACTAGTTTATGTTAATATTAATTTTTCTTTTTTCTTTTATTTTGGATAGAGAGAATCTATTATTTTCTTCCCCATTTTTTATCCTTATGTTTTTTTTTTCTTTTTCCATTATAGCTCCTTGCAGAGGACACAATATATTTTTGGCTATGAATTTATATTAGGGCTACTCTGGTGACTCAGTTGGTAAAGAATCTGCATGCAATGAGGGTGATGGGGGTTCGATCTTGGGTTGGCAAGATATGGAGAAGGGAAATGCAACTCACTCCAGTAATCCTGCCTGGATAATTCCAAGGACAAAGGGGTCTGGTGGGCTACAGTCCACTGGATCGAAATAAATTGGAAGCAACTGAGCAGCTTTCACTTTTCAATTTATGTTAAAGTTGTTTTTGGTCTTTTCCTGTCTTATTTGTGTGGTGGACAGATGTTTCATCCATTCATTCTCTTCCCTTGATTCCTTCTTACCTTTCCCATTGCTGTTTGTGTGGGTGGGCACAGACCTCTGTGGGTCTAATGTGTCCTCATGTCCAAGGATCCAGCTTGGGTGTGGTGGAGCCTGGGCTGTTGAACCCACAGGGAGCTTTCACCCAGGGAATTTCAGAGAGGAGGGTGAGGCTTCACTTTGCAGGAACACCCCCCAAGACCAGAGTCTGGACGCAGGCACTGTGCTCCACATGACCAGAGACCATGCAGACCCTGTACCCAGAAGCAGGGCCTCAACCCCAGCAGCACCAACATGACTGATTTCACAGTGGCTGATGTGACCCTCAGTTGGGCATCCTCAGTGCATGCCCAGCCCCTGAGTGGGGGGCCACCCTATGTGCCCAGCACAGGTGACTGACCTCTGTGTGCAGGTGCTGAGCATCACAAAGCAGCTGGATGCTGGTGTGAGGACCTGCAGATGATCCACATGGAGGAGGGCACTGAGAGGAACCTGCACTCTGGCCACATGGTGTGCATGATGGCCCTCATGGAGGTGGGGGTGGGGGCAGGGGTACAGACCGGGGAGTCTGCAAGCCAGGGATACCCAAGTCTGGTCCAGGCTGGATGGGGAGGGCCTCTGAGGGGATGGGCACACATCCACTCAGATGGACAAATGGTCACTCCAGGCAGGAGAAGCTGACCCCTAAGGGAACAACACAGGTCTACTCCAGTAAGAAGACACTGACATCTAAGGGGATGGACACAGGTCCGCTCAAGTTAGAAGATGCTGACCTCTAAGGGAATGGACACACATCCACTCAGACGGACACACTTCCACTCAGATGGACACAAGGTCACTCCAGGCAGGAGAGGCTGACCTCTAAGAGGACAAGTCCACTCCAGTTAGAAGATGCTGACCTCTAAGGGGATTGGACACACATCGACTCAGACGTACACACTTCCACTCAGATGAACACACGTCCACTCCAGGCATGAGAGGGTTGACCTCTGGCATCAGTTACTAAGAATTCCCGACCAATGTGCATTTCTGAATTCACACCTGCACCCTTGGCCTCCGGGGTGTCTCCCAGAATTTGGCTATACCAGATCCCCGACATGTCTTTTCTTGTGTCCATTTTTGGGGTGTCCAGTCCATTCTCACGCCTGCTGGCCAAGTCACTTAATTTCTCACTCTGGCCTCGGCCCCCAGTGCCCCTACCACAGAACATAACCACCCTTGGGGTCTGGAGTTTCTATCCTTGACCTCAGTGTGCATGTACCCTGCTGGCCTGGGATGCTCCCTGGAGTAAAGACTTCACACAATATTATAAGCACTGCTCTCTGGCATGTACATACACACACACACACACAAACACACAAACCAGAGCAATGCCACGGCTCCCCACTGCCACTTAGGAGAGCCTGGGTCCCTTGGGAGCAGGCACCATGCTTTATGTCTTTGTGTGTCAGGACACCCCAACCTGTCTGTAGAGTGGCTGTGCTGGGGGAATTCCCCACCCACGATCCTCTGTCTCTCACTACAAGGCCCTTCTCCCCACCCCCACCCAGGACATGCTCAAGGAGATCTGAGTGGCTGGAGAACCACCAACAGGAGGAGGTTCTTCTGGCATGCAGGAACTTTGAGGGCGTGATGGAGGACTTGCATGAATACCTGATGGGCTGCATCAAGAACATCTTTGGGGACATGCTGTATCCTTGTGGGGTGAGCCGGGGCCACAGGCTCCCGATGCTCTTGGCAGCAGGAGCGGTGGGAGCACTAGGCCTAACTGTAATCAGACTATCAGCTCGCTGCATGAGGCTGATTCCAGCACCAGGTGACACAGCTCATGGAACCGCAGTAATCCACCCACTATGGACTCCACTCAAACACTCCAGTGACCAGCCCATCACTAGTCATAGGCACTCCCATTAATCCACCCTGCCTGGCCTCTATTCAGACACCCCCAAAACCCATCAATCACGCCTCACAATGCCCCAGTAATCCACCTGCCATCTCCTGTCAGAAACCCCAATAATCTACCCACCTCTGTTTCCACTCAGACACCCAGTTAATCTACCCACTGGTGTCTCTACTCAGACATGCCAATAACCCACCCATGACTGTCTCTTCTCACAGAGAACCCAATAACCAGCCCATCACTGCAGCTAGACACCCTAAAAACCCACACATCACTGTAGCTTCTCAGACACCCCCAATAACTGACACATCATGTCACAAGGCACCCCAGTAGCCCCTGTGCACATGTCTCATCGGCACCCAGATGATTCTCTCCCCAGGAGTTGCCGACTCTGCACCAGCTGTGGTCCCAGGGCCAGCAGGTCATCCTGTCATACAAGGATGAGGCATCCATGAGTCAGCATGCAGAACTGGGGCCCAGTATCCCCTACTGGTGGGGGAACCAGGTGAAGCCCCGAGACCTCGTCCTCTGCCTGGAGCACATGAAGAGCTGCAGCCATCCAGGGGAGTGCTGCCTTCAAACCAGGACATCTAGTCACATGCATGTCCTAGCATATGGGGCTGGCTTTGGGTTCAAGTGGAGAGATGGAACACAGCATATTAGGGGACGTTATTCTGTTCACCACATGGGAAGCAGGGTGTGGACATCCTTGAGGACGTTACTGTGTCCACTACAGGGGGTCAGCATGTAGACAGGACATGGACATCCATGTGGACATTACTGTGTCCACCACACGGGGCCAGGACGTGGACACCTTTGGGGTCACTGTCCAGCCTGCCTGCCTTCTGTAACAGGTGAAATTCATGAGTCAACACCCCTGTGAGCCCTGCTATCTGAACTTCAGTCTCTGTTGGACACCTCATTCTCTGACCTCTGTGGAGGCCAGAGTCTGGTTGGGTGATGGCACAGCTTGATGACAGCGTGGGCAGGTGACCCCGTGGGTGGTTGGGTGACCCCATGGATTACTGGGCACATGGGCAGGAGACAGTGTGGGTTGGAGACTGCATGGGTGGGTGACCGGTTTGAGTTGCTGACTGCAGGATGGGTTACCATGTGAGTTGCTGACCCGGTTAATGGGTGACTGTGTGGGCGGGTGACAGTGTGAGTGGATAATCATCTGAATCTCTGACCTCTGCAGAGGGTGGATGATGGCACAGCTTGGTGATTGTGTGGGCAGGTGACCCCATGGATTAGAGGTTGCATGGGTGGGTGACTGCGTGGGTGGGTTACCCCATGTGTTACTGGGCACATGGGTGGGAGACCTTGTAGGTTGGAGACTGCATGGGTGGGTGACCGTGTGCGTGGGTAACCGGTTTGAGTTGCTGACTGCAGGGTGGGTTACCATGAGTTGCTGACCCAGTGAGTGGTGACCATGTGGGCAGGTGACAGTGTGAGTCGGTAATCATGTGGACAGTTGAGTGCCTGACCTTGCACTTTTGTGAGCCCATGGGTGAGTGCCCACGGGGATTGGTGGCCAGTGGAGTGATCACTGCATGGGGTAGTGACCCAGGGTTGGGTGACCATGTGAGGTGGTGACCAGACGGTTTGGTTGGCCACATGACTCCATGGGTTAGTGACTGCACAAGTGGGTGGCTGACCCCACAGCTGACACCATGAACAGCAGCCCCTCTCTTGTCCCAGGCAGGCTGCTGGTGGCCGGCATCAACCTCACAGAGAACCTGGAGTTTGTCCGCGTCCACCCGGCCTGGTCCCTGGAGAAGCTGACCCAGTGGGGGGCTCCCCTACCTTAGTGCATGGGTGCAGGGCCAGTGCCCGGGGTCATCCATTGGCCGTACCAAAACCGTCCTAGGTGACTTCATCTGGGCCAATGGGTTTGTTGGCCATATCATCAAGTTGAACTGGAAGCTGCTTCAGGGCTGAAGGATGGTGGGTTTGTGGACCTGGGCATCGCGGNCCACCCGGCCTGGTCCCTGGAGAAGCTGACCCAGTGGGGGGCTCCCCTACCTTAGTGCATGGGTGCAGGGCCAGTGCCCGGGGTCATCCATTGGCCGTACCAAAACCGTCCTAGGTGACTTCATCTGGGCCAATGGGTTTGTTGGCCATATCATCAAGTTGAACTGGAAGCTGCTTCAGGGCTGAAGGATGGTGGGTTTGTGGACCTGGGCATCGCGGAGGCTACATCTCGGTCATGTCCTGTGATGTTACAGGCCTGAACCAGAAGCCGCCTCAGGGCTGCCTGTTGGCACGTTGAGAAGCTGGGCGTTGGGGAGGCTATTCTCAGCTCTGCCTTGCGGGGCTCATCATCTGTCTATGCGTCCACTGAATGTGGGTGACTGCCAAGGTGGGGCCCGGTGGCAGGGTCTATGGTCTCCTGGGTCCTCTGTGTGTCTCTCCGGTGAATGCAGGGTGTGAGGTGATAATTAAAGGTGAGTGCATGATTTGTACAATCACATCCTCATGGAGACACAGCTGGTTCTTGGGTCTGTGGCTTCCGCATGGGAGATGCTGGGGTGTCCCCTCACCCTGGGCACTGAGGCTAGCAAACGGTAACCCCCAGCTGGGGAGGGGAGGAGGTACTATGACATAGTGTCCATAGGAAGGCACTGAGCACATAGCGATCCCACTGAGA
>SJYX01022671.1:0-21865 GCA_006410675.1 Oreotragus oreotragus
GCCGTCTATGGGGTCACACAGAGTCGGACACGACTGAAGTGACTTAGCAGCAGCAGCAGCAGCCCATTTTTGAATTGAACTATTTGGCTTTTTAATATTGAATTATATGAGCTATTTATATGAATTGGCTATTAACCCCTTCTTAATAGCATCATTTGCAAATTTTTTTTCCAGAGATTGTCTTTTTGTTTTGCTGATGGTTTCCTTTGCTATGCTAAAGCTTTTAAGTTTAATTGGATCTCATATGTTTATTTTTGCCTCTCTTTCTTTTGCCTTGGAAGACTGGGTCAAGAAAATATTGCTACTGTTTATGTTAAAGAGTGTTTTGCTTGTGGTCCCTTCTAGGAGTTTTATGGTGCCATGTCTCATATTTAGGTCTTTAAGCCATTGTGAGTTTATTCATTGGGATTTTGATCTGAATTTCTCTGATTACTAATGATGTTGAACACCTTTTCAGGTACTTATTTGCCATTTGTATTTATTGTTTGGTGATGTGTCTGTTCAAATCCTCTGCCCAACTTTTATTAAGAATTTTTGTTTTGTATTATTGAGTTTTGAAAGGTCTTCACTTGCTCTGGATTCATGTCCTTTTTTCAGAGATGTGTTTTGCAAATAATTTTGATGGGTATTTGGAGACTTAACACTTTGCTTTCCCTTTTCTCTGTGACATGGGACGAACGTCATGTCTAGCGCCAAGCCTCAGTACTGGTGTGTCACCTGGCGTCTGCGTCACACGATGATCTTCAAGAAGCCAGTTCTCTTCCTTGTGATCCCATCAGGAGAAATTTACACTCAGGCTGAAGCCAGGAAAACAAATCTCCAGAAATATTATGCAAAATGGTTATAGCTAGACTGGGGAAATAGAAAGGCTGGAACTAAGGGAACAGAGATATAAACTCCTGAAAAATTGGTATGGTATCATTCACTTATGGGCCACCTCTTAAAATGTTATAAATACCACTGATACAATTGGTAGAATTTCTAGAATTTCTCATCTGGGGTTATACGTACTGGCACAAGAACAATCATATTTGTATATATACAGGTGACCATATGAACCTCCCCAAATTGTCACTGTGTGGACAGTATTGGTCTAGCATCTTATCTTTAATCACTGATAATTTAGAATGTTAGATTTTAATAAACCTGTGGCTGAATTTCACCATATTTTTTCATCTGTAAAGACTCTGATGATGTTGTGAAGTAAGACTGAACAAAGAAAAATGGCTTCCTTGTGAAGTATAAATGCTTCATTTATTTATTTATTTATTTATTTTAATCGGAGATTAATTACTTTGCAATATGAATCCACCACAGGTACACACGTGTTCCCCATCCTGAACCCCCTTTCCTCCTTCCTCCCCATACCATCCCTCTGGGTCATCCCAGTGCACCAGCCCCAAGCATCCAGTATCATGCANGTATGGATGTGAAAGTTGGACTGTGAAGAAAGCTGAGCACCGAAGAATTGATGCTTTTGAACTGTGGTGTTGGAGAAGACTCTTGAGAGTCCCTTGGACTGCAAGGAGATCCAACCAGTCCATTCTGAAGATCAACCCTGGGATTTCTTTGGAAGGAATGATGCTAAAACTGAAGCTCCAGTACTTTGGCCACCTCATGCGAAGAGTTGACTCATTGGAAAAAACTCTGATGCTGGGAGGGATTGGGGGCAGGAGGAGAAGGAGACGACCGAAGATGAGATGGATGTGAGTCTGAGTGAACTCCGGGAGATGGTGATGGATAGGGAGGCCTGGCGTGCTGCGATTCATGGGGTCACAAAGAGTCGGACATGACTGAGCGACTGAACTGAACTGAACTGAATATTATATAACATAATAGATCTGTGAGACTAGTGTCCTGGGCAGTGGGAATAGCAAGTTTGAAGACCCTGAGAGAAAATTACTTTTACCCTGTTCAAGGAATTCAGTGGTACTGGAGAGTAGCATGCTGGTGGAACTGAGAGAAGTAAATCATCACTGTGCCATGGTAAGAATAATAAACACATATTAAAAAGCAATCCAAAATAGAATAAGATGAACACACAAGAATGGTCCTTTCAGAATGGGAGAGATTAAATCTCACCTGGTGAATCAGGCAAGATTCGGTGAAAGACTTTACAGGAAGGGGCTTATTTCTTGTTTATGAAGCAGTGTGAGCTTGTTTGTTCACCTTTCTATGTGCCTTCAACAAAGGAGCCATCACTGGTGAAGCTCTGCTCTTGTCTGGGTAGTATAAGATGTCTCACCACTATGTTAATATAGCAGCTAGGAGAGGAAAAGGAAGGTAAATAAGGATGAGACTTGAAAATCACACACATCTCTTACACTTCATTTCATTTTAGTCATGTGGGCTGCTGCTGCTGCTAAGTCGCTTCAGTCGTGTCCGACTCTGTGCGACCCCATAGACAGCAGCCCACCAGGCTCCTCAGTCCCTGGGATTCTCCAGGCAAAAACACTGGAGTGGGTTGCCATTTCCTTCTCCAATGCAAGAAAGTGAAAAGTGAAAGGGAAGTTGTCATGTGGGCTACTTAGCTGCAAATCAAAGTTTGGAAGTGTAATCTTTATTGTGAGTTGCATTCTATCTAGCTAAAATGTATTTCTCTGGAGCAGGGAAAATTCACTGTTAGGGAAAATGAGAAATGTATACCATGCTTTCTAAAAAGAAAATATTCATAATTTAATAACAAAAATCTATCAACTATAGCACAGTTAAAGCTCTACTGATATATAAATTTCAATTCTACTAACCATCTAAACAAACACATTGTTGAGTGGTGCTAATTCCACCTTTCATTATATTTAATTTAGGTATTATGTGGAACACTCTGACTTGTTCAGTTACTTGACTAATAGATTGTAGCCTGAATTAAGTAGACATTCTACATCCAAACACAAATACTGTATAGGCTACCTGTCAGATTCCAAATTATATTAAATGAAATTTTTATTACTTTAGTCTCCATCACCTTCATGGATTTTTATATTTCCATTTATAAGGGTCTATGCTGCTTCAGATTTGATGGATATGCATAGAATATGAAGCAATCTATATTTATGTTCCTTGCAAAGGCCAGAAGCTGACTAAACACATCTAGAAATTGCTCCTGTCAAAAGGTAGTTGTACACGTCATGAATACATTATTACTGCTGCAGCATCTGCAATGCATTTGGCACAAACTGCTGCAGACTTTCAGCAGACTGCAGCAAATTGTAAATATATGCTGCTCCTCAATCCAAGAGGAAACTACTACATATTTTTTCATGAAAGTATAGTCCTCAAATTAGTATGTAATGTACTGAAATAAAAACACAAAAACCAAGTACTATTTATTACAACTGTGGTGACTTTTTAAATTAATAGGGCATTAATTTCAATGCTGCTGCTGCTGCTAAGTCGCTTCAGTCGTGTCCGACTCTGTGCGACCCCATAGACTGCAGCCCACCAGGCTCCCCCATCCCTGGAATTCTCCAGGCAAGAACACTGGAGTGGGTTGCCATTTCCTTCTCCAATGCACGAAAGTGAAAAGTGAAAGTGAAGTCGCTCGGTCGTGTCTGACTCTTAGCGACCCCACGGACTGCAGCCTACCAGGCTCCTCTGTCCATGGGATTTTCCAGGCAAGAGTACTGGAGTGGGGTGCCATTGCCTTCTCCAATTAATTTCAATAATTCTATACAAATGTGATTCTGCAAAATATTTTACCCTATATTATCAATGATACCAAAATATTGATTTTGAATGAAACTTAAATGTCATTCTTGACTTAATAAAATAGTAGTTTTGTGACTAGAATATCATCCACAAACACTATAAATGCATATGGAAGAAATAATTTCTAGTGTGCAAAATGGCTAAAATACTGTTGTATTACTTGCATTGTCTGTATAATAATGAATAGTCATAGTTAAACAATAGAATTAAAGAAGCAGACATTTTAACTATCAGGCAAGTTTTCATTATTTTTTTAAATAACCTTAAATTAATGTATGAAAATGTGAAAAGTGAAAGTGTTAGTCATTCTGTCGTGTCTGACTCTTAGCAACCCTGTGGACAGTAGTCCAGTAGGCTCCCCTGTCCACGGCATTCTCCAGGCAAGAACAATGGAGTCGGTTGCCATTCTCTTCTCCAGGGATCTCCCCAACCCAGGGATCTAACACAGGTCTCCTGCATTGCAGGCAGATTCTTTACCATCTGATCCAGAAGGGAAGCCCCAAAGTATAGTAGTCAAGAAATAATCACAATGAAAATCACTTCTAATTTACATCTCCTGATCAGTTTGTTGTGAAAAATTATAATTGATATTATCAGAAATATAAAACATTGCATTAAAAAA
Organism: Oreotragus oreotragus; assembly: GCA_006410675.1. Lineage (NCBI taxonomy): Eukaryota > Metazoa > Chordata > Mammalia > Artiodactyla > Bovidae > Oreotragus > Oreotragus oreotragus. The sequence goes on from SJYX01022671.1 coordinate 4,331, forward strand.
AGAATTCTATAAAAATGAAACAGAAGAATGAATTCTTGAAAATAAGAAATATGACAGCTAACATATTCAAGAAAAATTCAAATTGTTAGAAACTGCATCATCTAGGAGGAAAATGGAAAGACAAATATATCAAAAATAGGGAGGAAAGACAAAATTAAAGTCAATGCAGGGAAGATTAAAGTCAATTTGAATAACAGAAGTTCTTGAAAAAATAAAGAGGAATATTTCCAAAGAATTCTTTAAAAAAGATTTCCCACTACAAAGAACTTAATTCCATATTGATAAGAGCCACAAAGTATTCCCCATATTGAATAAAAATTATGCATACCAATGCTGCATTACAAAATATCAGAACAATGTGGATACCAAGAATATTCTAAAAACCTTCCAATAGGAAAAGCAAATCAGATATGAAGGAAAAAAAGGAAAACACAGCTTTGGGCTTCCCAACAGTAACTTCAGCTACTAGGAAACAATCAGCAAATTCTTCAATACATTTAGAGAAAATGAATTCCAAATTAAAAAAAATTTTTTTTGGCTGCATCACACAGCCTGTCAGATCTTAGTTCCCCAATCAGTGATTGAACCCACACTCCCTTGCATTGTAACAGCAGAGTCTTAAACAATGGACTATCAGGGAAGTCCCAAGGTTCAAATTAAAATATTATATTTAATCAAATTCTCAATCACTTGTGAGGGCAAATTTTTCTTATAAGAGTAAAAAAGAAATTACACCTCATGTGCCTTCTTAGGAGAACAAGGAATAATGTGTCTCAGTAAAACAAGGAGATAAACAAAAAAATAAAAATCTGAGTAGCATAGAAGACAAGCAAGGGGAATTTCTAAAGTAAAAGTGAAGGAAGTTCCCTGAGTGACAGTTTATTCATCAGAGTGAGAAAGAAATTTATTCTACTGGAGCAGGAAAAAAAAAATGTATGAAGAAAAACTAGTAGGCAGGGAAAGGAAGAGAAAGGAGATGAAAATAAAAGCAGAGAAATGATTAATCATCTGGTCTTTGCCAGGATTTGTTAACATTACTGTAAATTTGGCTGGCCTATCAGAGTGTTTAGGGGGAAAATATAGCAATTGGTACACTAAGAAAAGAAAAAAAATGAGACAACAATCAGCTGTAGGTAAAATTAAATGTATGTTTTTTTGTTTTTTTTTAAAGAAGTAGTTCCATAGTCTACTACAGGGCTCAGTAATTTGCATAATCCCAGTTGGAGAAGGAAATGACAACCCACTCCAGTGTTCTTGCCTGGAGAATCCCAGGGACGGGGAAGCCTGGTGGGCTGCCGTCTATGGGGTGGCACAGAGTCGGACACGACTGACGAGACTTAGCAGTAGCAGCAGTAGGAATGTAAGTATTAATGCTTTTACCAAGATTTATGATATAATTATACTGGGAAGATATGAGGAAGGATTGTTAGCGTATCCAAAACCTTACCTGCTATAATTAAAAGCTTAATTGCTGTTGCTGTTTAATCACTCAGTCATGTCCACTCTTTTTCAACCCCATCGACTGTAGTTCACCAGGCTCCTGTCCATGGGATTTGCCAGGCAAGATTACTGGAGTGGGTTGCCATTTTCTCCTCCAGGAGATCTTCCCAACTCAGGGTGAACCCATGTCTCTATGTCTCCTGCTGTGCAAGTGGATTCTTTATCACTGAGCCATCAGGGAAGCCCCTGAAAAGTTTAATAGATTCTGTCAAAATTAACCAATCAAGAGAAATCTGAATATGCACAGGTTTTAGAAGTATGGATGTAAATACCAGGAAAGGAGCTAAAATCTTCAAAAACAGCCACCTCTGGAAAGCATGACAATGAGGTGCTGGATATATATATTCTTGTTTATGAAGCAGTGTGAGCTTGTTTGTTCACCTTTCTATGTGCCTTCAACAAAGGAGCCATCACTGGTGAAGCTCTGCTCTTGTCTGGGTAGTATAAGATGTCTCACCACTATGTTAATATAGCAGCTAGCAGAGGAAAAGGAAGGTAAATAAGGATGAGACTTGAAAATCACACACATCTCTTACACTTCATTTCATTTTAGTCATGTGGGCTGCTGCTGCTGCTAAGTCGCTTCAGTCGTGTCCGACTCTGTGCGACCCCATAGACAGCAGCCCACCAGGCTCCTCAGTCCCTGGGATTCTCCAGGCAAAAACACTGGAGTGGGTTGCCATTTCCTTCTCCAATGCAAGAAAGTGAAAAGTGAAAGGGAAGTTGTCATGTGGGCTACTTAGCTGCAAATCAAAGTTTGGAAGTGTAATCTTTATTGTGAGTTGCATTCTATCTAGCTAAAATGTATTTCTCTGGAGCAGGGAAAATTCACTGTTAGGGAAAATGAGAAATGTATACCATGCTTTCTAAAAAGAAAATATTCATAATTTAATAACAAAAATCTATCAACTATAGCACAGTTAAAGCTCTACTGATATATAAATTTCAATTCTACTAACCATCTAAACAAACACATTGTTGAGTGGTGCTAATTCCACCTTTCATTATATTTAATTTAGGTATTATGTGGAACACTCTGACTTGTTCAGTTACTTGACTAATAGATTGTAGCCTGAATTAAGTAGACATTCTACATCCAAACACAAATACTGTATAGGCTACCTGTCAGATTCCAAATTATATTAAATGAAATTTTTATTACTTTAGTCTCCATCACCTTCATGGATTTTTATATTCCCATTTATAAGGGTCTATGGTGCTTCAGATTTGATGGATATGCATAGAATATGAAGCAATCTATATTTATGTTCCTTGCAAAGGCCAGAAGCTGACTAAACACATCTAGAAATTGCTCCTGTCAAAAGGTAGTTGTACACGTCATGAATACATTATTACTGCTGCAGCATCTGCAATGCATTTGGCACAAACTGCTGCAGACTTTCAGCAGACTGCAGCAAATTGTAAATATATGCTGCTCCTCAATCCAAGAGGAAACTACTACATATTTTTTCATGAAAGTATAGTCCTCAAATTAGTATGTAATGTACTGAAATAAAAACACAAAAACCAAGTACTATTTATTACAACTGTGGTGACTTTTTAAATTAATAGGGCATTAATTTCAATGCTGCTGCTGCTGCTAAGTCGCTTCAGTCGTGTCCGACTCTGTGCGACCCCGTAGACGGCAGCCCACCAGGCTCCCCCATCCCTGGAATTCTCCAGGCAAGAACACTGGAGTGGGTTGCCATTTCCTTCTCCAATGCACGAAAGTGAAAAGTGAAAGTGAAGTCGCTCGGTCGTGTCTGACTCTTAGCGACCCCACGGACTGCAGCCTACCAGGCTCCTCTGTCCATGGGATTTTCCAGGCAAGAGTACTGGAGTGGGGTGCCATTGCCTTCTCCAATTAATTTCAATAATTCTATACAAATGTGATTCTGCAAAATATTTTACCCTATATTATCAATGATACCAAAATATTGATTTTGAATGAAACTTAAATGTCATTCTTGACTTAATAAAATAGTAGTTTTGTGACTAGAATATCATCCACAAACACTATAAATGCATATGGAAGAAATAATTTCTAGTGTGCAAAATGGCTAAAATACTGTTGTATTACTTGCATTGTCTGTATAATAATGAATAGTCATAGTTAAACAATAGAATTAAAGAAGCAGACATTTTAACTATCAGGCAAGTTTTCATTATTTTTTTAAATAACCTTAAATTAATGTATGAAAATGTGAAAAGTGAAAGTGTTAGTCATTCTGTCGTGTCTGACTCTTAGCAACCCTGTGGACAGTAGTCCAGTAGGCTCCCCTGTCCACGGCATTCTCCAGGCAAGAACAATGGAGTCGGTTGCCATTCTCTTCTCCAGGGATCTCCCCAACCCAGGGATCTAACACAGGTCTCCTGCATTGCAGGCAGATTCTTTACCATCTGATCCAGAAGGGAAGCCCCAAAGTATAGTAGTCAAGAAATAATCACAATGAAAATCACTTCTAATTTACATCTCCTGATCAGTTTGTTGTGAAAAATTATAATTGATATTATCAGAAATATAAAACATTGCATTAAAAAAAGAATTCTATAAAAATGAAACAGAAGAATGAATTCTTGAAAATAAGAAATATGACAGCTAACATATTCAAGAAAAATTCAAATTGTTAGAAACTGCATCATCTAGGAGGAAAATGGAAAGACAAATATATCAAAAATAGGGAGGAAAGACAAAATTAAAGTCAATGCAGGGAAAATTAAAGTCAATTTGAATAACAGAAGTTCTTGAAAAAATAAAGAGGAATATTTCCAAAGAATTCTTTAAAAAAGATTTCCCACTACAAAGAACTTAATTCCATATTGATAAGAGCCACAAAGTATTCCCCATATTGAATAAAAATTATGCATACCAATGCTGCATTACAAAATATCAGAACAATGTGGATACCAAGAATATTCTAAAAACCTTCCAATAGGAAAAGCAAATCAGATATGAAGGAAAAAAAGGAAAACACAGCTTTGGGCTTCCCAACAGTAACTTCAGCTACTAGGAAACAATCAGCAAATTCTTCAATACATTTAGAGAAAATGAATTCCAAATTAAAAAAAATTTTTTTTGGCTGCATCACACAGCCTGTCAGATCTTAGTTCCCCAATCAGTGATTGAACCCACACTCCCTTGCATTGTAACAGCAGAGTCTTAAACAATGGACTATCAGGGAAGTCCCAAGGTTCAAATTAAAATATTATATTTAATCAAATTCTCAATCACTTGTGAGGGCAAATTTTTCTTATAAGAGTAAAAAAGAAATTACACCTCATGTGCCTTCTTAGGAGAACAAGGAATAATGTGTCTCAGTAAAACAAGGAGATAAACAAAAAAATAAAAATCTGAGTAGCATAGAAGACAAGCAAGGGGAATTTCTAAAGTAAAAGTGAAGGAAGTTCCCTGAGTGACAGTTTATTCATCAGAGTGAGAAAGAAATTTATTCTACTGGAGCAGGAAAAAAAAAATGTATGAAGAAAAACTAGTAGGCAGGGAAAGGAAGAGAAAGGAGATGAAAATAAAAGCAGAGAAATGATTAATCATCTGGTCTTTGCCAGGATTTGTTAACATTACTGTAAATTTGGCTGGCCTATCAGAGTGTTTAGGGGGAAAATATAGCAATTGGTACACTAAGAAAAGAAAAAAAATGAGACAACAATCAGCTGTAGGTAAAATTAAATGTATGTTTTTTTGTTTTTTTTTAAAGAAGTAGTTCCATAGTCTACTACAGGGCTCAGTAATTTGCATAATCCCAGTTGGAGAAGGAAATGACAACCCACTCCAGTGTTCTTGCCTGGAGAATCCCAGGGACGGGGAAGCCTGGTGGGCTGCCGTCTATGGGGTGGCACAGAGTCAGACACGACTGACGAGACTTAGCAGTAGCAGCAGTAGGAATGTAAGTATTAATGCTTTTACCAAGATTTATGATATAATTATACTGGGAAGATATGAGGAAGGATTGTTAGCGTATCCAAAACCTTACCTGCTATAATTAAAAGCTTAATTGCTGTTGCTGTTTAATCACTCAGTCATGTCCACTCTTTTTCAACCCCATCGACTGTAGTTCACCAGGCTCCTGTCCATGGGATTTGCCAGGCAAGATTACTGGAGTGGGTTGCCATTTTCTCCTCCAGGAGATCTTCCCAACTCAGGGTGAACCCATGTCTCTATGTCTCCTGCTGTGCAAGTGGATTCTTTATCACTGAGCCATCAGGGAAGCCCCTGAAAAGTTTAATAGATTCTGTCAAAATTAACCAATCAAGAGAAATCTGAATATGCACAGGTTTTAGAAGTATGGATGTAAATACCAGGAAAGGAGCTAAAATCTTCAAAAACAGCCACCTCTGGAAAGCATGACAATGAGGTGCTGGATATATATATTTTTTAATATAATGCCTACAATTTTATTATATGGGGGCTTTCCAGGTGCCTCAGTGGTAAAAATCCATTTGCCAATGCAGTAGATACTGGAGACTTGGGTTTCATCCCTGGGTTGGGAAGACCCTCTGGAGGAGGAAATAGCAACCCACTCCGGTATTCTTGCCTAGGAAATTCTATGGACAGAGGAACCTGGTGGGCTACAGTCCATGGGGTCTCAAAGAGTCAGACATGACTAAGCAACTAAGCAAACAGGCATTTTATTTTATGGGCAGGAGTCAACAAGGTGCAAGTAGAAAATGATGCCTCCACTGCTCTTTCAAATGCAGTCTGCAGTATCTTTTTTCCTCTATCCCTTGGGTAAAATTTCTAACAGTTCCAATTAGTATTTTAGGTTATTCTCAGCCAGTAAAATGTCCTCTGGTCATTTTTAGATCTAAGCATAGTAACTACCTAGTCCAGACTCAGGTCATATTTACAGAGCTCCACAATTTTTCCCATTTTAAACCTGTTCTCAATCCTCAGGATTGTTTTAGGATGGGAGCCTGCAGTGAAGGTTGGGAGTGGTGATGGGAGAGAAAGGAAGGCTTCTCTGTTTAATGTTTTTCCTTTTCCCTCATTCTCTGATTTTTTGTCTTGTGGGTAGTAATACTTTTGTGAGTTTCCCAGTAATACTTTTGTGTTTTTTCTGGGGCTCCCCTTAACTTTTTTGCTGTGAACAGTAATGGTTCTCCATTATTAGTTGTTCTCTTAGGATGACACATTGAGTTTCTGTACCAAATAACAGTTTCAGCCTTTAAAATGTACTATTTTAACTTGGCTTTGGACCATGTACACCTTCTGGGTCCACAGAGCTCATGCGAAAGTCTCACATTCCTATCAGACAAAATGGAAATGTAGCTCTCTTGTAAGGAATGAAAATATCAGAAAAGCTTCCTCTGTTTGCCCTGCTGCCAGAGCAACTCCACCTACTAAATTTCAGCTTTAGCCTTCCCAGATATGGTCAGTTACCAGAGCTTACATCCCTTTAAAATCTAAGAGATAAATTATCAGAATGATTCTTTCAAGGACCCTCTCATGCATCTTGAGATGAGTGGAAAGCATCCCATCCCCTCCACCTTATAGGGGTAAAAATCACACAGCACACGGCAGTACTCTCCAAGAATCCTCTTTTCCAGTTCCTTAGCCTCCATTTTTACTGCAGGATGTGGTTGGTGGTGGTTTAGTTGCTAAGTTGTGATCTACTTTTGCAATCCCATGGACTGTAGCCTGCTAGGCTCCTCTGTCCATGGAATTTTCCAGGCAAGAATATTGGAGTGGGTTGCCATTTCCTTCTCTAGATCTTCCCAACCCAGGGATCAAATCCAGATCTCCTGCATTGACAGGCAGACTTTTTACAGCTGAGCCAACTGGAAAGCTCCATTGCAGGCTGTGGAGGGTCATCAAAGCTGGGAGAATCAGTTCCAGTATTGGTTAGTTTGTACAACACAGATCTGTAAGCACTCAGCTTCAGAATAAAGGGGTATTTGGTTGCAATTGTTTTGTTCTTGGCCTTTGAGCATCAGATAAAACTGTAAAATCTGTTTCATTATGTTATTCTGCTGCATTAGCTCTTTGGTGCTATTTTTTGAACTATGTGCATTTTTAATTTGGACTAATAATGAAGGGCATTTTTTCTAAAAAAGAGCAAAAGTAATGAGAACCACAATATAAGTCAAATAATAGATTTTAATCCTGAGTCTTTTTTTCAAGTTTCTTGATAAAGGAAGACTTGGAAATGATACAGGCAGCAAACTTCAGGTAAGATTCAGGGTCACATCTGCAAAAGTCAAACTCAAATGCCCACAAGAACCTGACAGCTATGAAGTAGAGTAACACATAAAGTAGGTTACCCTGACAAAAACTATGGTACAGTTCTCATATCCCCCCAAAATAAAGAAATAACATAAAGAAATATGTGAGGCAAGGATATGCTAATTAACTGATGGAGAAATCCTTTCACAATTTTTATGTATTAATATATCAAATCACCAATATACTACAATGTGCACTTAAAATATCTTACAATTTTAAAATCAATTTTACCTCAATAAATTTGAAAATTAAAAAGCAAAACAAAAAATACAGTGCAAGTGTACTGAGCAGTGATAATCGTGTCAGGAAATAGGAGAGAGTGCAGGGATTCTGAGAGCCTGCACAAGGTAAAGCAGGTAGCTACTACTCAGTTGCAGCTGATTGTTATGCAGTGATTTAAAATCCTCAGCTTACAAAAAGAAACTGATTTTATGTAGACTTTCTTTTTTAAAAATTTTTTTGACAACTAATTGAAAATAACATGAACCATTTTCTAAAGAAAAATAAACATTAAAAAGAACTTGTCTCTCAGCCAGATCCAGCATGTAGTCAAATCCTCAGATTGCTTTGCACAATATCGTATATCAGTGCTATTAAATAGATGAATTATTTCCCATAATACTTTTCAATTTTCTCTAAGATTATAAATCCTAGATTAAAAGACCACTAGTCAAGGTGACTTAATCCACTCAACAAATATTTATCAAATACCTATAATTCTTCAAGGCACTATTTAAGGCACTAGGAAAAAAAAAAAGCCCTGTTTTCATGGAACTGAGTCTGTTGGCAAATTAGCATTAGGGAAGAAACATTGTCTTTATAAGCATCATTGTTGGTTTTTACTAAGCATTTATTTAACCCTTATAATAAAAAAAATAATAAAGTTACATTGGTCTCCTAATTTTACAGATGAGAAAATAAAAGTCTCAGAGACATTAAGGACCTTGATTAACTTAACACCAATATTAAATGGCACAATAGGGGCTTGAACTTAACTTTGTCTAACTTAAGGACTCTACATTTATGCTGAATGAAGATCAATAAAATGACATGGTTGGAACTTGAACTAATATAGAAAGATTACACATGAAAAAAGTTGATATGATGATCACACAAGCATCACAAAAGCGTGACATCAAGGCATCACAATTAGGATATTAGGAAATAGCAAATACAGATACACAAGCTTCATGTTAAGATATCAGAAATAAAGAAATTCTTTAGACAAACACATGACAAGTATGCAAGAGGTGAATGACTCAGCTAGGTTGCATTCAGTTCAGTTCAGTTCAGTCACTCAGTCTTGTCCAACTGTTTGCGACTCCATGAACCACAGCACACCAGGCCTCCCTGTCCATCACCAACTCCCGGAGTCTACCCAAACCCATGTCCATTGAGTCAGTGATGACATCCAACCATCTCATCCTTTGTTGTCCCCTTCTCCTCCTGCCCTCAATCTTTCCCTGCATCAGGGTCTTTTCAAATGAGTCAGCTCTTTGCATCTGGGGGCCAAAGTATTGGAGTTTCAGCTTCAGCATCAGTCCTTCCAATGAACACCCAAGAATGATCTTTAGGATAGACTGGTTGGATCTCCTTGCAGTCCAAGGGACTCTCAAGAGTCTTCTCCAACACCACAGTTCAAAGGCATCAATTCTTTGGTGCTCAGCTTTCTTTATCGCCCAACTCTCATATCCATACATGACTACTGGAATAACCATAGCCTTGACTAGACGGACCTTTGTTGGCAAAGTAATGTCTCTGCTTTTTAATATACTGTCTAGGTTGGTCATAACTTTCCTTTCAAGGAGTAAATGTCATTTAATTTCATGGCTGCAATCACCATCTGCAGTGATTTTGGAGGCCAGAAAAATAAAGTCAGCGACTGTTTCCACTGTTTCCCCATCTATTTGCCATGAAGTTGCATTAGATACCAAATAAAAGGAGACATGAATAATAATAGTAGCTTATACTATACAGATACTTTGTGTTTATTTAACAAAATTAGGAGTCAGTATTTCCAAGTTTGTTTCTAGCAGTTCAACTTTGCTAAAATCCCAGGTGTTTTCCAATGCTTCTTCTCAGGCAAATGTAACTTGCTGGCTTCTCTTCTCTGGCTTGTTACCTCAAGGTCACAAGTGTCTAAATGAGGAAGGGGGGGGGCGGATTTTCTCTATCTCCCTTTTGTGTGTCTTTACTAGAAAAAAATGTTAATTCTTCTATGTAGCCGGATATATTGTTTCTTGAATGAAATTTTGGTTTTATTAGCAACAGGAAGAAATAAATAGCTGTTGTATAAGTCACTAATAAAATCTTCCAAAATAAAAGACTTACTGTGCCTATTATATACATGATACTTTACAGTAAAAAAAAAAAAAAAAGTACAATGCAATGATCTATGACTACAAAACCTTAGTTTTTGTAAATAATCCTGAGTCAGATAGCTCATGGGGCTTCCCTGGTAGCCCAGCTAGTAAAGAACTCACCTGCAGTGCAGGAGATCCCGGTTCAATTCCTGGGTTCAGAAGATCCCCTCAAGAACGGTTAGGCTACCCACTCCAGTACTCATGGGCTTCCCTAGTGGTTCAGATGGTAAAGAATCTGCCTGCAATGCAGGAGGCCTAAGTTCAGTCCCTGGGTTGGGAAGATTCCCTGGAGGAGGGCACGGCAACCCACTCCAGTATTCTTGCCTGGAGATTCCCCATAGACACAGTGCCATGGGGTCTCAAAGAGTCAGAAATGACTGAGCAACTAAGCACAGCACAGATAGTTCATGGATTCAATCAGATGTATCAAAAGTAATGACCTGCAATAAATGAAAAGCCTTCTAAAGAAAAGTCAAAAATGAAAACTAAAATGCAGTCTTGACCTGTGTATAGTAGGAAAGACAGTGGATCTCTGCACTGAAAGATCAACCATATAGTTGGTGACAATATATTTTATTCCTACAATTCTTTAACCTTACTAGAGCTAGGTATATATAAAGACACATTCTTTTTTTAATAAGCAGTGAAATCAAGATATTCTTGTCTGACTTCTAGAAACCAATCCCTCCAACTTTCAGGTGCAGGCAGGCATGAAAATATTTCAAAATGAAACTGCCTCTGTACCTAGAAACAGAAAACACGTATACTTGATTAAAAGAATGCTGATTATTAGGTCCTTTCCTTATTTTCCTGTGTTTCTACAGCTCTGCAGACAAATTAAATATTAATTCCCCCAATTCTCTCTTCACACACATATTTTTTAAAAAGACAGCTGTGCCCTTTTTTATTTCTATATCTTAATATTTTACTTTCTCATTTGTTTCCTTTTTTGCTTTTCTCAAATCAAATATGATTTTAAACATTGGGAGATTATTTACAGATACTCAGCACACATATTTACAATAGGAGTCTTTTCCAAGTTTACTAAATCAAAGAAAACAGGAAATAAAGGTAAATAAATATAACCACAGAGCCTCACTAGACAGGAAACCAATGGATTGTATGTCTGATTTACTTACCCCTTTTCTGCAGATATTTGATGTTCTTTAATTGCTTCCCAACCCATTCTGGCAAGTGCTGTCAGGGCTTTGCCATAGTCCCCAACCCTTTGCTAATTTTCCCCATATACTCCACTGTTGTTCTTTTCCTCCCAAGAACTGACAGTTAACACCTTTGGATGAGGGTGTTTCACAGGCTGACCTCTGTTTGCTGGAACCAGCACAAGGAAATGCAGAAGAATCCCTCTATCCATCCAGACCCAGTGGACTCCTCTAACCAATGGCTGCTCTGTACTGAAGTTCTAAAATTTCTGTTCTCCTGGCTATGACAAAGATAACACAGAAGCGATACTTGTACTGTTCATAGAGTTCTGTGAGATTGAACCAAAGTTTTCTTTTATGGAACTTTGCCCTTTTGCTTGCCTTTATTCTTCTTCTGGTCCCACTTCCTAAATCCTCTAGCAGTCTGTATTTGTTTCCTGGGGTTGCTATAAAAAATAAGAGATAGGGAATCTGCCTGATAAAAAATTCCAAATAATAAGAGTGAAAATGATCCAAAATCTTGAAATCAAAGTGGAATCACAGATAAATTGCCTGGACACAAGGATTGAGAAGATGCAAAAATGGTTTAACAAGGACCTAGAAGAAATAAAAAAGAGTCAATATATAATGAATAATGCAATAAATGAGATCAAAAACACTCTGGAGGCAACAAATAGTAGAATAACAGAGGCAGAAGATAAGATTAGTGAAGTAGAAGATAGAGTGGTAGAAATAAATGAATCAGAGAGTAAAAAAGAAAAATAAAAGAAATGAGGACAATCTCAGAGACCTCCAGGACAATGCTAAATGCCCCAACATTCGAATCATAGGAATCCCAGAAGAAGAATACAAAAAGAAAGACCATGAGAAAATACTTGAGGAGATAATAGTTGAAAACTTCCCTAAAATGGGGAAGGAAATAATCACCCAAGTCCGAGAAAACCAGAGAGTCCCAAACAGGATAAATCCAAGGCAAAATACCCCAAGACACATATTAATCAACTTAACAAAGATCAAACACAAAGAACAAATATTAAAGCAGCAAGGGAAAAACAACAAATAACACACAATGGGATTCCCATAAGGATAACAGCTTACCTTTCAATAGAAACTCTTCAGGCCAGGAGGGTAAGTCAAGACATACTTAAAGTGTTGAAAGAAAATAACCTACAGCCCAAATTACTATACCCAACAAGGATCTCATTCAAATATGAAGGAAAAATCAAAAGCTTTACAGACAAGCAAAAGCTGAGAGAATTCAGCACCACCAAACCAGCTCTCCAACAAATGCTAAAGGATATTCTCTAGACAGGAAACACAAAAAGGGTGTATAAACTCAAACCCATAGCAATAAAGTAAATGGCAATGGGATCATACTTATTAATAATTACCTTAAACATAAATGGGTTGAATGCCCCAACCAAAAGACAAAGACTGGCTGAGTGGATACAGAAATAAGACCCCTATATATGTTGTCTACAAGAGACCCACCTCAAAACAGGGGACACATACAGACTGAAAGTGAAGGGCTGGAAAAAAATTTTCCATGCAAATAGAGACCAAAAGGAAGCAGGAATAGCAATACTCATATCCGATAAAATAGACTTTAAAATAAAGGCTGTGAAAAGAGACAAAGAAGGACACTACATAATGATCAAAGGATCAATCCAAGAAGAAGATATAACAAGTATAAATATATATGCACCCAACATAGGCACACCACAATATGTAAGACAAATGCTAACAAGTATGAAAGGGGAAGTTAACAATAACACAATAATAGTGGGAGACTTTAGTACCCCACTCACACCTATGGATAGATCAACTAAATAGAAAATTAACAAAGAAACACAAACTTTAAACGATACAATAGACCAGTTGGACTCAATTGATATCTATAGGACATTTCACCCCAAAACAATGAATTTCACCTTTTTCTCAAGCGCACACAAAACCTTCTCTAGGATAGATCACTCCTGGGCCATAAATCTAGCCTTGGTAAATTCAAAAAACTTGAAATCATTCCAAGCATCTTTTCTAACCATAATGCATTAATATTAGATCTCAATTACAGGAGAAAAACTTTTAAAAATTCCAACATATGGAGGCTGAGCAACACGCTGCTGAATAACCAAAAAATCACAGAAGAAATCAAAAAAGAAGTCAAAATATGCATAGAAATGAATGAAAATGAAAACACAATAACCCAAAACCTGTGGGAAACTCTAAAAGCAGTGCTAAGGGGAAAGTTCATAGCAATACATGCATACCTCAAGAAATAAGAAAAAAGTCAAATAAATAACCTAACTCTACACCTAAAGTAACTAGAAAAGGAAGAAGTGAAGAACCCCAGGGTTAGTAGAAGGAAAGAAATTTTAAAAATTAGGACAGAAATAAATGCAAAGAAACAAAAGAGGCCATAGCAAAAATCAACAAAGCCAAAAGCTGGTTCTTTGAAAGGATAAATAAAAATGACAAACCATTAGCCAGACTCATCAAGAAACAATGGCAGAAAAATCAAATCAACAAAATCAGTAATGAAAATGGAGAGATCACAAGAGACAACACAGAAATACAAAGGATCATTAGAGACTATTATCAGCAATTATATGCCAATAAAATAGACAATGTGGAAGAAATGGACAAATTCTTAGAAAAGTACAACCTTCCAAAACTGAACCAGGAAGAAATAGAAAATCTTAACAGATCCATCATAAGCACGGAAATTGAAAATTAATTCAGAAATCTTTCAGCAAACAAAAGCCCAGGTCAAGACAGCTTCATAGCTGAATTCTACCAAAATTTTAGAGAAGAGCTAACACCTATCCTATTCAAACTTTTCCAGAAAGTTACAGAGGAAAGTAAACTTCCAAACTCATTCTATGAGACCACCATCACCCTAATACCAAAACCTGACAAAGATGCCACACAAAAAAAGAAAACTACAGGCCAATATCAATGATGAATATAGATACAAAAATCTTAACAAAATTCTAGCAATCAGAATCCAACACATTAAAAAGATCATACACCATGACCAAGTGGCCTTTACCCCAGGGATGCAAGGATTCTTCAATATCCACAAGTTAATCACTGTAATACACCACATTAACAAATTGAAAAATAAAAGCCGTATGATTANATGATGAATATAGACACAAAAATCTTAACAAAATTCTAGCAATCAGAATCCAACACATTAAAAAGATCATACACCATGACCAAGTGGCCTTTACCCCAGGGATGCAAGGATTCTTCAATATCCACAAGTTAATCACTGTAATACACCACATTAACAAATTGAAAAATAAAAGCCGTATGATTATCTCAATAGATGCAGAGAAAGACTTTGACAAAATTCAACATCCATTTATGATAAAAACTCTATTCCCCGGTGGCTCCGACAGTAAAGAAACCGCCTGCAATGCGGGAGACCTGGCTTCTATCCCTGGGATGGGAAGATCCCCTGGAGAAGGCCATGGCAACCCACTCCAGTATTCTTACCTGGAGAATCCCCATGGGCAGAAGAGCCTGGCAGGCTACAGTCCATGGGGTCACAAAGAGTCTGACATGACTGAGAACTAAGCACACAGGAGTAGGTTGGTCTGCCCTAGTGGCTCAGTGGTCAGGAATCCACCTGCCAATGCAAGAGACGCTGGTTCAGTCCTTGGGTCAGGAAGATCTCCAAGAGAAGGAAATGGCAACCCACTCCAGTATTCTTGCCTGGAAAACCCCATGGAGAGAGGAGCCTGGCAGGTTACAGTCCATGGGGTTGCAAGAGTCAGACATGACTTCACCACCACCATGCTCAGACTGACCGATAAGTAAGTGACCGAGACTCAGTGTGAGTGACAGCAAAACCCACAAAACTAGCCTGCATGAGGAAACTGTCTGAAGCTGCAAGAGGGCAGCTCAGCAGAGGCGTGTGGCATCTGACTGCCCTTTGCTGGTCATGTTCTGGACCCCCGTCACTATACAGAAGTGATGGAAGAAGGGATGGCTACGGGGGTGATGAACGCTGACTCAGCTCAGGCAGCACGTTTGCCGATACATACTGTATCTACATAGAAACATCTTATCCTTTAGTTAAATGTAATAGATATACTCTTGCTTAAGTGGTGAGTGATTTACTCTCGGCAAAGCTTCAAAGAGGAAAATATCAGCACCTGTGATCCAAGGCAGACGAAGAAATTGGTCAAACACTAACGTGTAGATACGAACTTTCAAATGGGACAGACAATAGATTGGGGGGGGGGAACCCTATGATATGAATGAAGACCCCTCTGCTGGTCCCGGAGCAGGAGCAGAAAAGCAAACTGATGGCATGTAGTACAAGAACTAACCGTGGGAGAAGCGGCTGGTAAGAGCTTCAAGCATGTTCAGTCTCCATCTAGCTTCAGGTAAGGGCAAGACTCTGGTCCAAGAAGCACACACACCAACAAGCCCAGTCGTATTAATACGACCAAGACTGCATTAAAGACAGTTGAAGGGACATGCAGCTGCTCAGGAAGCACACCCAGGCACGGGCAGGAATGACCAGCAGGTGGCGCCATACTCATTTCTCTGTTAGTGTCAGCCTTTTTGGCTTTCCAGGTGATGCCAGTGGTAAAGAATCCGCCCGCTGATGTAGGAGACGTGGGTTCCATCCCTGGGTCAGGAAGATCCCCTGGAGGAGGAAATAACAACCCACTCCAGTATTCTTGCCTGGAAAATCCCATGGAGAGAGGAGCCTCGTGGGCTACAGTCCATAGCGTTGCAAAGAGCTGGACATAACTGAAGTAACATACACACAGTTTGGTGAGAGTTGGCTATTGGACTTGAGTAAAAGCATCGACTGGGATTAGCTGGAGAAGAACTAATAAGACCTTTCAAGCATTACAGCTTGTTGTTTGCAGCAGCTATTGATAGCAACACTTCACAGCCTTAATCCAGGTATTTCCAAGGCCAGATCTGAATGAACACTATCCACATGGTACAGCCAAGGGAAGTAGTTATATAAATGTGTGCGTTAGTTGCTCAGTCATGTCTGACTCTTTGCAACCCCATGGACTGTAGCCCACCAGGCTCTTCTGTCCATGGGATTCTCCAAGCNTTAAAAGCTTCTGCACAACAAAGGAAATTATAAGCAAGGTGAAAAGACAGCCTTCAGAATGGGAGAAAAGAATAGCAAATGAAGCAATGACAAACAACTGATCTCAAAAATATACAAGCAACTCCTGAAGCTCAATTACAGAAAAATAAATGACCCAATCAAAAAATGGGCTAAAGAACTAAATATACATTTCTCCACAGAAGACATAAAGATGGCTAACAAAAACATGAAAAGATGCTCAACATCACTCATTATCAGAGAAATGTAAATCAAAACCACAATGAGGTACCATTTCACGCCAATCAGAATGGCTGCAACCCAAAAGTCTACAGGCAATAAATGCTGGAGAGCGTGTGTTGAAAAGGGAACCTTCTTACACTCTTGGTGGTAATGCAAACTACACAGCCACTATGGAGAACAGTGTGGAGATTTCTTTAAAAAATGGAAATAGAACTGCCTTATGACCCAGCAATCCCACTGCTGGGCATACACACTGAGGAAACCAGAATTGAAAGAGACACGTGTACCCCAATGTTCACTGCAGCACTGTTTATAATAGCCAGGACATGGAAGCAACCTAGATGTCCATCAGCAGATGAATGGATAAGAAAGCTGTGGTACATATACACAATGGAGTATTACTCAGCCATTAAAAAGAATACATTTGAATCAGTTCTAATGAGGTGGATGAAACTGGAGCCGATTATACAGAGTGAAGTAAGCCAGAAAGANTTATAATAGCCAGGACATGGAAGCAACCTAGATGTCCATCAGCAGACGAATGGATAAGAAAGCTGTGGTACATATACACAATGGAGTGTTACTTGGCCATTAAAAAGAATACATTGGTATGGAGAGGGAGGTGGGAGGGGGGTTCAGAATGGAGAACATGTGTACACCCGTGGCAGATTCATGATGATGTATGGCAAAACTAATGCAATATTGTAAAGAAAAGAGCCTCCAATTAAATAAATTTATTTAAAAAATTTAAAAAAAAATAAAAAGAATACATTGGAATCGGTTCTAATGAGGTGGATGAAACTGGAGCCGATCATACAGAGGGAAGTAAGCAGAAAGAAAAATATCGATACAGTATACTAACACATATATATGGAATTTAGAAAGATGGTAATGATAACCCTGTATGTGAGACAGCAAAAGAGACACAGATGTATAGAACAG
>SJYX01022673.1:0-13083 GCA_006410675.1 Oreotragus oreotragus
CCTTGAAATCATGTCACACGGACTGGCCATGAGCTACTACTACTACTAAAAAATCTGTTTTTCAAAAGTTAAGACTCAATTTCCAGATGTCTGCTTTGGGGAGCCAAACCACTGTTGATCTGTGTCCAGTTCATCATGGAATAAAGTCCGAACTCCTCACCCGAGCCTTTCAGACCTTCCACGGCCGACTCCCCCTTCCTGCCCCTAGTAGGAATCCACTCGGCCTTTGGCTTCTCTACTCTGGGCTTCCCAGGTTGTGCCTCTACACACCGGCCCAGCTCCAGGGACCCTCTCATTTGTCAGAGCAACCGCAAGACACAACTCCAGGGGGACGCCACTGCCTTCCCAGGGCACACGTGTGCAACACAGCACAGTCCTCCAGTCTGCCTGCCTTCACCATCTCTCTGCTGAGGACGCCTCTCTCCCCCACGGCACACTCTCTCTCCCCAACCTTCTTGGTGCCCCCATCACCTTGGGATCACTTCAGTGCTTTGACACTGACTGTCTCGTATTCCCTTGATCTGGATGGGTGGGACTGGGTCCCTGACTAGAGCATAATTTCCCCGGGGGAGTGGGGAGCAACTGGGTCCTGAGTCTGTAGAAACCACCCTCACTCCCAGGGTAGTGGGTTGAGAATTTGGCATTGGTTTTCAAAGTGTGATCCTGGGAGCAGCAACCAGCACCTGGCAACACAAATTTAGGAATGCAAAATCTCGCCCACCCCCCGCCAATGTCAGACACTCTGGAGGTGGGCCCAGCACAAGCAAGGCGCCAGGCATTTCGGGACGCATAGCAAGTCTGAGAACCACCCAGGAACGGGGTCCTCTGCACACCCTGCTGGGTTCGCTGAATTGATTAGCAGCATTTTCCAACTCGGAGAGGTTCAGGCCCACTCGGGGCTGGTCCCTCATGGGGACCCAACTCCCACATTTAGTGTAAAGAATCAGAACCAGCTGGTTCAGAGAGCCTCCCCAGCAGCCTGACACACTGTCACGTCCAGGCTAAACACAAGCAGCACCGTCAGACAGGCTGCCTCCAGCTCTCCTCCAAAGGGCACCCTGGTCAACAAACCCTCCCTGGTACAGCTAACTAGGTGGGCATATTATTCATCGACCGACTAGAGTTGAGCAGCGACCTCATCTCCCCACCGAGTGACCCTTCCCAGCAGCAGTAGGTACTTTTCCAACCCGGAGCTTGGCAGCTCCAAGACCCCCCTCCAAGACTCCCCTCCAAGTCCCTCACACCTTTCACAGCCTGCCCCCGCTAAACCCCCAACATTCCAGCTCCCAGGCAGAACCTGGGTGGAGAGGGGAGGTCAGACAGGGAATAAAGAGCCAGGTTCCCGGCCCCACCAGACGCACAGACTCCGAATCTGTAGCAGAGGGCCCAGTGCTGAACCGGCTTTCCTGGAAAATCTTATCAGACGATCTAAACACAAACCCGCCCTCCTTCCTGGACAGATGGGGAAACTCAGGCCCCAGGAGAGTGACTTGGGGCCTCCCAGACCATCCCAGACCATGGAGCACTCTCGCCATCTCCTCAGCCCCCTCTCATGACCTGGATCTACACCCAGAGTTCCTAACACACTTCTGAACCCTCCGCTGGCTCAGCCTTGCCTCCCCAGTTAAACTGCAAGGGTCTAGGGGCGCGCCAGGCCACAGTTTTGAGTTCCCCGCCCCTGCTCCCACCCCTTAGTACTGTGCTCAGAGCTGGGCGCAGGAAGCATCAATAACTGGTCCAGGAACGCTGACCCGCCCAGGCAGCCCGCACTCATCAGCAGCGTATGCACTGAGATGAATCCACCAGATCACCAGATTGTCACCTTGAAACACTCTAGAAGATCTGTCCCAGGAGAGCTAGAGAACATACCTACTCTGTGGGGAAGCAAACAGCCACCTGAAGAGCTGCCCAGAGAGGAGGCCAGAGCAACGGTGGTGGGGGATGCAGAGGATGAGGCTGCAGGGTCAGCGGGGCAGGCTTCCCCTCCTTGTGGATTCTGCTCAGAGAAGCACAGCTGGGAAACGGGACACAGCGCTCACACTTTCTCACCTCTGCCCCTCCAGAGCCCTGACGCTGTCACACCGGAAAGGTGACGATGAAGCCGAGACAAAGAGGAATCGGAGGAGAAAACACGCCCGCCCAGTCTCTGGCTCCCAGGGAATCCTCACAGATGCCCCCCGCCAAGAGCGTGGGCCACAGGACAGGCACCCCCCAACCCCGCCCCACCGCACGGAGGTGACTGTCTGCTGAGATCTGAGCTGCCGGGGCTCCAGGGCAGGCCTGACTGGCACTCAAACGTTGCCCGAGCCAGCCCTGCCCTGGTCCTCCCCGCCTTCCTGCCTCGGTCAGAGAGGCCGGCAGTACGGACAACCCCCAACAGCTCCGTGGCCTGAGATAGCGGAAGTGTGTTTTATGCTCCCGGGACATGGGTGTCTATATTTCACCCTTTTCATTTTCATATTTGCCCAAATCTCATGACACACAGTTTACGCTGTTGTCACAGAGCACAACTGTTCTAGGCATAGAACCAGTTGCTCAGCCAGTCTGGCTAAACCAGGTCATGCTGTGGTGACGACAACCATCCACTGCAGACCAGGCTTGTTGCCATCACGCAGGGTTCCAGGCTGCGGCAGGAGCCAAGCTCTCGAATGTGGCCGACCGTTCTGTTGTGCAGGGCCTTGAGCTGGTCATTAAACGCCCCAACCGGGAGGTGAAACCCAGCATACGCTGTCCACACTCTACTGGCCAGAACTCATGACCCCACCCCACAACAAGGGGCATAGGACGGACAATCCAAGGCAAAGACAGAGCTGACAACCACCCACCCGCAAACACACACACAGCCCCCCGGGGCAGGTGCCTGACATTCTTACACCCGAGCTTCATGCCTTTCCCTCCCCTGTGAGAAGCCAAGCTTTCTCCTGGTCTTTGTCATTTTCACTCCAGGATAAAGGAAAGCTTTCCAAGCCAGTTTAGAAAGAGAAATCTATGAAGATGATTGAAATGTGATTTTCAAAGAAAATGACAGGGAACAGACATTATTACAATATATAATATCACAATCTCACAGTATATAACAACACTTCACTCTATAACATAGCACACTTTTAGCTATAACAGGCAGCTGAAATTAAAGGTTTTCTAGTGATGGCAACATGACGGGACATCAGATAGGACTGCGAGAGTGAGTCAGGCAGAATGTACAAAGGAAAATTTCGAGAATGAGTTTAACAGCAGTTCAAGGATACAAAAGGAGGCCAGAGAAGGCCTGCCCTGCAAGTACGGCCCCTTGAAACCCATCAAAAGCTGATGGCGTCAGTTCTGTGAGGATGCTTGGTGACTCTAACCAGCCTTCCTTTTCTTTTTTCCCCCCAAGAGAGAAGGGTGGGAGAGACCTTGGAAAGGTAGCCATGGGTGGTATGAAACTGGAACAGCAACAAGAATCTATTGAGGTGGGGTGGGGGAGGGGCCCCCTCACCATCGGGGGATGCAGATGCAGAAAAGGAGTCCAGAGAAGCACACGGGACCCTGGAGCTGCCCCCTGGCCCAGAGCTGCAGTGCTCTGGCTGCTTCCCCAGGTCCAGTCATACCACCCCAGGATGTGGGTGCCTGGAATCGTTCAGAACGGGGCCTTCCTGGAGGACGCTCCCTGCTGTCTGCAGAGATCAGAACATGGTGGAGGGTGGACAAGTCAAGACGACTCTCAAAAACTGTGAGTCAGTAAATCGATCCCACGTGAGGAAAACTTTGCCAAGCATCGGAATACGGGAACAATACCCAAGTCATTCTTTGGGTATTCCAAAGTCACTATGGCTTGCCAAGACGCTTCCGGTTGTTCTTTGCATGTCAGTCAACTCGAATGTAATACAAACATTTATTGAGTGTTAGCTCTGCACCAGACTCTGCAAATCTAAGAGCAAGAGCTCGAAAGAGAGAGCACCAGGCACGAAGCCTTCTCTCGAGGAGCTCCCAGGTCTGAGGCGCACATGCTGCGTGCTTAATGCAGAGTGAGGAGAGGCTGAGAGCAGCAAGGCTGAGCAGCAGGGGCTCAGAGCCCGAGGTGAGGCTGAGCCCGCAGGGGGAGGGAGCAGAGGATCAGGGGAGGCTCCTTGCAGGATCTGACAGTTAAGCTGGGATTTATAACATTTCTCCAGCATGAGGTTTGGGGTAGTGGTAGGCCAGGAAGGTTTTACGGGGATATCTTACGAAATATGGAAAATCCAGAGCCATGACACACCAGGATAGATCTGAGGAATGAATGCAAATGTGAAAGGAAGAGTTCAAGAGATGTGGGCAAGGGCCGCAGCACAAGGGGCTTTCCAGGTGGTGCTAGTGGTAAAGAAGTGAAGTCACCCAGTCGTGTCTGCTCTTTGCAACCCCATGAACTGTAGCCTATGAGGTTCCTCCATCCATGGAATTTTCCAGGCAAGAGTACTGGAGTGGGTGGCCGTTTCCTTCTTCAGGGGATCTTCCCGACTCAGGGGTTGAACCTGGGTCTCCAGCATTGCAATCAGACAATTTTACCATTTGAGCCACCAAGGAAACTCCCCAGGGGTAAAGAACCCACCTGCCAATGTGGGAGACACAAGAGACTCGGGGAAGACCCCCTGGAGGAGGGCATGGCAACCCACTCCAGTATTCTTGCCTGGAGAATCCCATGGACAGAGGAGCCTGATGGGCTACAGTCCCCTGGGTTGCAGAGTCAGACATGACTGAAGCGACTTAGCCAGCACAAAGCGCTTTGCGTTGAATTGACTCTAGAGCATGGAGGCAGCCAGGGCAGGAGGTCAGGACACCTTAAGAGGCTGGACCAGGTAAGAGACAGTCCAGGTGAGAGGAAGGCTGAACCAAGGCAGTGGTGGTGGGCACTGAGGGGAGGCTGCAGGTATGAGAAATATTTCAGAAGTGGAATCCCTAAAATTAGGTTGTCTTAATGCAAAGTTGAGAGTGAGGGTGAAGGTGAAGGGAGGATGTGAGGGAGCCAGAGGAAGGAGAATGTGTCATAAAGGGCATACATAAAGGGTCCACATAAAGGGTCCCAAAGGATCCACAGCTCATCTGCGGCAGAGACCTCAGGCAGACAAGGATGGAGCGGCTGGCAACCATAGGAAATGCGTGGCCTCTGAGAGGAAAAGGGAGCTCTCGCCATGACTTACATGTTCTAGAAACCTCATTGTATGGCAAAGGGGAAGGGAAGAGGGGCCCCGAGGGGCCCAGGTGTGTTTTCTTTTTACCACAGGATGGAGGAATAGTTTTCTGCCCGAAGGGGAAGAAGCCAGTGGAGGGCGATGGGAATTTGAAGATGAGAGCTGGGAAGGGAAGGGCTACTAGGTGGTGCCAGGAGTGGATGAAGTCTGGGATGCACAGGTGGGAGAAACCTGTGTGGGAGCCCACGAATTTGGGACATCTGGTCTCCCCGTGTCAGGCAGCCCTCCTAAGGAATGATGTCCAGAGACTCACAGGCGACAGAATACAGAACACAATGGTGTTCATGCCATATTTTCATTTCTATAGAAGTCTTAGTTTCTCAAAAAGTTTGCATGAATGATCTCACTCATCCCATGCAATGACTCTGTGAGATAGGCGTGAATGGTCCCACGAGACCCAAGAGAACGCTTCCTCGGACTCACAGGGTGAGTGATGGGGCCAGTGTTGATAACCTGGCTTCCTGGCTCCGGTCTGCTCCTTGCCCTGGGGTCCCAGCAACTTCAGAATCCCAGCTCTCGATCCCACAGGGGACTCACGCTAACTCATGTTAGGGTTAGGGTTAGTCTTTTGCTAAATATACAGTTTCAATGTACGCATTTAATTTTATCTAACCTTGCAAAAATACGTCCAGAATCAGGCTTAAAACATATCAAGTTGTTGTCATTGGTTAGTCACTAAGTCATGTCTGAGTCCTTGCAACCCATGGACTGTAGCCTTCTAGGCTCCTCTGTCCATGGGATTACCCAGGCAGGAATACTGGAGTGGGCTGCCATTTCCTCCTCCAAAACATATCATAGCATCTACTAAACATGATTTTCAAAAAATTTTACTAGGAACGTTGAGATTCTGATGAACCCTCTCTCCCCTCTTGTGTCTTCATTCATGCCCTATGCTGCGTCATATGGAGAGCAGGTCTCAAAGCAGGGGCATGCTGGGATTTGGGGGAAGCCCTTAAGAAATATTAAGCTTAGGATGCATCTGGGATCATGGGATCAGAACCTCTTTGGGGTTGGGGGCTGGGAGGGGGTGGCAATCAGAAGCATCCAAGGGATTCAACTGCCCAGGGAGGACTCAGAACCCTGATGTGGAGGAAAAGACAGCCCCAGGTTTATGCGAGGTGCCCAAGACAGAAAGGGAGAAGCTGAAGCTAGACAGATTCAAAGAGTCTGGTCAAACACACAGGCCCATCAGACAATATATCAGGAGGAAAGACACAGAGAGAAACTGCCTCCAGCCATGTAATTCCAGCTCTATCTGCCATAAAGCTTTTGCCCCTGATGGGCATGCTCCCATTTGCCTTTTTGAATGCTGTCCCACAAGAAAGGCAGGTTTGGGTATTTCCTCCCCTTTTACAGATGAGATAACTGAGGCCTGAAGCTGTGAAATGCCTGCCCAGGGTTGTCATCTTTATGGAATAAAAACAACCCAAGTAGAGGACCAGACCCCACTTCCCAAGAGGAACCTCTGGGACAGAGAGCTGACACTGGTCCCTCCCCATTGCCGAGGTCTTCCCACATAGGGGCCCTTCTCATATTCCTAAGGGGGACCCTTGCCAGTGAGCTCACCTCTCCCCCGAGTCACAGGGTATTCCTTGATGGCCGCGCAACTCTCTCTAACAATCCTGCAACACACACTGTTTCATGCCCCCAGTGGAAGTCTTGTCACCTGCATCACCGAGTTCCCTTACATCTCTAACGAACATAAGAAGCTTGGGTAAGTTCTTAAGTAACTCCACCCACCACCTCAAATGGCTCTAAGAAAGGTACAGACAGCCCCCTGCCTCCTGCTCCAAATCAGAGCCCTTTCTTGTCTCTCACGAGACATGGAGCTCTGACAGCCCCCAAGTACTCACCATGACATCACCTCACACAGCATCTGGAAGGAGGCAACGCCCACCCCAATGCCTGCTGTCTGGCTGGGAAGCTGTAATGTGCACACAGGAAACAGGAAAACCAAGAGTTCAACTGGGTGAAACTGACCTTGGATGTGTTCCAGCTCTTGGGCAAGTCATCCAATCTCTTTTTACCTCAGTCTACCCTGGTGGCTCAGGGGTAAAGAATCCACCTGCAGTGCAAGAGTTTCAATCCTTGGGTCAGGAGGATTCCCTGGAGAAGGAAATGGCAATCCAGGCCAGTATTCTTGCCCGGAAAATTCCAAGGACAGAGGAGCCTGGCGGGCTACGGTCCATGGGGTTGCAAAGAGTCGGACAGGACTGAGTGACTAAACAACAGAAACTCATCAAAATAATGGAGACGCTAAAACTAATACTACCTTAGACGGCAGTGTGGGGTCAAATGAATTAATCTATAACAGTGCCCAGAAGGTGCACTAAATTAAAGATATTTGGGCTCCAAAATGCTGTTTGTTATTGCTATTTGGTGTTTACTAGGTGCTCATAGGAGACCATGCAGCCTAGAGTAGTCAGGAGACAATTTCAGCGTGAGGCTGGGCTTTTCAACATCGATACAGTTGACAAGGGAGAGCACCATGCAAGAGGAGGACAGAAAATGAGATGCTCAGAGTTGGAATGGGGCGTTCACTGGCTGTCAGGAAGCCATGAAGTGTGAGGCCGAGGCCTGACCCCCCTAGAATTCCTGCCACTGCTGCAAGACAGACCACATTATTAAAGAAAATACCCCACAGGAACCGAAACCAAACAACTGCAGGCAACAGGAGTTCAGGAAACCTTTGGCTCTATCTCCAAGGCAATTGAAAAGAGCTCAAAACAGATTAAAATATGAGATGAATTTTGAAGCCCAGGAATGAGAGAAAATGAATCCTGTGACTGAGGAGCCAATGTGATTATTTCATTATTTGGTTAGAAAGTTAAAATGTGCAGGAAATGTCAGATGCTTTCTCAAGATGGAGGGAGGTTAGGGAGAGTGTGGCATGGTGGTGGGGGGGGGTGGATATTCTTTTTAATACTAAAAAATAGCTGTACCTCGACTTGGCTGAAATCAGAATAATCCCCTTGTGAGGGCAACTGGCCCTTCTGCCAGTCTGTGTAAGATTGTTTTAAGAAACACATCCTGCCTTTTAAAAGAACTCTCCCATCCAATAAAATGAATCAAATCCCATGAGCCCCCAGGTGAAGAGCACCTCACCCCACCCTTCAAGGCACTGATGATGGCTTAGCCCCCAACCAGAGCTGGTAGAAAGCCCAGTCACCAGCAGCTTCTCCCTGCAGTCTCTCTCCGGCTTTCCTGCCCAGATTGATCCCTCTCTTCTCTGGACAATCCCCACCCTTAGGTCTGTTTAC
The DNA here is from genome assembly GCA_006410675.1 of Oreotragus oreotragus. Classification (NCBI taxonomy): domain Eukaryota; kingdom Metazoa; phylum Chordata; class Mammalia; order Artiodactyla; family Bovidae; genus Oreotragus; species Oreotragus oreotragus. The sequence continues at coordinate 8,468 of SJYX01022673.1, forward strand.
TGTCTAGGACACCCTGTGTCCCTATGCCCCCATCTCCATGTCCATCATTCATTCAGTTATTCACTAAAAGTTTCTTAGGTACCAACTTGCAGGCTGTGCTGGATGCTGAGGACACAATGGCATGGGAGGCCTGGTCCCTTCCTGCAGAGAGGCACCCATCTATTAAAGAAGACAGCTGGGCAGTGGGCAGCAGAGAGGGCTGGGGAAGCCAGAGAGAAGGGCCGGTTAATCCTGCCTGCAGGGCAGGGGCCAGGCAAACCCTCAAAGGAGGCACCATCTGGGCCTGACCTTTGAGTTGGCTTTGATTATGCAGAGAAGAGTAAAGGGAATTCCAGTTGGGGGAACAGAAGAAAGCAAAGGCCCATGGCCAGGAACTGTGACCCTAACCCAAGGGAGAGTGAAGAGGCGAGTTTGGCTTGTGTGAACAGGCCACGTGAGAGGCGAGAGGGAAAGCTAAGGGAATAAACTGAGGCCTGATGGATGGGGCCTTTTGTATTTTAATATTTCAACATAAGGACTTCCCTGGTGGCTCAGATGGTAAGCGTCTCCCTACAATGTGGGAGACCCAGGTTCAATCCCTGGGTCAGGAAGATCTCCTGGAGAAGGAAATGGCAACCCACGCTAATATTCTTGCCTGGAAAATTCCAGGGACGGAGGAGTCTGGTGGGCTACAGTCCATGGTGTTGCGAAGAGTAGGACACGACTGAGCGACTTCACTTTTCTTTCAACACATTAAATGGTTTGAATTCAAAAGGTACAAAAGGATATATAGTGAAAAGTCACTTTCCCATCCCTGCCCCTAGCTAGCCTATTCCCCATCTCAAAGGCAACCAATGTTAGCAGTTTCTTATGTACCCTTACAGAGATATTTTATTCACATACAGGAAAATAGATACCTCTTTTGCCCTTCATGAACAAATGGTAGCATTATATATATATATATATATAAAAAACCTTTCTACCTTTTCCATTTAATTTTATATATTGTAAACCAGTAGTTCTCAAAATAGAGTGTGTATCATGATTACCCACTGGCTTGCTAAAACACAGACTGTGGAGCCTCACTTCAGGGTCTCACATTCAGTTGGTCCAGGGTGGGACCTGAGGTCATACATCCCCATCAAGCTCCCAGGTGACACTGCTGGCCAAGGAACCATACTCTGAGAATCCCTTGTATAGATCACGCTACCTGAATTTATAAAGAGCTGCCTCCTTCATCTTGTGGCTGTGTAGCATTCCATTGATTGGATGTACAGTGATGTATTTACCCAGCCCCTCCCATTTGGATTGTTTCCTTTTGTTATTTCCAACAATTCTACAGTGATTACATTTGTGCATTCATTCCTGCATTCATGTGGGGGTAGACATCTGGGATACAGTCTGGGTCAAAGGCTTTGCACACCGGCCATTTTGACAGATAACTGCCAGAAACTTGGAGAGAAACTTAAATGCTAATATAAGAAAATCTGAATTGTAACTAATACAGACATTTAAGCAGAAGACTAGTAAGGTCAGGTATATGCTTTAGGAAAACTAAACTGGCTCCACAGTGAAATGTGGATTAGAGTAGAAAACTAACCATGTGGAGGACAGATTCCAAGGGCATCCCACGAGACCCGCCTGCAAATGATCATACCTTTGAGTGTGGGTGGGACCCAAAACTGAGCCTAACCAGTGCAATCTGGCAAAGATGATGGGGTGTCACTTTGGTGATCACAGTACATTATTTTGCTCCATTTTGATAATAGCTGGACACTAGAGACACTCTTTCTTCCTTTCTAGTTTTGTGAAGCAAGCATCCATGAATCCCACAGCTAGAATAACCACATGAAAAAGGAAATGGATTCTTCCCCAACTGAGTCTCCTGATTAGAACCCAGTCCTTGATTGCAGTTTTATGAGAGCCTTTAAGGCCAAGACTTAGCTCAGATGTGCCAGGACTTACGGTTCACAGAAATAATAAGCCCATGAGATAATAAATGTGTGTTGTTTCAAGCAACTAACTTTGCACTGACTTGTTTGGTAGCAAAAGAAAACTAAAACAAACATTTAGGCAGGTTCTCAAAAAATAGGCTATAATGGTGAAGGCCTGAAGTGAACAGACGTCAAGGGCAGAAGAGGGGAATAGGGATGAGGGGCGGGTGTGGCAGATATTTAAGAAGGTAGCAGGCAAGTGATTCTCAAGAGGAGCAGACAGAGGTAAATCCTACCATCATGGGGCAAGATGGCTGGAAAATGTCCCTGAAACAGGCTCAGCCCGTTTTCATGAGGTCAAATCGCAGAGCAGTCCGAAGTGGGGAGAATCAGACGTGCTTGCTCCTTAACCCTCTTCAGAAGTGTTTCTCTCCTTGCAGAGAGCTCCGAGAGGACCCGAGCACAGCCACCCCAGACCGCCAGCCATCATCGGAAATTTGCTGACAAAGCAGATAAGCGCCTACACAGAGAAGATCCGCAGAAAATCAAGGTGGCATTTCAAACCCCTGGGGACATGGCAGACTTTTCAAACAATTGTGTTGAGACAATTCAGGAATGATCTGGGGGGAAATGGATCCCATATATCAAGGACATAAACAAAAGATGAAACTATGAAAAGAGTTAGAGAGAAGTATGGAAGGGTAATTATCTGTAATAATCTTGAACTAGGAAGAACTTTAAAAACATGACCCAAATCCAAATGCCATTTTTTTAAAAGTGCTAAAAATAAAATGCTATACCTGAGTTCAAATTTTTTTTAATATCTGATACCACAAAATACAATAAAATCAAAAGAAAATGGAAAAAATAAGAACAAAATATTGGCAACATAGCTGACAGGCATAGGGCTAATTTCCTTGCTACATGAATAACGTGCATGTGCAAACATGTGCAAGTCTAAGAAGCAACCCAGTAGAGAAACGTACAATAAAGAAGAAATTAAATTGTCTGTCCACAAAGCAGGGAACATGAATGCATTTAATACATCTGAAATGATGCACATCCTCACACATGGCAGGAAACACAAATTAAAACTACAATGCAATCCAGTTTTTCATATATTAGGTAGCAAATATGCTTAAATATACACAGTGCTACAGAACCAGAGTGTATAACTGCTCTCATTCATGGTTAATGGAGTTTAAATTGGTGTCACTACCAAGTATAGAAAGAGAAACACACAGACTCTCTTGAAAAGGATGCACAAGTGCTGGTAACAGTGACAGTCTGCAGGAGAAGACCCATGTGGCCACTCTAAGACACAAGAAGTGAAAGGGGAATCTTCACGCATCCATTTTGTACTGTTCAAAATTTTCCCAAATACATAATACCACATTCTCAATAATCCTAAAAAGTAATAAAGGGAAGGAAGTAGGGAGGATTTCCACTTCTGGGAAAAATGAATAAACACACTTTACCCTATACATCCCCCTAAGTACAACTAAAACTCCTAATTTTATACATAAAACAAACACAACATGAAACTGAAAGGTAAAGGAGAGCAATTGGCTGGGGACCTTGGAACCTGGGGACCTTGGAACCTGGGGACCTTGGAACCTGGGGACCTCAGGAAGACAAGAAGGTAAGCTTGCTGGATGGTGGGTTTTCTTTTGGCCTCACGTAGCCCAGATTTGGAGCTGAAGATGCCAGCAACTTGAAAATATCAACAGGCATAGACAAAAAATATTCCCACAAAAGCGTGCTCTAAGGGGCAGCTTAGAAAGACAAACTGGTATATAGTAACTGCTTTAATCCAGCCAAACACTGCAGGAAAAATTGTGTTCCCACCCCCACCCATGCTACTGGACTCCCACTCCCACCCAGCAGTAATGACACACCCCAACCCCTCCTTGGTGGAGTAGTGTCAGAGGAGGTTTACTGGAAAGTCAAGACTTTTTACTACTTCTCAGCATAAAAGACCACTCTCAACCCCTGTGGTGTCAGTGGAGGTCACAAGAGGACCAGTTACTAGGCATTCCAACCCCTCCAATCCAGAAAGGAATTTGTTGAGGTCAAGTGGACTTCAACTTCCACCTGGCAGTAATAAGGCAGTGCTCCCAAACTCCCCTCTGTTTTAAAAAAAAATAGCCAAAGTGAAAGGCTTAAATAGGATCTAAGGTCTCAAAATATATTATCCAAAATGTCCATGTTTCAATTTTTTAAATCACTTATCATAAAGAACCAGGAAAATCTTAAACTGAATAAAACACATTCAGTAAATGCCAACTCCAAAATGACAGACATGTCAGAATTATCTGGCAGAGATATTAAAGCAGCCATTATAAAAAATGTTCCAGAGACTTCGCTGGAAGTCAGTGATTAAGACTCCAAGCTTCCAATGCAGGGGCCACAGGTTTGATCCCTGGTTAGGGAACTAAGATCCCACATGCCACGTGGCATGGCAAAAAAAAGTTTCAACAAGCAACTATGAACATGTTTGAAACCAATGCAAAAGCCTAACAAGGAAATATAAGCTATAAAGAAGAACCAAAGAAAACTTTAGAACTGAAAAGTACATTAACTGAAATGCCAGATTCAATTAAGGATTCAATAGCAGAATGGAGAGAACAGAGGAAAGAATCAATGAACTGCAATACAGAGCAATAAAAATTACCCAAACTGAAAAAAAAAAAAAAAAAAAAA
>SJYX01022677.1:0-19730 GCA_006410675.1 Oreotragus oreotragus
AGTCTAAAAAAAAAAGCTAACCTTTAAAACCATTTATTTTCTTGGCTGCTTTATTTACTTGTATTTATTGAATGTAACTGTTCCTGCCTGCATGACATGTGAAAACTCATTTACTCTCAGTTGAGCTAAAGCAGTTTGAAGCTCAAGAGAATGACATTTGGCTCTGCTTGTCAGACAAGCTAGTTGATTATGTAAAAACACTTAGTTTGAATGCAGAGTTTTCTCCAGGGAGGAGCAAAAGCAATGATTGAAATCACTATCATATTTCAGTCATGGAGTTGGTCATTTGGAGGCAGATGAACTTATCAGGAATTCCTGAGCAGTACTTTCAAAGGCCCAGTGGACTCGTCCTTGGAAATGGGAAAGGTGAGCAGAGCAGTTCAGCAAGTGCCCCCAGCACCTTGGACTCTCCCTCTTTGGAAAGTGGGCTTATGTCTGTGGTGGAGCTGACACCGCGCCAAAAACACCTCATTACTGTGGTGTGATTGAGGTCATGCCCTCGAGTCACTTCATCCAAGGCTCCAGTTTTCACTGGAAAGTAAAACACCTTCAGTGAGTCTTCGTGAGGAGGAAAAACCCGGCTTCGGCTTTTCTTCCCATAAAGCCCCTGCCTGCCAGGCCTGAGTGCCAAGGTAATTGTCTATCTGTCTGCAGCTGCTTGCAGCTGCCCAGATGGTAATAATGCTGACACCTCAGGGTCAGAACTTTCCCTCCAGATGTATTACAGAATCTCTGACAGAAATGGCAGCTCAGTACAAGAGGGAGGTCCTTGCAGATGGATCTGGTGGGGAGGGGGGTGGGGTGGGCATTTCTCAGGTTGTGGAGAAAGTCGAGTGGTGAACAGAAGAGACGTGGAGGAAGTAAGGTGAAATCTGAGCTCTGCGGCTTCCAGAGCAGATTTGCAGAGCTGTAGGAATGGAAGAAAGTGGTGCTCTAGCTTAGTGGTTCTTGTGCCCAACAGGATACAAACAAGTGCTCTTAAATAGCCTCAGACTATTTGTTGTTGGTGCTGAGGGTCGTGATGCAGGCAAAGGACACATGGGGTTGTTGGGACCACAAACAAGGCCTAAGCTAGAGAGCTGCATGTGTGTGTTTCAAAAATCAATTACGAGTTTGGGATGAACGGATACTCTATATGTAGAAAAGATAAACAAGAAGGGCCTTCTGTATAGCACAGGGAACTTATATTCAGTGTCTTGTAACCACCAATCGTTGCTCAGTCACTCAGTCCTGTCTGACTCTTTGCAACCCCACGGGCTGCCTGTCCTGCACCATCTCCCAGAGCTTGCTCAAACTCACGTCCATTGAATCGGTGATGTCATCCACCNATCAATTACGAGTTTGGGATGAACGGATACTCTATATGTAGAAAAGATAAACAAGAAGAGCCTTCTGTATAGCACAGGGAACTTATATTCAGTGTCTTGTAACCACCAATCGTTGCTCAGTCACTCAGTCCTGTCTGACTCTTTGCAACCCCACGGGCTGCCTGTCCTGCACCATCTCCCAGAGCTTGCTCAAACTCACGTCCATTGAATCGGTGATGTCATCCACCCATCTCGTCTTCTGTTGTCTGCTTCTCCTCCTGCCTTCAGTCTTTCCTCGAATCAGGGTCTTTCCTAATGAGTCAGATCATTGCATCAGGTGGCCAAAGTATTGGAGCTTCAGCTTCAACATCAGTCCTTCCAATGAATATTCCGGATTGATTTCTTTTAAGATTGACTGGTTTGATCTCCTTGCAGTCCAAGGGACTCTCAAAAGTCTTCTCCAACACCAATAATAACCAATAATGAAACATAATCTGAAAAAGAATATATATTTAGTATATATATCATCTATATAATGGAATCACTTTGCTATATACCTGAAACTCTTTGTGACCCGATGGACTGTAGCCCACCAGGCTCCTCTGTCCATGGGATTTTCCAGGCAAGAATGCTGGAGTGGGTACCCATTTCCTACTCCAGGGGATCTTCCTGATTCAGGGATTTAACCCGAGTCTTCTGCATTGCAAGCAAATTCTTTACTGCTGAGCCAGAGAAACACATATTCCTGAGACTAACACAATGTAAATCAACTATACCGCAATAAAAGACTAAATTAGAAAAATGAATCTTTGAGACATAATCTTAGAAAAAAATTCTAATATGGGAAGACATTTGAGTCTTAACCCCTTTATTGGAGGTTGGTAAGGTCAATAATATAGGGAAAGTTAATGGAAGGAGTTGTCACTTAAATACTAATTAGGGAGTGGTTCCAGAATTTCAAATCTAGTGATTTGGTGGTTATGAATATGAATTGGGACTACATATCCTGAGAAAAGTTTTCTCTTTATTTCTCGTGTGTATATGCACACACACAAACATATGGTAAATGTGTATATTTGCCATTATATGTATAAACAACACTGGAAGCTAAGGGGCTGAGAATTTGTGTTGCAGAGTAAGTGTTGTAAGAGAGAGCCAAGCGTGTCAGTTTACTATAAGAAGCCAAGAAAGAGGGTGACCTGTGTAACTTCTGGTTTAGCACAGCATTCTTTAGTGTGTATTATATGATCTTCTGTCTTTCAGTGAAGATTTGCAACATACAATCACAAATTTATGTCCTAAAATGCCTAGAGAGTGTGTATATATGCACACACACACACACACGGCAGTGTTTACAGTGGAGTTATGGCTTATGTTGGGATCAAGTTCTAAAGTCAACAAGTGAAACAGAAACCATGAATTATAAACTTACCCCTGGAAAGCTTTGAAGTTGCTTGTAAAAACAGTATGTACAATTTTGTTTTTAATAGTAACACTTGTACATGCTAAAGTGTAAGTGCACATAGAATGAGCTTGACTGAAGAAAGAACAAATAGAAAATTTTCATGCTGATATTTGGATGTTAAAACCATTCCACTTGGCATAGACAGCAGGCCTCAAAAACAGCTTTCAAGTCCCTATTGGGATGGGGAACTGCGTGATTTTAAGGGATTCCTGCTTTCTGGCATTTTATCTTAATAGTAGGGTACTGTACTCCTCATAAATACTTCTTTTATTTTGTAATGATGAAGATTAGAAAAGGTACTGGAATCTCAGCTCCTGGAAGTTGAGTTCTAAAGCCTGTGCAGAAGGTAAAGGAGTATATGATGCAGTTCCACTTCGCTTTGAGGAAATAAACTTCAGGTTGAGTTGAGTTCACTTCTGGAAGTCATTTCCTTTACACTTTGTCTACCTGCACTTGTTTTTATTTTGGTGGAAGGTGGATTTCATCTCCTGAAGTCAGTATCAATTAATTGGTTTACTGTATCTGGTAAATTATATTTACCATAAAACATGCATTGTCAGTCTCTCCCCCCTCCTTTTTTTTTTTTTTTTACAATTCAGTTTGTTTATGCGGTGTGTGTTGGGATGTATGTGAGTGTCTGTGTGTGGTCGGTGCCTGAGTGTATCGGGACATCTTGTACAAACCTCTGTCAATGCTTGAGTGCGAGGGAGGTACAGCCATGTCTGGAATTTGTTACACCCTGTGGGAGTGAGTCCAGAAGAAGCCTTCTGATTGGAAGACGGAAGAAGTTTGTGTGAAAATTCAGTCTGAGGGAGGAAGGAGTCTGGCACGGGGAGCTGGGCCCAGTAAGAAAGACTTAGCTGTCACTGCTTGTGAAGCCGTATCTGAAGACAGCATGGCCTTTTCCACTCAGGTCTCTCTCCTAAGCCGATGCTCTGTGTACTCTTTTCTGACCCCTCTAGTGAGGAGCAGGGTGGACTGTTTTCCTAGAGACTCTGTAAGAGATGTGGCCCAAACAGCACTGCCTTGGTAACCCTCTGGTAAGGGCAGCTCAAAACACAGGATGGGACAGAAGCTGTGACCATTTGGCGCCTTGACACCTGACGCAACAGCCAAAGTACCAGCAGAATCAGAATTATTTATGAGTGTGTGAGTCTCGGGGGACTTCCAGAAATTGGTGAAAGTACAAAGCAGAGAAATCGGAATTACTACTGTTAATGTGACCACATCTGTACCTACAGGCTAGTGAGGCTGAGACACAATTTGTTTTTAATCTCTATTATTAAACTTCCTAGTGAATGGTAATTATTTATTTACTAACCACTCCCCTCCTAGGCTCTAAGGCCTTGCCGGCCAGGATTATATTTTATTCATCTTTACTTTTCCAGAGTCTAGCTTTTGCCCAGTACACAGTAAGTGCTCACCAAGTGGCTGTGGTATTTTTTAAGTTGAAAGAGTGATTTCTGTGTGTGTTGATTATGGAAATAACTATCTGAAATATAAAATTATTGGATTGAGAGGAAGAGGAGAAGGCTGGTTTCTGACTTTATTTCCATCTTTGGAAATAAAGCATGTTCCTTTACAGGCTATTGCCAGGGCATGAATAAAATAGCAGATAGAGCTTCCTGCCTGAGAGGAAAATGACAAATTAGAAATGGGGAGAAGAACCTCAGAATACCCCATTAGATCAGAGCAGTTGTGTTTTTATACAGAGGTTGGATAAAGGAGAAAAGAGTATTTCAGCTAGAGGCTTTGAAGGGCTGACAATGAGTGCAGCATAATATAGGGCTCAGTTTATTGTATCTGAATGAATGCGCTGGCATTTCTAGACTGTAACCTATACATCTGTTTTACGGGGGGAGGGGATGAGTGAGGCAACCCGGGAGAGGAGGGATTAGGGTTGTGAAAATAGAACCAGTGGGAGGGGCTGAAGAAAGGGATGTTAGCAGTGACCCAGCTCAGCCACTTAGGCAGCTCTGCCACATTCCTCAGAACAAACAACCATTAAAATCCAAGTGCACAAAGCCTGTAGCAGGCTTGGTAATGACAAGCTCTGTCAGCACACTGTAATTAACATGAGGTGGTATAATTTATAAGGAATGTACTATGCAGTTTAATGCCAACACAGAGCAGGGAATATCTGTAGCCTCATCCCTCGATGCAAGCATCTTTCTCTCCATATGGGCTTTATTTTATTTTATTTTTTTTCAGACTCACAAAAGCCTTTGTCACACTGAGTTAGTTTTGCACAAGGCACAAGTGCGCCTTGCAGGCGACCCTTCACCTTCCCTCCCCCTCCCAGATTAATCAAGAAGGACAGTCTCAGCAGACTGTCTTTACTGTACATAATTAAGCAGTTCTGAATGCTCAGTGAAACTCAAATGGGATGGCACGGAGCCTGGTAATATGACAGTTAATGGGATGAGACTAGCACTTATTCTGCCTCTATAATAAGCAAAGGATTTTTCCTTTTCATCTGAGGACAGGAAGAGGAGGAAGCAGTCACAAAAGATAACAACAGTGACAACGTGGGGTTTTTGGGCACCTCTCTCTACCTTTTGTGATTGTCGCCAAGAAGGAGAGTGCGCCCGAACTGGAAGAGATTACTGCTTAATTATCCTTGCTTGGTGACTGTAATGAGCACAGGCTTTTACTTTTGCATAGCTGTGGATAGGTGTTAGAAGCATTCCCAGAAAATAATTTTAATGGCAGGTTTATAACCTCTCTACTCCTCTTACGCCTCCTACAAGCCTTTAAGGTTGTGGGAATATAGTAGCCTTTAAGCTTGTAGTCGGAATATTGCCTTAATCCTACTTCTTTGGCGATGTGGATGTTTAAGAAAATGATGTTATTTTGCCTTTAGAGCATGGTCAACGTAAGTATGTGTCATAAAGGACCTTTTGCTAGGACCTTGTGGCTTTCCTCTTCTGACCTGCACACACAAAAGTAACATCTCTTTCCTTCCCCCTAAAGAAAGAAGCTGGGTAAAATTACCTTTGAGGCAAGAAAAAAATACAGTGACAGGATCCAGGCATCATTTTTAGCTGCATAATCTTCGTATCACAAATTAAAAAGGCTCGTTGGCTTTGTCCATTGAACAACTGGGTTAAAAAAAAGAAAAATCTGTTTGTGCTTTGTGAGCTGTGGGAATAACTGGCATAAGGCAGTCATTAAATGATCCCGTCAAAGAGAAAACATATCAGACATTCATCTGAGAGGCAACCACGCAGCACCAGGATTCTGTACTCTTGTGTTAGGAGACATCCCTGGGAGGCAGAAATCCAAAGGATCAGAAACCGGCACTGTATTGAGAAATCAGTCCAAGTGACTACTCTGAATCACTTAAAATGTAATTGTCTATAGAGAGATCCTGAAAAGGGATCACTTACTATTACCGTTTCCAGGGAAGAAGGAGGGGTCGGTGGCCAGACAGTCGCAAGGTCTGTGGAAAGCTGAGGTTTGGAGTTAAGAGTTTGTATTTTAGGCTCTGCTGCTGACCTTCTGCGTTTCCTTTAGAAAGGGCTTTGATTTCCTGAAGGATAAAGGAGAAAAACGACATTCAGTGATTTGAGGCTTTCAAGTAAGAGGAGTCATCAGAAGCCTGCCTGTTCAGCATTCCAAATTCTCTTCCTTTAGGGACTGTTTTCTAAGATTAGAGATGGCATTTGGCTCCTGCGAGTGTTCTCTCTGGGTTTAGCTGAGAATGCAGGTGTTTTGCTTGAGAAACTGCTGCTGGAAACAGTGAGAAAACACTCTGTTTCAGAAAGGTAACAATTTGGAGAACTGAAAACCTTCACTTCCTTTCCATAAGGACGAACAGAAGTCCTTTCATTCACATCCATCATATTTTATTTCAGATTCAGAAACCTTTTCATTTCAGCAGAAATCTCAGCATATGTTATCTTGCTCCAAAACAGCAAACGGTGGCTTAAAATACACTTCATGCATTTCAAATGCTTGCTCTCAAAACAATATATATATATACATATATACATTTCTAGTCACATGGCTCCCATTTCAGCAATTTAGTAGGGATTTTTTCCCCCTTCTTCTTCCCTTTTCTGTAAACCGTGCAAGCATGAAGCACATGTAAAGAGATTTCAGGAGCATTTTGTAATTCTTGAAAGGTTAATTGCACTATTTATAGACCAGACTGTAAAGCAAAAACCCTCTGCATGACCTTTCGGGGTCACCATAGTAATAGCAACCTCAGTGGAGCCCTGACCAGTCATGAATCACTGTCTGTGATACCAGGAATGCTGACAGTTCAATCACAGCACTGTTTCAATAGAGAACTCCATATATTTAAAGCGCTGATACTGTTTTCCCTCTAAATGACAGTCTTGACAGATGGGCCAAAAGCACCGCAGACGTTTGAACAAGGAAATAGAGAGGGAGCCGGCTGGAAGCTGGGCTTCACGCAGCCAGCCGAGAATGATGAATAGAGTGTGATTGTGTCTGACAGGTAGTAATATAACTATTCATTCACCACAGCACACCTGGAGCACACTATATTAAATGGTACAAGATGGAGAGATTCTGGGAACAGAATAGGAAGTGTGAATCCCAGGCTGAATTTAGGCACAGCAAGAGAAGAGGTCAGGGGTCAGTCAATATCAACTGCCTCAGAGAAGGCTGTAATTAAATTATTTGCTTACCAAAGTGTTTCTAATGTTTTGCTAACATGTTGCCAGGATCATTACTTCAGCACATCTGAGCACTTCAAATAAAAGCAGATTTCCACACCCCTCCCCCAACCCCGCCTGCTCCCTGACAACTCCACTTATTTCTTTCTCATCTGAAGTCACTTTCTCTCTTGCTGCTGGTGTTGCTGCTGCTCCAGATCACTGTCCTAGAACAGTTGAGAGAAAGGTTGATCAGCTAGAGGGGCATCACCCTGAGTAAAAGCAGCCCCTCCTGACCCCAGCACAGTTCTGCTTGGACCAAGGCGTGGAGGCCAGTCATTGCGAGTCACATAACTGGTGGACATCCACCCAGGTGCGGAGCAGGAGCCCAGGACCTGATGGGGCAGAGGGTTGTCGGCAAGTGTTTGCCTTTTGCCTGGAAAGTCTGCAGAGACCCTGAGATGCCGCTGCCCACTCAAAGAATAGTTTGCAAATCAAAGCGCGAGAATGGGGGTGCAAGGCTCCCCCCAAAAAGAGTGTAGGACTGTTTTTTCAGAACTTGTGACCTCTTTTCCAGCCTTCCACTGCACCCACGGCTAAATATTTTCCAACCTGCCTTAACATTAATTTCTAATTACCAGGTCTGACCGTCACATTCTGAAAGCTTTATTCCTAGAAAGTATTGTCTCATCATAAAATAAGATTGAATGGGCTCTCAAGTCTGCATTTTAACTTTACTTACACAAGTCTTATATATTAACACCTACAGAAGGAGCTTAAAATGTCAGAACTCAAATAGTGCTCTGTTTTGTGTGTGTGTATGTGTGTGTGTGTGTGTGTGTGTGTAAAAGAGAGAAGGTATACCACATTCTGTGCTCAGTCTCTCCCAGATAAACAGGGAGCCTGTTCTGGACCCTAGCTTGTTTCTAAGATCCTTGGGAAAGGAGGCACTTGGTGGTGGCTTTTACATGGTGAATGTTCATCAACTGCTGCCTCAGATTAGTTGCGCTTGTCACTTCCTTTATTCGCAGGCTCCTCTGATGGCCAGAGAGGGCACACTGCTGCCATGGCTGCGCTGTTGGGAGAGTCCCTCTGGGAGCTGAGATCCTGCTCACTTTTGTCTCCCTGCGTTCCAGCTTCTCTTCGTGTCTTTGTGGCTGACTGGGCTAGTCTGAAGCTGACTCTGACAGCAGGGTCACTGCCTGTGTAGAAAGCTCTGTGCACCCGACTTCACCATTTCAGCTTTTCCTTTCTCATGAAAATCACATTTTTAATAGATGGAGTTCTCCTTTCCCAGCTTACTGTGGGGGTGAAACCATGGGCTTAACACTTAGAGAAGATTTTGCATGTGACCTCTCTGATTAGCTATGGAAAACCAAATCCAGTTAGAAGTGCCCCTGCCCCACCCTGGCCCTGACAATCCAGCTTTTTTGCCTCCTTCACATCCTTCTTCTCTAGCTGGTATTCATCCTGTTGGTTACTGGGTTATGGATATATCTTTTTCTGTGTCTTCATCTGTGTCTATAAATCTATATATATTTATCTGTCTGATCTCAAGAAAGAATATTTAACAGCTGTTGGTTCTAATCTGACCTTAAAACCCTGCGTTTCGGAGGATTGGGCAAAGTGCAAAATCCTATTTGTTAGGTTTCCTAAGAGAACTCAAATGAAAACTTACAATAAAACTTCACATTTTTTTTGTGAAAAACCTCTCAGTAAGATTCCCCCCTTCCCCATTTGTCTTTGCTGTGGGCATTTTGTACATATACTTTTAAAAGCACAAACCAATGTTCCTCTAAATGCCTCTCTCTGCCTTCTTTTTAAATGGACTCTGGTGTATGTACTGAATTGAGTTGAGCAGTCATTGTGTAGCCTTGTATGTAATGCATATCCTTTTTCACTCTAGTTGGGAGGCTGCGCAATGCTTAGTGCTGCCAATAAGGGGAAAGGGACTGTTTTGCAAAATAAGCAAATTGGATTATCCAGTGTATAAATAGGCACTCAGTCTTTTTTTCCCATGTAAATCAGGAAAAGCAATTTGCTTGTGTAGAAAAAAACCAGCACTGCTACCCACACTTTCCCATCTTGGCTGGACTGGGAGTTCATTATAGGTGAGGAGAAGGAATTTGTTAGCACCCTCACTGGTTGGGGGCAGTAATTAACTAATTTGCTTTCATTTTTCTGCAGTTTAAACATAGGTATTATGAAAAATATTCTTTTGAATAACCCAAAATCCTTTGGGTTGCATTCATATTAAAGCAGTAAAAACATGAAAACTGGGTTTTTAGGTTCTTTAGGCTTGACCAAAGAAAAAAAAAACTACATGCAAATTTGCCCAGTAACTTACAATTTGTGGTTAGTGAGACTCAGACTTGTGCATCACAAAGATAAATTGAACTTGGTTTCTTTGAAGAGACAGTAGATCAAGGTTGCCATGGTATAAATTGGGCTTTATTTGAAATGAGACACCACATTACTTCATTTGTGCATTGAAGAAAAATTGCTGATTTTTAACAACTGTTTTCATCTTACTAGAATAAACCTGAAATGTAGTCAGAATTAATATTAGCAATTTAATGGTCTTGGACACCATGCTGGTTAGGGCTTCTTTAATCATGGCTAAAAAGGTAGAATTATAGTAGAGTGAAAAGAAACTTAGCTGTCATTTTGTCCTCTTCTCACTCTAAACATGAAGTGGCAAAGCTTAAAGCTATAGCACCTTGTGGTGGCTGGTGGTTGGCCTCAGCATCCCTGCCTGCAACATCTCTGCTGATTGAACAAAAGAGATGAGCCATAAATTATTGACCTATGCAGAGAAATGCTACACAGAATGGCTATAGATCACAGTTTATAATGTTTAGTTAGGATTTTGCGTAAAATGTATAATGAGTGTACATTGTGATTTATGCTTATTCTCACCTGCTCTCTCTTTTAATCGTGTCACAGGTGGGCATTTGCTTTTTATTCAAAGAAAGTTTCATGGAAATATAGTTGATTTACAATGTCATGTTTCTGGTGTACACCAAAGTGATTCAACATACCTGTGTATATGTATATGTATGTGTGTATGTTTGTGAATGTATATTTAAACTCTGTTTACGTTCTCGTCCATGATAACCTATTGTAAGATATTGAGTAGAGTTTCCTACACTATACATTGTGTATAATGTATATATATTATGCATTATATAATGTATGGCTCTGGTTGGTTATCTATTTCCTATACAGTAATGTGTAAATTTTAATCCCCAATACGTAAGTTATCCCTTCCCCCACACCAACCCCTATTTTTTAGTCTTTCTTTCCTTCCATCCCATTAGTCTGATTATCAGTCCTAGGTAGATAATCACAGAAAAATAAGGGGAAAAAATTGGAACTAAGTGATCTTCAGGGGAAAAAAAGGAGAAGGAAAGAAAGTGGGTCTGGGGGCACAGGTCAGATGTATAAATTATTAATCTTTATATTCTTGTTTATGGACCATGGCTAACTTGGGTCGGTTTTCTAATCTCCATTGCAGGGTTTAACATAGGTACAACTCATGGCGGCTCTATCTAAGTATTCTGTATGTCAACGCCAATTAGGGATGCTTCCTGGTCACCCTTCTCATTGTTCTGTTCCTCGTGTTTGGTGTCTCGAGCAGAGCAGTATTTGTAACCAAAGATTATGATTGGTGCACACAGTTCTGAGGAAGTGGAGTTTATAGCATCCTTGCACAAGGGCAGCAGCCTCTGGAGCAAAGCACAGTGTCCCTAGGCAGAATGAAGCCAGGACTGAAAAAACAGACTCAGCAGACAGCCAATAAAAAGACCAAATCACATCTTCCATAGTTTTAATTTACAGGGGCAAATTATGGAGGATAAACTGAAAAAAGAACCAGATTTAATGAGGCATTTTATATTGTATTTTAAAGTGCAAATGGCATGCTTGTAATGGGGGAGAGAAAGGGGGGGGGTAAACTGGTAAAAGAGCATTACACTAAAGCCTGCAGGTAAATATTAGGCTTGAAGATGAAAAGCTGCATTTTGGAAAAGTGTTATTGATTGGAATTTTTTCTGCAAGTACTGTTTTAGGACACAGCTATAGGATTTATTCCATACAATAGAGGATTGCAGTCACCGTGTCAGGATCCGCCTTGCTCGGGCATCAGACTTCAATTAGATAATGACCATGGCAGGGAGTGAATAGCCAGAGAGTCATTCATCTTTCTCTCTACACGACACAGTGTAATGGGTGTTTCTGACGATCCGTGCACATTGAATTAGGTCATTGCTGAGTTTGTCGGCCTTTGAGAGTCTGTGCATTTACATGTGATGATTTCACCAGCTCTTTTTTCTTTCCTTTCCCTCCTTGCAAACAGCGTCTATTGTTCAGGAGCCCATAGTGTAGTGGAGATCTGAATTTATGTCCAGAGATTATAAGCAAGGGATACCACCACAGTCCATAATCAGCTCATGAGCATTCGGCTCACGTGAGCCACTGTGAGTACAATTTTCAATGGCCTAATGTGACAGGTAATCATAAATTAGTATTTGCTTTAAAACAGCGGCAGAGTACACAGCCTGCATACTTAAGGAGAATGACTCAGTAAGTAGTCCAGCTCTGTAATGAAGTGGGAGCTCATTAAACAGATGCTATCTACTTCACTGAGCCGCACAAGCAGCAAACAAACCAAATGGAAATGTTTCCACAGAACACTGCAGTCAACCAGGACAAGTTCAGGTTCATTAGCTGTGCCACCATCTACAGGAATTAGTCACAGTAATAATTAAATAGTTGCTTGCTAATTTATCATTTTACATTTGCTACTACATTTGCATAATGTGTTTTGTCTCCCCCTCCCCATCTCTGGTTACATTAAAATGCCACTTGTCTGCATGTAAAAACTGCTAACTCTGTGATTAAAAAAAAAAAAGACATCGGAAGCACCCATATTTGGCAGTTGGTTGGTGATAACCTTGTTGTTTACTTCAAATATTCAAGCTGTGTCTCTATTGTAATACTGGCATCGTGTCACTTTAACAAGCTGCACTTAGGCCATCCCGGGAGGAGCGAAAGTCCCAGACTTGGATTTAAGCAGCTAGTTGGTGAGTTGGGTGAAATAGGAACTCAGCAGCCAAGATGGCTAAATTAACCTGCTGTTAGGAAGAACTTGGCATGCAACTCTGTAATTTCAATGCCCAAAGATAACAAAGCCATGGAGTGAGACTTAATGCCATACAGAGGTCAGGACCAGTTACTCTGCAGGTTTCTTGGGGCCGTGTTGAGCCAATCTGTCCTAATTGAGAAACAAAGTTATACCGTCTTTATCTTGTGAAGCACAGTCTCTTAAAGCTGATGGGAGTGTCAAAGTTCAGTAGTTACAGAAGGATTTAGGTTCTTAGAGGGAACTACTCAAAACCACAGTGATCAGCACTAAAATGTTCATGAAGTCACAGGATTCAGATAGCAGGGTGGGCTGGTGAGGGAGTGGGAAGGTTGTCAGGCGTTCAGGATGGGAGGGGCAGAGTTAAAGGATGAGAGAGGAGAGAGAGACAGAGAGAGAGAGAGATACTGCTCCTTATATTGTGTCTGTGTTTGGGTTGGTTGATGAGGTGGTGATAAATTACTCAGTGGAACAACACAGAACAAGGACAGTTTTTCAGGGTTTTCATTAATTATCCCTCATTGTTATTGATATAAGGTCCCTTTATAATGTAAAGTAAATCGCTGAATGCTTGCTTTCTTTCTGTTCTTAATCCTCTTCTTTCTCAGGGTTTCACTAGCAGCCTAGACAGTGTGTTTTGGGTTGGAATAGTGATCTACAAAGCTAGGGGCCCTTGAGAGAGAGAAACCAAGAGTGAGGTAGACACCAAAAGCAAATTTTACTTCTTGCTTCTGTTTGGTCAAAGTTGGAGCACAGACAGAGAACGTAACATACTCTTTTTCTCTCCTCTTCGCCTTTGTTGTGACCATTTGGAGACACTATCTTTTTAGCAGTGTAAACTAATTAGGTATTCTGGGATTTAAAAATCTTTGTGGGTATGTGGGTAAATTCTACCTTAGTGCTGTGCTGCAAGAGAAGGTGAAGACATTCAGAGAACATTAGTGGCCAATTAAAAATAAAGATGTGTAAACTGAGGAGCAAGGAGAAGCACATTATGTTTATGACAAATAAACAGGCAGTGGAAACTGCCATTCTGTGTGTTGGCATGGGCCATTAGAGCTTTCTTAGGAAATCAGATCATACGCCTCATTGTAAAAGTCTCAGAGTATGCATATTGCCTCTGTTTTGTCAGTAAATTTAGGGTAGTAGAACATGAATTTTTTTTAAATGTTAAAAAATTCAGAGAGTGGTCATTCAAAGATTTTATCTGTTCAGCAGCATCTTTTCCTTTCAGGAATTATCCATCCTTTGCATGCAGAGACTGAAAAACACAGGGTGTCATATCCCAGTCCCCATGGGTGGGCACACTCCCTGGACTGGTCACCAGAGTACTGCATTCCCAGCCCCACTGATTGGCCGGCTGGCTCTGGGATGGTCACATGACCCCACAAGCTAATTAGAACCTTTCCTGAGAGTTTTCCTGGAGTAAGGAAGGAACTCTGCATTTCCATGAGGAGTGCTGCCTCTAAAGTTTTGAGCTGCTATGGCTATCCTGTGTGGAAAGGACTTTTCTAAAAATGAGGCCAGTGTGAGGAAAAACCAAAAGGAGAGATAGAGGAATAGGAGTAAGCCATTATAATTTTTTTTTTTTTTCTTGCTTAAGCCATTTTGTGACTGTTTGAACTTGTAACTGGCAGAGTCTTGAATAACATACTTACCCACACTTCCATTTTATAATGGAAACTGAGGTATAGTTGGTAGAAAGGCATAGACTGTTAACTTCCAGCCCAGCCCCCTTTTCTCTTGTGCCTATATCAGCATATTTTAGATTAATTTTGTGGTCTGAATGAGTCCTTGTAAGTAATTTAGTGACTCCTTGCAACATGAAATAGTATTTTTTGTGTTAGAGTAATCAGTGAGAATATCTGTAATAATACTAAACAAAGATGTAATATTTGAAGAATTCTTGGGGGTCATTTTCAGAAACCAGATCTTCACTGTACTTAGCTCAAACCCATCTTCATTTACAAACTGGTTTCTTCCCTTTTCATGCCATCTTCATCTCAGCTTCTCAGCCTGACTCAGAACTGTCTTTGTCAGGAAGCCTTCTCCATCTCCACAGCCTTGGGAAGCCAGTCTGCCTTCAGATGGTTCATCATTTCCTGCTGAGTCTTATCCCAGTTGTTTTTCACCCCCACCTCCATCCCCTGTCTGTTTGCCTAAAATCAGTTCCTTCTGCCACTTGACTTAATGCCTTTTGAAGGCAATAATTGTTTTTCTCTACCACACTGTATCCTCAGGCTAATACAGTATTTAGAGCAATCAGGAGATTTTTTCTGTACACAGTTATGTGGATATATCTACATCTGTCTATAATGAGTAACTGTGTTATAATAAGAGACATTTTTGGTCTTTGTCCTTGGTTCCTGGGACAGTGATGCTAAAACCCATGGAATTTCCTTAGTGATAAGACTGTCTTTTATTATTCATAAGGAGCCTCTTTTGACCTATCCGAGTTTCCATTAATGAGATGACTTAGGGTGGGGCCCTTCTATAATCTCAGGATGGAAGTATTGTGATCAGAAATCCAAGTGCTTAGAGGGTTGGAATTTTCAGACCCAGTCACCCAGCTTGAGGAAGGGGGAGAAGGTCCTGAAAATTAAGCTCTGTAAGAATTCTGTAACAAGGAGATCTTATGAACTTCCACACTGACAAACAAGTCCATGTGCGAGGAGGGTTGTTGCTGTTTACTGGCTTAGTCTTGCGGCCATGGACTGCAGCATGCCAGGCTTCCAAGGCTGTCACCATCTCTCAGAATTTGCTCAAACTCATGTCCATTGAATTGATGATGTCATCCAGCCATCTCATCCTCTGTCCCCTCCTCCTCCTCTTGCCCTCAGTTGTTCCCAGCATGAAGGTCTTTTCCAGTGAGTGGGCTTTTTGCACCAGATGGCCAAAGTATTGGCACGTCAACACAAGCCCTTCCAATGATTTCCTTTAGAATTGACTGGTTTGATCTTCTTGCTGTCCAAGGGACTCTGAAGAC
This sequence comes from Oreotragus oreotragus, assembly GCA_006410675.1. Lineage (NCBI taxonomy): Eukaryota > Metazoa > Chordata > Mammalia > Artiodactyla > Bovidae > Oreotragus > Oreotragus oreotragus. The sequence continues at coordinate 15,527 of SJYX01022677.1, forward strand.
TCTTCTCCAGCACTACAGTTTGAAAACATCAGTTCCTCAGCACTTAGCCTTCCTTATGTTGCAACTCTCACAGTCATACATGACTCCTGGAAAAACAAAAACTTTGACTATACAGACCTTTGTCGGCAAGTAATGTCTCTGATTTTTAATATGCTGTCTAGGTTTGTCATAGCTTAAGGAGCAAGCATCTTTTAAGTTCACAGCTGCAGTTACAGTCTGCAGTGATTTGGGAGCCTAAAAAAAAAATAAAGTATGTCATTGTTTCCATTTTTCTCCATCAAATTGTCATGAAGTGATGGGACTGGATGCCATGATCTTAGTTCTTTTGAATGTTGAATTTTAAGCCAGCCTTTTCACTCTCCTCTTTACCCCTCATCAAGAGACACTCTAATTCTTCTTCACTTTCTGAAATTAGAGTAGTGTCATCTGCATATCTCAGGTTGTTGGTATTTCTTCCAGCAGTCTTGATTCCAGCTTGTGAGTCATCCAGCCCAGCATTTCTCATGATGTACTCTGCATATACGTTAAATAGGCAGGGTGACAGTATATAGCTTTGTACTCTTTTCTCAATTTGGAACTGGTCTGTTGTTTCATGTCCTTTTCTGATTGTTGCTTCTTGACCTGCATACAGATTTCTCAGGAAGCAGGAAAGGTGGTCTGATATTTCTATCTCTTTAAGAATTTTCCACAGTTTGTTATGATCCACACAGTGAAAAGCTTTACTGTAGTCAGTGAAACAGAAATAGATGTTTTTCTGCAATTCCCTTGCTTTTTCTATGATCCAACAGATGTTGGCGATTTGATTGCTGGTTCCTCTGCCTTTTCTAAATCCAGCTTGAACATCTGAAAGTTCTTGGTTCATGTACTGTTGAAGCCTAGCTTCAAGGATTTTAAGCATTATGTGAAATGACTGCAGTTGTGTGATAGTTTGAACATTCTCTGGCATTGCTGTTCTTTGAGATTGAAGTGAAAACTGAACTTTTCCAGTCCTGTAACCACTGGTGAATTTTCCAAATTTGCTATTATATTGAGTGCAGCACTTTAAAAGGATCATCCTTAGGGTTTGAAATAGCTCAGCTGGAATTCCATCACCTCCACTAGCTTTGTTCTTAGTGATACTTTCTAAAGCCCACTTTCTTTGTATTCCAGGATGTCTTGCTGTAGGTGAGAGACCATACCACTGTGATTATATGGGTCATTAGAACCTTTTTTGTACAGTTCTTCTGTGTATTCCTGCCACCTCTTTCTTAATCTCTTCTGATTCTGTTAGGTCCTTACTGTTTCTGTCCTTTATTGTGCCCATCTTTGCATGAAATGTTCCCTTGGTATCTCTAATTTTCTTGAAGAGATCTCTAATCTTTCCCATTNTAAAAGGATCATCCTTAGGATTTGAAATAGCTCAGCTGGAATTCCATCACCTCCACTAGCTTTGTTCTTAGTGATACTTTCTAAAGCCCACTTTCTTTGTATTCCAGGATGTCTTGCTGTAGGTGAGAGACCATACCACTGTGATTATATGGGTCATTAGAACCTTTTTTGTACAGTTCTTCTGTGTATTCCTGCCACCTCTTTCTTAATCTCTTCTGATTCTGTTAGGTCCTTACTGTTTCTGTCCTTTATTGTGCCCATCTTTGCATGAAATGTTCCCTTGGTATCTCTAATTTTCTTGAAGAGATCTCTAATCTTTCCCATTCTATTGTTTTCCTCTGTTCCCTTGTATAGTTCACTTAAGAAGGCTTTCTTCTCTCTCCTTGCTGTTCTCTGGAATTTTGCATTCAGTTGGGTATATCTTTCCCTTTCTCCTTTGCCTTTCACTTCTCTTCTTTTCTCAGCTCTTTGTAGTTCTCCTCAGGCAACCATTTTGCTTGTTGAATTTCTTTATCTTGGGGATGGTGTTGGTCACACCTCCTGTACAGTGTTACAAAACTCTGTCCACAGTTCTTCAGGTTCTCTATCAGATTTAACCCCTTGAATCTATCTCTCACTTCCACTGTATAAGCATAAGGGATTTGATTTAGGTCATACCTAAATGGTCTAGTGGTTTTCCCTACTTTCTTCAATTTGTCTGAATTTTGCAATAAGGGGCTCATGATCTGAGCCACAGTCAGCTCCATGTCTTGTTTTTGCTGACTGTATAGAGCTTCTCCATCTTTGGCTGCAAAGAATATAATCTGTCTGATTTCATTATTGATCATCTGTTGTCTTGTGTGTAGAGCTGTCGCTTGTGTTGTTGGAAGAGGGTGTTTCCTGTGACCAGTGTATTCTCTTGGCAAAACTGTGTTAGCCTTTGCTCTGTTTCCTTTTGTACTCCAGGGCCAAACTTGCCTGTCACACCAGGTATCTCTTGACTTCCTACTTTTGCATTCCGGTCCCCTATGATGAAGAGGACATCTTTTTTTAGTGTTCATTCTAGAAGGTCTTGTAGCTCTTCATCGAACCTTTCAACTTCAGTTTCTTCAACATTAGTGGTTGGGGCATAGACTTGGATTACTGTGATGGTGAATGGTTTGCCTTGGAAATGAACTGAGATTATTCTGTTGTTTTTGAGCTTGCGCCAAAGAATATGAAGGCTACTCCATTTCTTCTAAGGGATTCTTGCCCACAATAGTAGATATAATGGTCATCTGAATTAAACTCGCTCATTATGGTCCATTTTCGTTCACTGATTCCTAAAATGTCATTGTTCACTCTTGCCATCTCCTGTTTGACCACTTCCAATTTACCTTGATTCATGGACCTAAGATTCCAGGTTCCTACGCAATATTGTTCTTGACAGCATTGGACTTTACTTTCACCACCAAAGACGTCCACAACTGGACGTTGTTTCCGCTTTGGCTCAGCCTCTTCATTCTTTCTAGAGCTCTCTTCCCCAGTAGCATATTGGACACCTGCCATCCTGGGGTGCTTCTCTTTTGGGGTGTGCCCCAACTTCACAGACACAGAAGCTCATGTTTTCAGGCCCCGTCCAGGCCTCATCCTGTGTACCTCTTCCTCTAGCTATTTATTTATATCCTTTATAATAAGCTGTTACACATAAATAAAATGTCTTCCTGCATTCTGTGAGCTGTTTTAGTAAATTACTGAAGCTGAGTATGGGGTCCTGGGAACTTCTAGTTTATAACCAGTTGGTCAGAAGGTGCCTTGGAACTTGTGACCAGTATCTGAAGTGGGTATATTCTTGTGGGCCTCCATTCTTAACCTGCAGGGTCTGTGCTGACTCTGGGTAATATCAGAATTGAACTGAATTCTTGGGTAAACAGTTGGTAACAGAGAATTGGAGTAATGGTTGGTGTCAGAGAAAAATCCCCCCAACATCTCGATCACATAGAATTTCTAGATAACACCAACAAGCTAAAACTGATATTTTATTAAATAAGTTTTACATTTTTCAGATATGGTTAATAACTGCACTGTGATTCAAATAATTGCACTGTGACAATGTTGATGTTATTAGTGCCAAAGTTTAGTTAATATGCAACTTGGGAGATATTGAGGGATATTTTATAATCGTTTCTTTAAGATAGATCAGATATCATCTCAGAGGAGGAAAGCTTGAAGAATACTACTAACTCAACCTGGGGCTGTGTGAAGATTTTAGGAAATAGAATTGATATTAATTTCAGTGTTTTATTACTGAATTTTTTAAAAGTTCAATTCAAATAACTCACCTTTGTTTCCTAAGAAAATACACAAGGTTACTTGATTAGAGAATAACTTATTTTGACTGTTTGATTGAAAGAATAGGCAAGAGGTTGGAAAGTCCTGAGGTGTGTTTAAGCTTAGGCTTATTCTGGAAGTGCTATAATTCTGTTTCCCATTCATAAAATCTGGATTAATAGGGCCTTACTATCGCTTCCTATAACTCCATGGATGTTAGGAAAATAAGTTGGCCTTTAGCAATAATTTTAACTTCAAATTGAAGATAACAGTAAGTAAAGAATGCTTCTGTCATTGTGTCTGTCTCTGCCACCACGCCACACCTGTGCACTGGAAGAACAAAAACGACAGTCCTATTCAGAGTCTAAGAATGTGAGGGGGGCACACAATTTCTTCCCTCTCGTACTTGGGAATGTTCCTTCTGAGGAGAGTCCAGTGACTGTCATGTCATGCTGAGTCAACAGCCTGGTTAAGTCCCTTATCATTCTCTAGTTCAGGACTCTGATCATAAGATGGGATCAGTTCAGTTCAGTCCAGTCGCTCAGTC
>SJYX01022680.1:11931-81064 GCA_006410675.1 Oreotragus oreotragus
TTGAGAGTCCCTTGGACTGCAAGGAGATCCAACCAGTCCATCCTAAAGGAGACCAGTCCTGTGTGTTCATTGGAAGGACTGATTTTGAAGCTGAAACTCCAATACTTTGGCCACCTGATGCGAACAGTTGACTCATTAGAAAAGACCCAGATCCTGGGAAAGATTGAGGGTAGGAGGAGAATGGGACAACAGAGGATGAGATGGTTGGTGGCATCACTGACTCGATGAACATGGGTTTGGGTGGATTCTGGGAGTTTGTGATGGACAGGGAGGCCTGGAGTACTGTGGTTCATGGGGTCACAAAGAGTCGGACAAGACTGAGCAACTGAACTGAACTGAACTGATGTGTAAGAGCTAGCTAGTGGGGAAGCTTGATCTGGCGCGGTGGGATGAGGGAGTGAAAGGTATGGTCAAGAGGGAGGGGATATATGTGTACGTATAACTGATTCATTTTGTTGTACAGAAGAAACCAACACAACATTATAAAGCATTTATACTCCAAAATAAAATAAAACAGTGTTAGTTTGCATTCACCACTATTTTATTGCCTATTGTTGAGACAACTGGCATAAATTAGAATTCAGAAGTCATGCTACCTGTTTCTGGTAAACTCAGATTTTAGATGGTGGCTAGAACTCCTAGTTTTATTTTTAATAGAAGAGCATGTAGGTATTGAGATTTGATTAATGTTGAAAGTGCTAATTGTCTCTTTCTGCTGCTGCTAAGTCACTTCAGTCGTGTCCGACTCTGTGACCCCAGAGATGGCAGCCCACCAGGCTCCCCCGTCCCTTGGATTCTCCAGGCAAGAACACTGCAGTGGGTTGCCATCTCCTATCTCTTTCTAGGAGCTGGCCTTATTCAAAGGAATGATAAAGTAGATACCTGCTATTCCAATAGAGTTCTCGAGGAAGACAAAATAAATACCATGTAACCCATCACCTAACAATGTGATGTGAAAGGCTAAAAAATATTCAGGAGGTTGTAGCCACATATGTTTAATCACTTTTCACCTGGGATTTCTTGTGCATTGTTGTACATGGGATATTATAGTGGGTAGAGTCTTCAATGCCTTTCTAACCATACTTACCAGAGATGGGAAGTAGGCTCACAGCCTCCTTTGCAGCCTCTGATGACATATTTCTTGTCCTCTCTTTGCTGGACAATTTAGAGAAGAATGATCTGTTGGAGTATTTATAGAAGCCATTAACATGATGACTGAAGGCTACATGTAACTGATGGCTCTTTAAAAATATGGCCTTAAGAAAAGAGAAACTTGTAGGGTGTCTTTTCCAAATAGCAGAGTGCTATATTTGGGTGGTCTGAGGATTATGACAAATGTCAAGGACCACACACCGCAGGAAAGCAGCTCATTAGTGCTGCACACACCGAATGCCATGTTCAAGGTTGAGAGCCTGATTTTGCTGCAAACACTAATTTTCAGATTATACAACTTGAATTTTTTAATTAGCCATGAATCCTTGTAGGGATAACTTCCTACACCTCTTTATAATACTGTTAAAATAAGTCGGGCTCTGCTTCAGCAACCTGAGAACTCAAAATAAGGATTTTTGTGAGATAGTGACTGTTTCCTCTTCAAATGTTAATTTTGAAAATTCATATTTCAGAAGAATTAATGGCCCAATTCTGTGGCCATTCAGCATTTCTAAATGTCATTAAAGTTAATGAATTCTGAAAATGAAAGGAATAAAGCTGATCTTTTCAATTTGAATGAGTTTTTATTGTTTAATAACATCAGATCCAGTAAATCACTTAAATATGTTGGTGGTTTACACCTTTTAAAAGACTATTGGGTTCAGACACAGCACCTTTATTGTTGGGAATGTGGTGTAAATCGTATGGGGGACAAAGTATTAAAGACTCATGTAAACATACTGGGCTATTTAGACTCAGTGCAGATCCTATTTAGTGAATGTGAAAATTCAGTGAATAGCCAAAAATACAATCCTTCCTAATGGTGGTGTTGCTTAGCCACCAAGTTGTGTCTGACTCTTTTGTGACCCCATAGACTGAAGCCTGGGCTTTCCTGGTAGCTCAGCTGATAAAGAATCTGCCCGAAATGCAGGAGACCCTGGTTTGAAGGGATAGGCTACCCACTCCAGTATTCATGGACTCTCCTCATGCCTCAGACATGATTCTATCTGAAAAAGATTCCATCTGCAAAGATTCCATCTGCAATGCAGGAGACCTGGGTTCGATCCCTGGATTGGGAAGATTCCCTGGAGGAGGGCATGGCAAGCCACTCCAGTATTTTTGCCTGGAGTATCCCCATGGACAGAGGAGCCTGGTGGGCTACAGCCCATGGGTCAGAAAGAATGGGATAAAACTGAGAGAATAAGCACAGCACAGTCTGTAGCCCACCAGGCTCCTCTGTCCATGGGATTCTCCAGGCAAGAATACTTGAGTCAGTTGCCATTCCTTTTCTCCAGGAGATCTTCTCCACCCAGGGATCAAACCTGCATCTCCTGCTTCTCCTGCGTTGGCAGGCAGGTTCTTTACCACTGAGCTACCAAGGAAGGCCCTGCTAATGGAGTGTCAGTGTGTGCATGTGTGTGTCTAATCGCTCAGTCACGTCTAACACTTTGGGACCCCATGGACTGTAGCCCACCAGGCTCTTCGGTCCATGGAATTCTCCAGGCAAGAACACTGTAGTAGGTTGCCATTTCCTCCTTCAGGGATCTTCCCAACCCAGGGATTGAACCCTGGTCTCCTGCACTGAGGGCAGCTTGACCATCTGAGACACCTGGGAAGCCCTGCTAATGGAGACAGTTCCACAAAATATTGCATTCTTAGAGATGATGCCCTAAGTATATGTGTATACAATAAAGATACATAAGATAGGTAAACAAAAATTATAAATATATTAAATATAAGTATGTAAAATGTATACTATATATGGGTTTATGTATTCATATTTGTATATTATGCGTGTGTGTGTGCACAAAGTTGCTTCAGTTGTGTCCACTCTTTGAGACTGTATGGACTATAGCCTGGTGGTCTCATCTGCCCATGGGATTCTCCAGGTAAGGATACTAGAGTGGTTTACTGTGCCATCCTCCAGGGGATCTTTCCGACCCAGGGATCGAACCCACGTTTCTTACCTCTCCTGCATTTGCAGTTGGGTTCTTTACTACTAGGTCTACCTGGGAAGTCCTTTGTATATGTATACATTTCCATATACATATTTTAAAATCAGAGTTTTGCAAAGGACACAGAAAATATAATTCTATGAGCTCTTAGTTCCCCAAAAAGGGACTGAACCTGGGTCTCCCCAACTTACACAGGCCACCTCAGTTGTAAAAATATGCAGCATTTTTTTTCTGCCTCAAATGGCATTCAATTTTGGCTGTAAACTATACCTAAACTATTAAAGTTAACTAGTCCTTCAAAAATTTTACGAAGTTGAATCTACTTACCCATGTATTCCAAATAGACTCAGCACAATTATTCCCTCCTTTAAAACCATGTGAAATTGAGAGCCAAAGTTATGTAAGTACTGGGAGGCCCTGTGCTTTTGATTTTCTTGTCATTACTTACATGAATTCCCAGCATTGCAGGCAGATTCTTTACTAGCTGAGCCACAAGGGAAGCCCAGGAATACTGGAGTGGGTAACCTATCCCTTCTCCAGTGGATCTTCTCGACCCAGGAATTGAACTGGGGTCTCCTGCTTTGCAGGCAGATTCTTTAGCAACTGAGCTATCAAGGAAGAATCTTGTAATTACTCACATGACTGAAATAATGGAATATTGTACATTGATTGATTTTACTTAGGGTTTTCATACATATCCTTAGAAGTGTTAACATTTTGTATGTAGGAAACTTTTATTATAAATAATTCGGATCCACTTATAATCAGAAGAGAATTGCTTTCCTAACTGGATATGTTTTCTGCCATGGTGTAGGTGTCTTATAAGAGCTAAATAAATAACAAGTAACATCTTATATTTACCTTGCTGCAGGTGAATAAATAAAGTGACAAGGAAATAAATTATTTTCCCCGCTAGCTAAGCACAGAGTCAATCTTCCTTAATAAGGTGATGAAACAACAGAGCTATACTTTTATTTACTTTTTACATTTATTGTGGGAGAATCATATCTCAAGGGAAATCAGCCTTCAACTCTAGAACTGAAGGAAATGTAATATCATTGTCTGTTTTTAATTCATATAGTCAACCTACAATTACTGTTTTAGTTCCTACTTAAGTATTCCTTGTCTTAAAAATTCTTTAGGTCCAAACAATAAGGCCTTAAGATCAAATTGTAAGACTCTAAAAGATAGGTTGTTTTAAAGCCTATGACACATCACATTATATATATGACATGTCTATTAATGTATATGCATATAATCTTCTAGCACATTTAATTTTTTAAATTGTCTTTGAACACAATTTTTAAAAGTTAAGTATTTTTAAAGCTTTTTTAATTTTTAAAATTGTGTCCAAAGACACAATTATGAAAGATAAATCTTTGCATTGTCACATCTGTCTGTGGTTATTATTTTTTAATGTGTTTTCCAAATATTTTTTATTATGATAAAATATATGTAATATAAAATTTATCATTTAAGCCATTTTTAAGTGTACCTTTCAGTGGCATTAAATACATTCATGTTGCTGTGGAACCATCACCACCATCCTTTCCAAGAACTTTCTAATCTTTCCAAGCCGAAACTCTACATTCATTTAAATAACTTCATTTCCTCTTACCCAAGTCCCTGAAACCACCATTCTACTCTGACTGTCTATAAATTTGACTAATATAAGTACCTCAAATAAATGGAATCATAAAGTATTCTTCCTTTCATGACTGGTTTATTTTATTTAGCATAATAGATGAATGTCAAGATTCATCTTTATTGTAGCATGTGACTGAATTTCCTTTCTTTCCAAGGCTGAATAATAGCTAACAATAGTAGACAATTTAAAAATAACTATCAGCGATTTCCATAACGACTTCCAACATCATATTCAGAGGGACATAAGGGAATTTAACAGTTGGATGGAGGTCAGAGGAACATATGCAGAAAATATCTCTTTCATATGCATATTGACTCTCTGACCACCCTGTAAATACCCATAGCTTAGCAATTAGCAAACATGATTTTAATTGCTTATTTACTTGTTGCCTTTGAGCACTGGACAGTCCACTTGGAAGGTAGGATTATGTCTTATTAGCATGATCTCTTCAAAATTAGAACTGGGCTTGGTACAAAGTGGGCATTTGTTATTTCTTTGCTGAAAGGATGAACTGAGGAAGTCAGAGAGGGACTAGTAAATTTACCTCTAACTGGTGGCTCAGATGGTAATGAATCTGCCTGCCAATGCAGGAGACCCGGGTTTGATCCCTGGATCAGGAAGATCTCCGGCAGAAGGAAATGGCAATACACTCCAGTAGTCTTGCCTGGGGAAAACCCATAGACAGAAGAGCCTGGTGGTCTCCAGTCCATGGGGTCACAAACAGTCGGAGTCAGACATGACTTAGTGACTAACATTGTGTTTGCAGTACTTCCTGCTGATATCTTGATCACTGTTAGATTTGAAAATAGTAGCATCTTACTCCCCACTCCAGTACTCTTGCCTGGAAGATCCCATGGGCGGAGGAGCCTGATAGGCTGCAGTTCATGGGGTCACGAAGAGTTGGACACGACTGAGCGACTTCACTTTCACCTTTCACTTTCATGCACTGGAGAAGGAAATGGCAACCCACTCCAGTGTTCTCGCCTGGAGAATCCCAGGGATGTGGGAGCCTGGTGGGCTGCCGTCTATGGGGTCACACAGAGTTGGACACGACTGAGCGACTTCACTTTCACGCACTGGAGAAGGAAATGGCAATCCACTCCAGTGTTCTCGCCTGGAGAATCCCAGGGACAGGGGAGCCTGGTGGGCTGCCGTCTATGGGGTCGCACAGGGTCGGACATGACTGATGCGACTTAGCAGCAGCAGCATCTTACTCCAGTACTCTTGCCTGGACAATCCCATGGACAGAGGAGCCTGGTGGGCTGCAGTCCATGGTGTCGCTAAGAGTCAAACATGACTGAGCGACTTCACTTTCACGCATTGGAGAAGGAAATGGCAACCCACTCCAGTGTTCTTGACTGGAGAATCCCAGGGACAGGGGAGCCTGGTGGGCTGCCGTCTATGGGGTCACACAGAGTCGGTCACGACTGAAGTGACTTAGGGGCAGTAGCAGCATCTTATATTTTTTGTATCTGTCAGAATTTATCACATTTTTGAACAATGCTGGTCTAAGTAATTATGTTTTGATTCATGGTTTGGGGGAGGCAGTAAATGTGGGCAATATCCTTATTTTATAAGGATGTGATAGAAATTGTGGTTGTTGTTGAGTTGCTCAGTTGTGTTTGACTTTACAATCCCATGGACTACTGAATGTCAGGTTCCTCTTTCCTCCACTATCACCTGGAGTTTGCTCAAATTCATGTCCATTGAGTTGGTGATAGAAATACACACACATAAACCTACATAAGTGCATATATGAAGCTTTTGGCCTAACCTCCGCATGTGTTGTTCGGTACCTAAGTTGTGTCCAACTCTTTGCAACCCCTTTGACTACAGCCTGTGGATTTTGTACCACTGGATCCCCGCCGGGAAGCCCATCCCCCATATATAGTAACTGTTATTTTTGTTGCAACTGCCGAGTAGGCTGCAATAATGAGAAAACTCAGCTATTTCTATTTTTTACAGTTACTTACCTTAGAAATTTCTACTTGGAACCTTTTGATAAATAATGTAAGGAAAACAAAATCACTTTAGCCCTAACCTCTTTGGGATGCTGGTTCTAATTGTGCCATTTCTTAAAGCAGTAGCAATGAGAATTTTTGGGCTAAAGAATCTTATATTTCTCACCCTTTGTTGTTGTCTTCTCAAGGTAGGCATAAAAAGCAGGATCAAGAGATGGAAGTCAGTACCAGTCCACTCACCATCCAGAACCTTGATGTGCCAGATGTTTTTGGTTGGAAGTAAGTTATATGAGAGCATGGACTTGCACCTGTTTTGTTCATTTCCAAGTCCCAAGAGCATGCCTCAGAGTAAGCCTTCAATTCATAATTTTCCAGCAAATGAGTGCATCACTGTTTTTTAAATTTTAATATTTTATCATATTACCTGCACTAATGCTTGTGGGATTTTCTGGTGGCTCAGAATTAAAGAATCTGCCTGCCAATGCAGGATATGTGGGTTCGATTCTTGGGTCAGGAAGATCCCCTGAAGGAGGAAATGGTAACCCACTCCAGTATTCTTGCCTGGAGCATCCCATGGACAGAGGAGCCTGGTGGGCTATATCCACGGGGTGGCAAAGAGTCAGACATGATCTAGTGACTAACCAATAACCACAACGCTTGTAGGTTTTTATTTCAGAAAATGATATTGTTCAATAAAAAATGTTAGAAAAACAGGGGATTGTGGTGATGGGAGGAGCAGCCACAAAGACATTTACATAACCAACCGGGAAAGTATAAAAAGGCATTTAAAAACATTTTGTAAAACTTGTGTTACTAGTATAAAAGTTTGGCTAAATGGCAGTTGTGCCCAGGGGTTGGGAGGAGGGAGAGATGAAAGGGCAGAGACATTTTAAAGCAGGGAAAGTATTCTAAATGATAATACGGTGGTGGATGCTGTGCTGTGCTTAGTTGCTCAATCGTGTGTCTGTGACCTTATGGACCATAGCCTGCCAGGTTTCTCTTTCCATGGGGAGTCTCCAGACAAGCATACTGGAGTGGGCTGCCATGCCCTCCTTCAGAGGATCTTCCCAACCCTGGGATCGACCCAGATCTCTCGCGTCACAGGCAGATTCTTTATAGTCTGAGCTACAAAGGAAGCCCATGAATTCTGGAGTGAGTAGCCTATCCCTTCTCCAGGGGATCTTCCTGACCCATGAATCGAACTGGGGTCTTCTGCATTATAGGCAGATTCTTTACCAGTTTCCCTGGTGGCTCAGATGGTAAAGAATCTGCCTGTGATGCAGGATGCCTGGGTTTGATCCCTGGGTTGGGAAGATCCCTTGAGAAGGGAATGGCTACCCACTCCAGTATTGTGGCTTGGAGAATTCCATGAACAGAGGAGTTTGGCAGGCTACAGTCCATGGGGTTGCTAAGGGTCAGACACGACTGAGCGACTTCACTTTCACTTTTTACTTTCATGCACTGGAGAAGGAAATGGCAACCCACTCCAGTGTTCTTGACTGGAGAATCCCAGGGACGGGGAAGCCTGGTGGGCTGCCGTCTATGGGGTCACACAGAGTTGGACTGAAGCGACTTAGCAGCAGCAGCAGAGAGACTTTCACTTCACTTCTTTACCAGCTGAGATACCAGGGAAGCCCCACAGTGGTGCGTGTACAGTACCAAGAGTGAACCCTAAAGTAAACTGTGGACTTTGGGTGAAAATAATGTGTCAGTAAAAGTTCATCGATTGTAACAAACTTTCTCCTCAAGTACTGGATGTCGATGGCGGGAAGTTTGTCCATGGAGTGGCAGGGGTATTTCGGGAAATTTGTATTTTCTGTTCAATTTTGTTGTGAATCTAAAACTGCTCAAAAAAAATATAGTCTGTTAAAAAAGAAAGTTAACCTGATGATAACCTCATGGTAAATCTTCCACTGAACATTATAAAATAAAACCACTTCCCTTGGAAAATTAATAAACAAAGTCTCTTTTGCTTTCCATCTTTGGTGTAATGGCTTAATCATTTCAGCTACAATGGAAAAATTTGTAACTTTTATTTTCCCAGAAATTATAAGTTTCATTTTATAATAAATGCATACAATGGTGTATGAAACTATAGTACATGTTGGCTACATAAATCCAGCTATTAATTAAATAATCAGTTTCTTTCATAAACAATAATTTAGAATCCAGATTGCCCAGGGTCCCATGCCAAGTGCTCTAACAAATGCAGAGATTTAAAAAAAATAATACTCTGCTTAATTTGTAAGGTCACTTGCCACTTTCAGATATTTATAACTATATTTTTTAACCTGTTCCTCAGCCCCAGGCAGTCAACAGGGAAGATCTGAAACTTGCACTCAAGAAGTCTCTGTTGCTTGAAAAAAAATTATATTTTTTGCATAATAATAAAAATAAAGTAAAATATGTTTAAAATGAAAACAATGTCCTTGTACCCAATTATCTTAAAACGTCTTTAATGAAAAAAATGAAAAAGAGACTTTCAGACTGTTTGTATATGAAAAGTAATCACTATTGGTTCAAAGGTGGTATTCATAGAAATGACTTACCATGGCAAAAAAGAGTTATCAAAGTTAGATGCTAAAAATAAAATGTGCTGCTATTCAATTTGGGGAAAGGTGCAGTGATCAGCAAGCCCTTAGCAAGTAACAGGACACAGGAACAGATCTGGTAAGAACACAGTTGTTAAAACAACCATAGTGTCTTTTGAAAGGCTGAATTTTGGATTCCTGATGTTAATGGCGTTTCCCTTGTTAAAGCTCCCTTTACAAACCTCTAGCTTACAGAAGAAGCAAATAGGAAAAAGAAGAGTGATCCTGTGTCTAGTTCTGCTCTGGACAAATCCAGGGAGGAGCTTGAGAGGGTGGGGTCAACTTCCTCTTTCCCTGTGTTTTCCCAGCTCTCCATGCTGTCTGGGCTGTCACACTGCTAACCCTCCTTCTCTTCCTCGTGTGTTCCAAGTTCCTGGCAGCCACATTCAGGTTACAGTGAACCAGGATGCACTAGATGCAGTTATCTAGCTCAGGTTCCTTTGCTGCCTGATTTGAGTGGATGCTGTTTCTTCTTGGCATTTATCTCCTTCATACCCTCTGCAGACTCTAAACCGATTTTATGAGAGCCAGGGCTCTATCTGATGTCGTTTCCCATTGTGTTTCCAGACACCATTTCACTGCCTGAAACTCAGTCACTATTTATTAACTTAATAAATGAGTGCATTTCCAATTCAAATGGGATCATGTTCCCCTCACATTCAAATCCTTTAGCTGACCTTCCATTGTGGTCAGAATAGTGTTCAAATCCCTTAACATGGCTTGTGCTTCACCTCATGCTCTGCTTCCTGGTCCGTCCCCAACCTCATCTCAGTTCAGTCTCATTACATGCATATTTGCTGAGCACCTACAAAGTACCACACGGTGCTAGTGAGAGGATTCAGCAGTGAACAGGACAACGCTGTGTTGACGCTTATGGAGCTTATGGTCCAGATAAATGTTAAATGAACAATGACAATTTTGATGAGCTGAATGTCATATAAGTAATAAAACAGCGCTTCCTTCACACTTTATGTGCCAGTGGCCATCGCGAGTTATTTTTATTTCCTGCCCACATGGCAGGCACTTGTGGTCTTGGCACATGCTCTTCTTTGTCTTCCTTAGATCAGCACTCTTGTGCTTTCTTTGTTGCCCTTTCCCCACTTCCCATCCACCTTTGCCTGACTCGCTCTTCTTACTAAAATTAATATCTTTCCAATCTTCCCTTTCCTATGAGCTCCTAGAGCACCTTGTGCTTCCACTACCTTCACACCTACAGCTCTGTCTCTTACTTGAGCCCTAGGAGGACAGGCTTGTATCTGCTTTGCTCCTGTGTCAAACACATGATAGGTGCTCATAGGTGCTCAATAAATAAATCTTGATCGAGTGAATGGAGGTGTGTCAAATGAATGGGTGAGCAAAGTGGGATGGGAATTCAGAATCCAGGGATGTTACCATGAGAGGAATGATTTATGAAGCAGATGTCTTATTTTACCAGAAAAAAAGGTTGCTTTGTGCTATAGCTTTGTCAAAAGCAGATTTACAATTACCAATGTTTGATTTCTCCCCATTGGAGGCCGTTATTACTGTCAACAAGGACTCTGCTATCAGCAAACATCCTCTCTATCACATTCCTACCACCACCCTTCCAGGCTGGGTATTAGAAAAAAGTGAGAGATTCTTGGAGAAGGCAATGGCAACCCACTCCAGTACTCTTGCCTGGAAAATCCCATGGACGGAGGAGCCTGGTAGGCTGCAGTCCATGGGGTTGCGAAGAGTCAGACAAGACTGAGTGACTTCACTTTCACTTTTCACTTTCATGCATTGGAGAAGAAAATGGCAACCCACTCCAGCATTCTTGCCTGGAGAATCTCAGGGATGGTGGACCCTGGTGGGCTGCCATCTATGGGATCGCACAGAGTTGGACACAACTGAAGCGACTTAGCAGCAGCAGCAGCAGTAGAGATTCCTGGGTAGACACAATTTAGGGATAAATATTTTGGTGTTCCTATCCCTGACCACCTAGGGTCACATCATATCTCATTAAAACCAGGTAAGGTAGCAAATTGAGATTTTTTGGAAGCATGTGTGGAAGCCATCATATTAATCGCCCAGTCCTGCAAAATGGCCCTGGAAATGCTTTTTCTCACTGATAGAGCCTGAGAAGGTCTGGGAAACTTGAGTGCAATTTCTCACTTGAAAAACACCAAGATACCCAAAATAAGGAGTCTATGAGACAGGAAACAGGTCAACACATACTGTATAAGTGTCAGTAAGGAGCCACAGGCAGAGGAGACTCTAAATAGTGCTGGGAGAATTCTTATAGAGTTGGGTACCTAGATTTGGGAAACTTGGCTCTTTTCACATTTGTTTTTTCTCTGATCATTTTCACTTTATTCCCCGCTGACATTTAATGATGTTCTCTTTGAAAAGAAGTCTTCCCTGGTGGTGCAGATGGTAAAGCATCTGTCTGCAATGCAGAAGACCCGGGTTCAATCCCTGGGTTGGGGAGATCCCCTGGAGAAGGAAATAGAGCCCACTCCAGTACTCTTGCCTGGAAAATCTCATGGATGGAGGAGCCTGGTAGGCTACAGTCCACAGGGTCGCAAAGAGTAGGACACGACTGAGTGACTTCACTTCACTTTGAAAATGGCAGCTGGTCCAAAATGTATAATGAGGAACCCCAGAAGAGTGTGTTTTGTGTTGTTAAAAGGTAAACTGGGGTAACTCAGATTTTGGAGGAGTTTATTTGGGCAAACATTGACTGGATTAAGCAGCACCAGAATGAAAATAGTTAGGGGCCTCAGCCAACAGGAGTCTGGGAAAGGCTTTTATAGAGAGGACAAAGCAGGTGGCGATTTGACTGGCTGCAGCCAGGTCGCCTTCTCTGGGAAAGCTTGGTTGGCTGTGACTGGCTGTTCTTCAGCTATGACTTCTCAGCCTGGAGGCATTTATAGGAATTGACTCCGGCTGAGTTTTCAGCTTGTATCCCTGGGCTGCTGGGGTGTTAGAGCCATGTGCTCTAAATGACATCCTAGTTTAGTTATTTAACAGTGCTGTCTTTTGTTTGTTATGGTATGAGTTATCAGTTCTGGGCATGATATGAGAAGTGATGTGTTTTCCTGGGTGGTCAAACAGAGGGACGGCAGTAAAAATTAAAGCAAGTGACTAGGACACAGTGAAAGAGTAAAGAAGAGTCAACTTTACTTGCTCCACCAAAATTTGTTCAATTTGAGATAATTCTTGCCTTCTAGTTGATGAAAACTTTGATCTCTGAAGTCTGATATTGAAGCATAATCTATGAAGACCACATGCTGCAGTTTGCCACTTTATTTTCTTCACTACAAAGAAGGTTCCCAGAATGATGATGATTAAATTAGATGACTGCACAATTGCACTCATCTCACACGCTAGCAAAGTAACGTTCAAAATTCTCCAAGCCAGGCTTCAACCGTATGTGAACTGAGAATTTCCAGATGTTCAAGCTGAATTTAGAAAAGGCAGAGGAACCAGAGATCAAATTGCCAACATCCATTGGATCATAGAAAAAGCAAGAGAATTCCAGAAGAAATTCTACTTCTACTTCATTGACTATGCCAAAGCTTTTGACTGTGTGGATCACAACAAACTGTGGAGAATTCTTAAAGAGAAAGGAATAACAGACCACTTTACCTGTGCCCTGAGAGATTTGTATGCAGGTGAGGAAGCAACAGTTAGAACAAAACATGGAACAATGGACTGGCTCCAAATAGGGACAGGAGTACGTCAAGGCTGTATATTGTCACCATGCTTATTTAACTTATATGCAGAGTACATCATGCAAAATCCTGGACTGGATGAAGCACAAGCTGGAATCAAGATTGCCAGGAGAAATATCAATAACCTCAGATATGCCATACCCTTATGGCAGAAAGTGAAGAGGAACTAAAGAACCTCTTGATGAAAGTGAAAAAGGAGAGTGAAAAAGCTGGCTTAAAACTTAACATTCAAAAAGTGAAAATCATGGGATCCAGTTCCATCACTTCATGGCAAATAGATGGGTAAACAATGGAAACAGTGAGAGGTTTTTTTTTTCCTTGGGCTCCAAAATCACTGCAGATGGTGACTACAGTCATTAAATTGAAAGGTGTTTTCTCCTTGAAAGAAAAGCTATGGCAAACCTAGACAGCATATTAAAAAGCAGAGACATTAGTTTACTGACGAAAGGTCCGTATAATCAAAGCTATAGTTTTTCCAGTAGTCATGCATGGATGTGAGAGTTGGAATATAAAGAAAGCTGGGAGCCAAAAAATTGATGCATTTGGACTGTGGTGTTGGAGAAGACTCTTGAAAGTCCCTTGGACAGGAAGGAAATCAAACCAGTCAGTCCTAAACGAGATCAGTCCTGAATATTCATTGGAAGACCTGATGCTGAAGCTGAAGCTCCAATACTTAGGTCACCTGACATGAAGAACTGACTCCTTGGTAAAGACTCTGATGCTGGGAAAGACTGATGGCAGGAGGAGAAGGGGACTACAGAGGACAAGATGGTTGGATGGCATCACCAACTGAATGGACATGAGTTTGAGTGAGGTCCGGGAATTGGTGATGGACAAGGAAGCCTGGTGTGTGCAGTCCATGGGGTTGCAAAGAGCCGGACAAGACAGAGCGACTGAACTGAAATGAGGACGAAAATTACTAACAAATTACTGATGCTTTTTGTTCCAACTGAAATGTCTGACTAGAGTATGTTTAACTGTTACTTATTCCGCAGTTTTTAATCACCTATCTTATTGCATGCACCAACACGGACCAGCATGGAGATGTTGCATATCATTTGATGCTTTTGATATTTTGGAGGGCAGTTACAAACCATTCAGGAAGAACTTAGTGTACCATAAATAAAAAAAAAAAAAAAAAAAAAGGAAAGAAAAAGAAAGGAAGAAGGGAGAAAAGGAAGAAATTGTCTTTCTCCAAAATGAAATGTAGCAACTGTGAGCCAACAGGAGCATGACACGGTCTTCACCTTCGGGTTCTTGCTTTGCATCCAAATGCTCATAACTGTTTCAGCAAGCTCAACTCCCACACAGCAGGCTCTTGCTCCTCTTTAATTTTCTCTAATTTGTGTAGTGAATAACCAAATACTCATAATGTAATTAGAAGATAATCAGGCTTGTAATTATGTTAATTGCTGGAGACTTACATCAATCCTCCAGCAAAGTGATAGGATTTCAGGCGAACTATTAACATGGCAAAAGGGTGAGGGTGAGACCAGGATGGGAGCCGAGCAGAGTGATGAGCGCCTGGACTAGCATCATTTAACCACATGATGGAGAAGAGGACGGAGCCTTCAGGGGAGATGCTTAGAAACTTGAGCTTTACGTTCCAGAACACCAACCTTTTAGTTGGTTTTCTTCCCATAAATAATCACATGGCTCGCCTATTAAATATATTGTAAGAAGCCTATTTCAAAGGAAACAGGAAAACAGATGAGAGAGGAAAAGTGAGAAAGCAAGAGAGGATTACTACTTGCCCTTTATCCTTGCCTTCCAGGTTACTGGAAAAAAAACCAAAACAAGATATGACTGCCAACCCTTCTGCGCTGGAGGGGTCCTTTCCTCATGCCATGATGATCGGTTGTCAAAGCATTACTTAAGCGTAACCATCTTTAGATCGCCATTCACCCATTCAATCTTCACAGCCCTGACAATGAGTTAATCTCTAAACACAATGCATTAAAATATTCATGCAGATCTTCAGATTTCTTTTAGAGCTGGGGAGAGCTAAGCTGGGCACCCAGGAGCCTGCTCTGACTAGCTTTCTTGCTCTCTTCATGAGTACCAAGTCTGAGAAGCTTACCCTTGCTTTCATCCACTTTCTTTTCCTTTCTTTCACCTACATCTGCTGTGTGGTGCGGCAGGTGAGAAAAGCCTGTAGTGTGGTTTAACTGTTACTTAAAAAAGATTTATACCACCACATTTTTACCACCTCATGAAGTTAAAATTAAAATTACCTCACAAAGGGAGGCAGAGAAAAGGGGATCCCTGTGCACTGTTAATGGAAAGGTAAACTGGTGCAGCCACCGTGGAAAACAGTATAAGGGAAAAATTAGTTTTCCTGAAAAATTAAAAAATAAAACTACATATAGATCCAGCAATTCTTCTTCTGGGCATATATCTGGAGGAAACGAAACCGCTATTTTGAAGTTGTATCCATACCCGCATGTTCATCTGAGCATTATTTATAATAGCCAGGACATGATAACAACTTAGTGTTCATAAGTGAATGAATGGAACATGTGAAAAAATACACACACACACACACACACACACACACATATTCAGCTATA
Organism: Oreotragus oreotragus; assembly: GCA_006410675.1. Lineage (NCBI taxonomy): Eukaryota > Metazoa > Chordata > Mammalia > Artiodactyla > Bovidae > Oreotragus > Oreotragus oreotragus. Next base: position 27,504 of record SJYX01022680.1, read on the forward strand.
AAAAAGGAGGAAATCCTGCTATTTGAACAACATGGATGAAACCTAAGGGCATTATGCTAAGTAAGATAAGTTAGACAGGGAAAGACAAATACTGTATATCACTTATATATGGAATCTAACAAAAAAAAGAAAAAAATTTCATAGAGAGAGCACAGATTGGTGGTTGCCAGGATAGGCAACCTGGCAACCAAGTGAATGAAGGTTGTCAAAAGCACAAACTTTCAGTTATGAGTAAGTTCTGGGACATAACGTCCAACAGTGTGATTATAGTTACCAATACTGTATTGTACACTTGCAAGTTGCTAAGAGAACAGATCTTAAAAGTTGTCACCACAGAAAAGTTCTAACTCTGTGAGGTGATGGATATTAACTAAACTTACTATGGTAATCATTTCGCAATATATACAAATATCAAGTCATTATGTTTTATACTTGAATACAGTGCTGTATGTCAATTATATCTCATTAAAACTGGAAAAAAATAAACACAGGGAAAAGCAAAAGGACCACAAGGGTCCTCTAGGCATGGAGTACAGAGCTTGGTTAGAGCTGATGTTAAAATATGTTTAATTACCATCAACCTCCTTTGTCAAAATGGAGGGGAGGAGAATTCTCTCAGCCAGGTTTTGTTTATTATCTGTAAATAAAAGGACCAGGAGACCTTCTGTATATTATTTAATTGAATGTCACCTATGAATTATAAGGTAAATTGAAAAGCCTCTGTTTTACAAATGCACACAGACTAAAATGACCCTATGCAACAAAAGTAGGATCACAAACATCAAATCTTTACTACTGCTACTTAGTGTGAATACACACAAATGCTCATTTCCATCATAACTTATATTTTAAATCCTTAATGTCAAAATTAAAGTGACAAATTTGAATTTGTACTTCACCATATGTTTACTGCTTCTTGGCCATTTGGGAAGCGTATTGAAACTATATGGTATATAATGAAACTGTAAGAATACTGTGAGCTGAGTTAAATAAGGTGTGTTACATAACATTCACTCATTTTCTATTGTAGTTTTGATAATTGTTAACCATTACAACAAACACAGGTTTTACCAGGTTTATGAAATTTGAGTCATTAAAATGACCCACATGATTCGATTTCCCTGGCCACTAGAAAGCCAGCCAGACAGGAAAAATCTATGATGAACCCACAACTATTTTTAAAGGATGTATGTGTGCTTAGTTGTGTCCAGTTCTTTGTGATCCCATGGACTGTAGCCAACCAGGCTTTTCTGTCTATGTAGTTTTCCAGGCAAGAATAATGGAGCAGGTTGTCATTTCCCTCTATAGGGGACCTTCCCAACCCAGGGGTCGAACCTGTGTCTCTTGCATCCTCTGCATTGGCAGGTGGATTCTTTACCGCTGCACCACCTTGGAAGACCATTTAAAAAGTAGTTCCATAAAAGGTGCCAGTCAACCATCAATTTATTTTGCAATAAAAAGATGATGCTGTCATCAACAAAAGAGTAATCACCAGTTAAAGATATTCAAGAGTAAATGAGGAATTTGAGAAAAGGTCAAATTTCATGATATGGAAGGACAGGAAAATATATTACTCACAGAAACTAGAAATTTTTCCTGTAACTTATTTACAGTTGGCAAATTGTCCAAAAACCTAATTAGACAAGCAAATGTTCTTGGAAGAGATCTCAAACTAGCTCATTACATTAACTCCATAAATTTGTTCTTTCAGTAGGCAACTAATCATACAGAGAGTTTCTTACTTTTTCTCATTCCTTAATTTCAACTTTTGTCATTGACTAGAACTGTATTTTTACTAAGCATTGGAGTAATTGACCCAGAAAAATTCATTTAGCTTATAAACCATCACTTCAAATCAGATGTAGATTTGAAGATAATTTAGTTAACATTCTACTATGATTTCTCATCAATATAAAAATATGGATTTCATCTCCAACTTCTTTAGAGAATCGAATTCATGATAGTCTTGTTATATAAGGAAGGAAAAGACATTAATCCTAAAAACTGTACTCCTTAAGATTGAAATTGGTTTTATAAACATTTTTTTTTCTTTTCAGTCTCCCTCAAGGCCATGGAATCATGGAAATGCTAATGGTGGAAGACGAATCCAGTAATTGTGGTCAAACTCACGATGAATAGACAGCATACATTTTAACTACATGTAGGTAAATGCACCATATACTACTTCTAAATAACTTTTATGTATGAGGTAAATGGGATACAGTATTTTCTATATTAAAACATATTTTAGTCCAATTAGTTTCAGAAGATGCTATAAAAAGAAATAAAAAACACATTTTTTTCTTTCACATTCCTTCCTTTCCTTTACCAATGTGCTTTTTTCTATGTTCCAATTTCTCTTATAATTAACAAATTTGGGTCTGTGCAGATTTTCCCCAAATTGCATCCAGCTTTCTATTAATTCTGTAGCAAGATTTTAGTTTATTCCACTTCATGCTGATTTATTTCCTTACTTGTTAAAACACTTTAAATGAGTGATTAATGCAATGGAGAGTGGCTAAAACCTGTACTTAAAATTTAAGCGATTATTGGACCCAGACATCTTGAAAGTATTAAAAAATTGAAGGAAAATGGCTAGACATGAACACTGAAATTACTTTACCTGAGAACAAGTATTTGTCAAATTTCAAGCTTATGGCTCTGGACAGGGACCTTCAAAACATGTTTTAAAAGAAAATATTCCAGCTGTATAGCCTGAAGTCCTCTGTGAACACTTTGGAAAGAATTGCTTTAAGGTATAACTAAATTATTAAAGGCTGGTTCATTTTGAAGTTTAATTTGTATCCCTAAATGATATTAACAGTCAAAAAGAGACTCAGAGGTTGAAAGTGGATGTATGCCATTTATGTGATGAAAAAACAAAACTAGGAGTATGTTTATGTAATTACATAAACATTAACTTTACATGCTTTAAGTGGAAAAACGAACTAGAAGAACTGAGAAAAATAGGGAATTTTGTTTTCACAAGCTCAGTCTTGTATACCTTATTCTGGTTAAGAAAGGCCTCAAAGGAAAAAGCATGATCTGGAAAGAAACATGCACCCCAATTTTCATTGCAGTACTGTTTACAATAGCCAAGACATGGAAGCAACCTAAAATCTGCATTGACAGAGGAATGGGTAAAGAAGATGCGGTACATACATACAATGGAGTATTTCTCAGCTATAAAGAAGAATGAAATAACGCCACTTGCAGCAACATGGATGGACCTGGAGAGTGTCATGCTGAGTGAAGTAAGTCAGACAGAGAGGGAGAAGTATCATATGATATGCCTTATATGTGAACTCCAGAAAGAAATGGTAGACATGAACCTACCTACAAAACAGAAACAGATTCACAGACTTCCAGAACAAGCTTATGGTTGCAGGGAGCAGGGGCTGGGGGGATGGGATAGTTAGGGAGTTTGGGATAGGTATGTAAATGCTACTATTTATAAAGTGGATAACTGCAAGGACCTACTGGATAGCACATGGAGCTCTGCTCAGTTATGTGGCAGCCTGGATGGGAGGGGAGTTTGGGGGAGAGTGGATACATGTGTGTGTATGGCCCAGGCCCTTCACTGTGAGCCTGAAACTGGCAGAGCATCGTTAATCAGGTATGCCTCAGTACAAAATAAAAAGGTGTTTTTAAAAAGAAATGCCTCAAAGATTATGTCAAGTATTTGAGTTCTTGAAGAAGAGTATGGTTGATTATCACCTTCTCTATTAGGGCTAGGTAGGTAGGTAGGTAGGTGAAGTCGCTCAGTCGTGTCCGACTCTTCGCGACCCCGTGGACTGTAACCTACTAGGCTTCTCCGTCCATGGGATTCTCCAGGCAAGAATACTGGAGTAGACTGCCATTTCCTTCTCCACTATTAGGGCTAGAGAAGAAGTAAATATGTGGTTTCCATTTACTGAATAAAAACTGTTTTCAGGAAAAGAATGTAGAAGTAGTAAAACAAACTTTTGAGGATATTTGATAAACTATTGCTACTGTGTGTGTGTTTGTGGAGAATTTTAAAAGTAGTTTAAGCATCCAACTGTAGAAAAAGGTCAGCCTTGAAATGAATCTTTAAAAATTTGATCAAAGGGGCATGTTAGTTTAGAGACAAAAACGTTTTAGTGGTTATACGGTCATGGAGGTGAATATATTGAAAGATGAGATAGAAAATTCGATTTGAAAATATACACAGTAAATGTGAGTTCATTAAACTCGCTGTTGATATTATTGGGAAGATTGTAAATCTTTGATGAAGGACCATTATTATTAGTACAAAAAGGGCCTGTAAAATAAAAAAAAACAAATTTAAACAAAAAATATAGATAAGATGGAAATAAATCTTATATACCAAAATTACATATAAAGGCTAATATATAATCAAATATGATATTTCATTTCACAAAATGTTCAGAATATGCCATTGTGCAAATGGCATTATAACTATGGAAACGTGTACCCTCTGCTTTTCAACAGTTAGAGGCTTAAAATAACACATTGATTGTTATTAATCATCTGTTGGCCAGTTATGTTAAAACCAAATGAATGTTGGGTTACAAAAGTGTATTTTTCACAAGAGTGAAAATAAAAGTGCATTTATCAGTTAGCTATGAAACCATAAGTTATATGGAAGTTATTTAAAGTGAAGTTGCCAAATGATACCTAGAGAGAAATTCTAAGAAAATGGAAAATTAAGAAACTAATGAAATAATTAAATTATTATCATGGCACCTTTGAGGAGTAGAAATTGCCAAACAAGCTTCACCATTAACAGATTCTCCTTAAAGGGACAGAAGAGAAAAGCCTCCTTGTGGTTACTCAAATGAATACTTTAATTATTATTTTTGTTAAAGCATCATACTGTTATGGGTATGGAATGAAGAATCCATAAAGCATTTTGATTAAGCACACTAAAATTGTGTTTCTTCAGATAATATATGAACCGAATTAGAAATTATTGAAGATAAAAATGTCACTTTAGATATGTAATAACTCCTGCGGTCTCAAATGAATGGTAATATCTCAAATGGATGATAAAAGATTAAGTCCATTTTACATAATAACTCATGTAATTTAGAAAGCAATTGACTGGGTGGAAAAGGGCTCTGTTTTTAATACTTCTGATTTTCCTATAAATGGAATACAGTAGAGGTGCGAATATAATCCCAAATGGTAAATAACTTTCTTGCTCCTCAAATCTATGCTTTACTTTTCAGTGAGTCATGATTTATATTAGTCACTCTTGATCAAATTTTAGGACAACTGGTAAATGATATCTCCCTTCTCCAATACTTCTGGGTATCTTTTTCCTATCTGATTTGTAATATTCCTAAACAAGTTCATCATAATCACAATATAATTTTATATTTATGGAAGGATCTTCTTTTTCTCCATCTCACCAAAAGTAAGTCACATTTCACCTGAAATAAAATCCTCTAAAATGTCTGCAATCTGGCACATGTGGGTATTTAATAAATGTTCACTAAGCAATAATCGATTGAATAAATAATGAATAGCATGTTATTTGGCTGCATTGAAGCTTAGATGTAGCACATGGCCCATCTGTCGTGGTGCGCAGGCTCTAGACTGCATGGGCTCAATAGTAGCTTGCTTGCCTCATAGCACGTGGCATCTTGGTTTCCTGACCAGAGACTGAGCCCTCATCCCCTGCATCTAAAGGTGGGTTCTTAACCTTTGGACCATCAAGGAAGTCCTGAGTGAGATGTTTTTGATCCATGTGACCCTTGGGTAAATGTCACTTGTAGGTCATTGGATGCTTACTTTGTGAATGGCAGTGTGTTAGGTGTTCTAGGTGAAGCAAAGATGGGACGATTTGAAGCCGTGTAGCTCCCTTTGCTCTCTCCAGGTTGTCTCTTGATTTGTCCTTCCTCAGTTGCAGAGAACCCCTGATACTAAGATTATGGGCTTGGTGATCATCATGATTTTCTGTATTCATCTTGGGAACGGTATTTAACTCCTCTGAGCCTAATACACAGTGGGAATAATGATACCTGTAGCACAGGTTATAGTGAGATTATATGAGGCAAAAATATGGAAAGGGCCAAGTCCAGCACACTACCCTTGGTTTCACTTTAAAGCTTGTTTATGTTTAATTCACACACACGATTACTCCTTTGTTTTCTAGTACCATGGTATCTTTGCTTCCATTTCCCTTATTCTTTATCTTGATGATATGAGTCTGTGTGCCCATTGAAAGCTTTGGTTTATGTATTTTTTAAATATAATAAAACCAAGTTAATTCAGCCAAAGCCCTCAAGGATCTAGGATGCCAAATAAAATTATTGACCATGGCTTTCAGAAGAATTGTGAACTTCCAGCTCAGTTTCACAGTTGGTTGGTGATGGCATAAACCAGATTCTGTAGGTTTACTGAGCAGCTACATGATGAGGAAATGCAAGTAGCCATTGTGGATTACATGTTACAGATGATCAGAAAAAGGAAGAAAGAGAAGGTGTTAGGAGGTCTCTAAAGAATGTGGCTCTACAGAACAAGGAAATGGGAGCCAAGTAGGAAAGTTAGAGCAGGCAAGTTTCACATGGGAGAAAGGACTATAAGAAGGAAAACAGATTTGAAGGCACAAAGAGAGGAAGTTAATTATTTGCTTTGGAAGTTCTTACTTAAAAGCTCACTGCAGAAGTAGAGTCAACTTTGTTTTTTTAAGATTCTTCTTTCATCGTAAAATATGCAGACAAAGATGTAACTAACTTATATGAGGACCAGTAACATGAGGAGCAGTCAATTTCTTTTTAGCCTTTCACTTATTTCCTCTTTTTTATTGTAAAATATACATAAAATAGAAAAAGCAAAGTATATATTTGTTGTTGTTCAGTCGCTCAGTCATGTCCGACTCTTTGTGAGCCCATGGACTGCAGCACGCCAGGCTTCCCTGTCCATCAGCAACTCCCAGAGCTTGTTCAAACTCATGTTTATTGAATCAGTGATGCCATCCAACCATCTAGTCCTCTGTCCCCTTCTCCTGCTGCCTTCTATCTTTCCCAGCAACAGAGTCTTATATATATGTGTGTGTGTGTATATAATATATATATATTTAAATGAATAATTCAGGGAAGGCAATGGCACCCCACCCCAGTACTCTTGCCTGGAAAATCCAATGGACGGAGTAGCCTGGTGGGCTGCAGTCCATGGGGTCGCTAACAGTCGGACAGACTGAGCGACTTCACTTTCACTTTTCTCTTTCATGCATTGGAGAAGGAAATGGCAACCCACTCCAGTATNGGAAAATCCAATGGACGGAGTAGCCTGGTGGGCTGCAGTCCATGGGGTCGCTAACAGTCGGACAGACTGAGCGACTTCACTTTCACTTTTCTCTTTCATGCATTGGAGAAGGAAATGGCAACCCACTCCAGTATTCTTGCCTGGAGAATCCCAGGGATGGGGGAGTCTGGTGGGCTGCTGTCTATGGGGTCACACAGAGTCAGACACGACTGAAGTGACTTAGCAGCAGCAGCAAATGAATAATTATGAAAAGGCTACTCATGTTACTACCATTTACTTTAAGAAATAAAACTTTGCCTCCCCAGGGTTCCCCTGTTCCCTCCCCCATGGAGAAGCAAAGATGTCATTACTTTCAATGGAATTAAAAAGTAGTATCTGGCTGCTTAAAAATTTTTGCATCATCTTTGGTGTTTGGTAATTTCACTAGCATGCATCTAAGATTAATTTTTTTTATTTTTTAAGAAATTTTTGTCAGGGTTTGTTCAGCATTAGAATCTATAGATTGGTGTTTTTCCATCAATCATTGGAAAATTCTCAGTACTTACTTCTCAAAATATTACCTTAACTGTCCCTCTCTTCCCTTCTCTTGTTTCATGTTGTCTTCTCCTCTCCTCCTCTGTGTCTTCTCTTTGAGGAACTTGTATTAAAAGTGTGTTAAGTGAAAAGTATCCCATGTTCATCATGGGAAGATTCGATATTGTTAAAATGTCAATTCTTTCCAAATTGATGTATAGATTCAATGCAATCTCAGTCAAAGCCCCAAGGTTGTTTTGTTGTTGCTGCTGTATTGAGTGTGCGTGTGTTTTAAATGATTAAGGTTTTACTGGGGATCAGATGGGCTGCCCAGGTGGTACAGTGGTGAAGAATCTACCTGCCAACGCAGGAGACGCTGGTTTGATCCCTTGTTTTCAAAGATCCCCTGGAGGATGAAATGGCACCCTACTCCAATATTCTTGCCTGGAAAATCCCATGGACAGAGGCACCCTGTGGGCTACAGTCCGTGGGATCGCAGAGTTAGACATGACTGAACAACTGAGCACACACCCACGGGGATCAGATAGGACTGGGTAGGAACCACACTGGGAAGCAGGGCCTGCACACCAGGCCAGTTCTGTCTGTGCTGGGTGATCAGAGCAGAGTCCCAAGGCCGAAGGTCTGGTTGGGCTCCTCACAGCAGAGGCAGTTAATTCCTCCACTGGCAGTGTACATACTCGGAGTGAAATCAGTCCTTTGGAATTCTTAAAACTTGTTCTATAATGCAGCATATGGTTATTTGGTAAGTACTCCATATGTAGATGAAAAATATGTATTTTGTGGTTGGTATTGCAGTGTTCTATATATTTCAATTAACTTAAGTTTGTTAATTTGTTAATTAGGTTTTCTGCCTATTTATATCTTCCTGTTCTATCAGATATTGAAAATGTTTTGTCTCTCACTATAAGTGTGAATTTGTCTACTCTGTTTTAATTCATTAATTTCATTGCATATATTTTCATTTTGTTATGGAATACATACTGATTATGAATTGTATAACTTCCTGGAGTATTGATGCTTTTATCATTATGACATATTTCTATTTCTCTCGAGAAATGCTTTTTGTACTAAAGTAGTCACTGATATTAAGACAAAAATAATATATTTCTTTTGGTTAGTGTTGTCATAGCATGTATTTTTCATCTCTTTTCTTTTAAATATTTTGTTTTTTATACTTAAGATATGTGTATCCTAAGGAGCATTCTAAAATTTTAATTAAATGTATCTTCATCTTGTTATTAAAAGTCAGCATCATCAATTTTTTTTAGTATGGTTTTGCTTTTCTACCTAGAAAAAACTTCTCACATTTTGTTTATATGAAAATATCTTTATTTTCGTATTTCTATGGGGCTTCCCTGTGGCTCAGAGGTTAAAGCATCTGCCTGCAGTGCAGGAGACCTGGGTTCGATCCCTGGGTCGGGAAGATCCCCTGGAGAAGGAAATGGCAACCCACTCCAGTATTCTTGCCTGGAGAATCCCATGGACAGAGTACCCTAGTAGGCTACAGTCCATGGGGTCGCAAAGAGTCGGACACGACTAAGCAACTTCACTTCACTTCACTTCACTTCATTGAGAACTTGGCTTTCTGAGTTATTGTTTCTTCTTTGAAGGTAACTTATCTTTATTCTTTTGCTGCTTTTTAAAACAAATTATTTATTTTTAATTGAAGATAATTGCTTTACAATCTTACTGCTTTTAAGATATCACTTTCTTTCTGTCTGTGTCTCTGCCTCTGCCTTCTACCTGCCCCATCTCTCAGCTCTTATATTGTGATACCTCAGGAGAATGTTTTGTCCTTATCCTGCTGAACTTTACAGAGGTTCTTCAACCTGGGGTTGATACCCCTCAACAATTCATAAATAAGTTTTTGGCCATTATTTCTTCAATTTGCTGATAAATCCATGTTAGTTATGGTACATTTTAATTTTTAATATCCATTTCTTTTATTTCAGACTTCTGGTGAAATTCTCCCTCTTTTTATTTATTTTCTTCACCTTTCCCTACATTTTAATGAATATGTTAAACATGCTTATTTTAGTATTTTTGTTTGTTCTCCTCAGCATCATGATTGTTTGTAAGTCTGTTTCTATTATCTTTCCCTCCTTCTCTTGATTTTGGTTAATTTAGTCTTGTCTCTTGGTATGTAAAATGCTAACAGCTCCAGATGATTTGAAACACCTCTTTCCTAGCTTGGATGATGATCTTAATCCAATCATGGATGGTGGGAGTCGGTCCAGGATTGAATTTTGGGTTAGGTTCAGTCTTCTCCTGGCTTCTGCTATGATTCTAGGGTGTAGCTCTCCAGGATTTTCAATTGGCTAAATGGTGCAATGAATGAGTCCCTCCTACAGTGGGGTCTTGAATCCTATTTTTCCAGTTTATTTATTTGCCTTCTATCTGAACTTCTTCATAATTTGTAAAAATTCTAAAGGAAAAATGGCCATATGTTTGAGGCTTCTCCAATCTTCAGTTGACTCTCTCACCTCATGAAACTGCTCAAAGCACTGGTATTTCTCTCTTCCCAGAGCTGGTCTTCTGCTGGGATGAAGCCCACATTATTAGCACACAGAATCAGCAAATGCCTTTAGGGAAAAACAAGCTGCAAGTTAGACATCTCTTTGGTTCTCCATCTTGCTAATCCTTCTTTCTTGGATAGGTCTCCGACATTCTGAAACAAATTATTTTATAGCACACTCAGTTTTTTCAGTGTTCTTGGTAGGTAGCTTGTTGGCAGACTCACAGCACTAATTTCTCATCCTCTTCCAGCCAATGTTTATTCTCCTTCTGCTTAACTCTTCCTCAGGAGTGTAATATGAATGGGATAATACACTTGAAATTTTTGTTTCTTTACACTTGGAATTTTTGTTTCTTTACCTTTACTCCATTTATTGCTTTTTAGAACTGTTCTAGAATATGGATTCAACATCTGCTAATAATTACTTTCAAATGCATGACTTTATCTTGCCTTTTTAAAAATTATAAATCATTCTTTGCACTTTGAATATAATCGCAAAAACAAGCAAATAAGTAACTTGTGTAATTACTTATTTAGCTTATAGCAGCACCTGTCATTTCAATAATAATGTCAGGCTAGTTGAATCAGTTCAGTTCATCTCAGTTGCCTAGTCGTGTCTCCAGAGTAGCCTGATACGTGTGTAACTAATATAGCAGCTATCTACACCCTTTCCTCTGTTTCCCTCCCTCCCAATTTTGTTGTTGTTGTTCCACTGCAGCATGCAGGATCTTAGTTTTCTCATCAGGGATTGAATCCTTGCCCCCTGCAGTGGAAATTGAGAGTCCTAACCACTGGACTGTCAGGGAATTTCCCTTTCCTTCTAATTCTCTGTTGACCTTGCACATATGCAACAGCAACTTTCAGAAGCCACAAGATATTGGCAGTGAATCATTTTCTAGCATTTGTTTTATTTTTCACAATATGGTTTTTAGCAAGAAAATTTTCACTTACCAGGACTAAGTTTTTTTTTTTTTTTAATTATTAAACTTGAGAAAAGTGAAGTGAAAGTCGCTCAGTCGTGTCCGACTCTTTGCTACCCCTTGGACTATATAGTCTCTGGAATTCTTCAGGCCAGAATAATACTGGAGTGGGCAGCCTTTCTCTTTTCCAGGGATCTTCCCAACTCAGGGGTCAAACCCAGGTCTCCTCCATTGCAGTCGGACTCTTTACCAGCTGAGCCATGAGGAGCATGAGAGGTACATGACAAATTTCCATATCTTTTGCAGAGAGGAGAGATATGATTTATAAAGATTTTTTTCTCAGTCTCTGAACTGTGGATAACATTTGGGTCATCCTAGGTCAGTTTGGGTTACATGTAAAAATGCCTGGTATTTGGGAAGATTTCCCATGACAAGCCCAAAGAGTTTGCTTCCAATTAATCCCGCTTCTCTGGGCTGCTGTTGGTCTGGCAGTGGTTATTTGATGGCCTGAGATACCTCCTGAAATAGAATCTGAATGTACAAGCCAGGCTGTTGATCTCTACATTTAGGTGGGCAAACCTGATCGTGTCTGCATGTTCTCTGAAAGTGGAAAGAGTCAAGTGCCATGGCTTAAGTTGGGGGTGGAGGTCATGACACACACGGTTTACTCTCCGAGATTAGGGAAAGCTCCCGGTTCCTCATCAGGAGGATTGGACAAAGCAGAATTGAGGGTGAGGAAGGAAGGTTTTCAGAGAAGGCAGTTGCACCCCACTCCAATATTCTTGCCTGGAAAATCCCATGGATGGAGGAGCCTGGTGAGCTACAGTCCATGGCATCGCTGAGAGTCTGACACGACAGAGCGACTTCACTTTCACTTTTCTCTTTCATGCACTGGAGAAGGAAATGGCAACCCACTCCAGTGTTCTTGCCTGGAGAATCCCAGGGAAAGGGGAGCCTGGTGGGCTGCCGGCTATGGAGTCGCACAGAGTCGGACATGACTGAGATGACTTAGCAGCAAAGAGGGTTCTCAGTTCAGTTCAGTTCAGTCGCTCAGTCGTGTCCGACTCTTTGCGACCCCATGAATCGCAGCACGCCAGGCCTCCCTGTCCATCACCATCTCCCGGAGTTCACTCAGACTCATGTCCATCGAGTCCGTGATGCCATCCAGCCATCTCATCCTCGGTCGTCCCCTTCTCCTCCTGCCCCCAATCCCTCCCAGCATCAGAGTCTTTTCCAATGAGTCAACTCTTCGCATGAGGTGGCCAAAGTACTGGAGTTTCAGCTTTAGCATCATTCCTTCCAAAGAAATCCCAGGGTTGATCTCCTTCAGAATGGACTGGTTGGATCTCCTTGCAGTCCAAGGGACTCTCAAGAGTCTTCTCCAACACCACAGTTCAAAAGCATCGATTCTTCGGCGCTCAGCTTTCTTCACAGTCCAACTTTCACATCCATACATGACCACAGGAAAAACCATAGCCTTGACTAGGCGGACCTTAGTCGGCAAAGTAATGCCTCTGCTTTTGAATATACTATCCAGGTTGGTCATAACTTTTCTTCCAAGGAGTAAGCGTCTTTTAATTTCATGGCTGCAGTCACCATCTGCAGTGATTTTGGAGCCCAAAAAAATAAAGTCTGACACTGTTTCCACTGTTTCCCCATCTATTTCCCATGAAGTGATGGGACCGGATGCCATGATCTTCATTTTCTGAATGTTGAGCTTTAAGCCAACTTTTTCGCTTTCCACCTTCACTTTCATCAAGAGGCTTTTTAGCTCCTCCTCACTTTCTGCCATAACTGTGAAAAATTCTGAAAGAGATGGGAATACCAGACCACCTAACCTGCCTCTTGAGAAATCTGTATGCAGGTCAGGAAGCAACAGTTAGAACTGCACATGGAACAACAGACTGGTTCCAAATAGGAAAAAGAATACGTCAAGGCTGTATATTGTCTCCCTGCTTATTTAACTTATATGCAGAGTACATCATGAGAAACGCTGGTCTGGAAGAAACACAAGCTGGAATCAAGATCGCCGGGAGAAATATCAATAACCTCAGATATGCTGATGACACCACTCTTATGGCAGTGATTTTGGAGCCCCCCAAAATGAAGTCTGACACTGTTTCCATTGCTTCCCCATTACTCAACCATAGAAAGGAACAACACTGTGCCATTTGCAGAAATGTAGATGGACCTAGAGACTGACATACCGTGTGAAATAAGTCAGCAAAACAAATATCATATAATATCACTTATATGTGGAATCTAGAAAAACTATACAGATGAGTTTATTTGCAAAGCTGAAATAGAGACATAGAGAACAGACATATGGATACCAGGGGTGAAAGGATGTGGGATGAGATAGAGATTGGAATGAACATATACACACTATTATGTATAAAACAGATAACTAATCAGAACATACTGTGTAGCACAGGGAACTACACTCCAATAAAAATTAATTTAAAAAAGAAAAAATGATACTGTCCTATTTGTTTCACACAATCACTTTGTGATAATATCATCTCCATTTGACAGATGAGAAAACTGAACCCCAGAAATGTTATACACAGTTAACACAATTAAGGGATTGAGCCAAAACTCAGAGCTCTGTTTGATCAAGTCTTCCACTCAAAAGGCTCATTGATTTAAGGTAATGGCATTAAATATGTGTTATGGTAACCCGAGCTCTGTCCTTTCTCCATATGTAACTGTCAAGGATGTAGCTTTCTACCTTTTGTCTCCTTTGGTTCTGTCTGCAACTCCTTATTAGCTAATCTTCTTTTTAATTAGTGAAGTGTTATGGTAGGCAAAATAATGGCCCCACAAAGATAATCATGCCCTAATCCCTGGAACCTGTGAATATTTCAGATAACACAGCAAAGAGGAATTAAAGTTGTAGATAGAATAAAAGTTGATATTCAGCTGACCTTAAACTAGGGAGATTATTCTGGATTACTTGGGGAACCCTGATGAAGGATCCTCAAATGTGAAAGAGAAAAGCGAGAGATGAGTCAGAGAAGAAGATGTAACAATGGAGAGGTCAGAGGGATGTGATGTGAGAACAAGTCACACTTCTGCTGACTTTTAAGGAAGAGGAAGTGTCCATGAGCCAAGGAATATGGGCAGTCTCTAGAAACTAGAAAAGTAAGGAAATTGATTCCGTCTTAGAGTTTCCAAAAGTGAAGACAGCTCTGAGTTTTGCCCAGTGAAATCATGTTGGATTCCTAACCTGTGAAACTGTAAAATAAACAATTTTTTGTTGTTTTAACCCAAATCTCTATGGTTATTTGTATAGTAGCAATAGAAAACTAATAACAAATAATGTCAAGTTTCCTTGCATGTATCAGAATTTAAGATAAAATGGTAGTTAGAATACATAATAAGGGGCTTCCCACGACAGAGGATGAGATGGCTGGACGGCATCACTGACTCGATGGACAAGAGTTTGGGTGAACGCCGGGAGTTGGTGATGGACAGGGAGGCCTGACGTGCTGCAATTCATGGGGTTGCAAAGAGTCAGGCAAGACTGAGCAACTGAACTGAACTAAACAGGTAGTGAAGTGGTAAAGAATCTGCGTGCCAATGCAGGAGATGCAAGAGAGTCGGTTTCGATCCCTGGGTTGGGAAGATCCCCTTGGAGTAGGAAATGGCAACTCTCTCTACTTTTCTTGCCTAGAAAATTCCATGGACAGAGAGGCCTGGCAGGCTATAGTCCATGGGGTCTCAAAGAGTTGGACATGACTGAGCATGCAGCACACACACATTCATAGCAAGGGAAGATGGTGAAAAAAATACTATAAGCTGTGTTTTAAGTTATGTTGAATTCCAAGTATAACTTGCCCCACTCCCAACATTTGATAAAGTTTCTTATGAACAATAAAATGTTAACTGAACATTTTATTAAGAGCACTTAAATACTAGAGTTTCAGTAATATTAAATCTGTCTCCTGCATTCCCTGCACTGCACGCAGATGCTTTACTGCCGAGCCATCAAGGAAGCAATATTTAAAGAGGTTCTTTTATGCATATATTCTTAGGGGGGGTAAATTGATTATACAAAGTTATCATTTCTTGAGAGCTTTCTAGGTGCTGGGAACTAAGCTGAATATTAAAATCTTATAAATTCTTATAATGAACATGTCAGGTAGCCACCATTATCCCTATTTAGTGGATGAGAAAAATAAGGTTCAGCATTCAAAGGTATGGTGGAGCTGGGAACTGGATTGTTTGATTCAGAAGGAAATGGCAACCCACTCCAGTATTTTTGCCTGGAGAATCCCAGGGATGGGGGAGCCTGGTGGGCTGCCATCTATGGGGTCACACAGAGTTGGACACGACTGAAGTGACTTAGCAGCAGCAGCCTGATCTATAAGGCTTTAAATTATACTGACCTCCACAAAAGATGACCTGCTCCATACAGAATGGGCCTCTCTACAGTGGAGTTAGAGCACAGAAGGAAGAACTTGGGGTTTAGAGTCAGTCACACTCAGTTTTAGATTCTATCTTTCATTAGCTTGACATGGAACTTTACACGCCTGAGCTAGGGTTTCTTCATCTTTAAAGTTCAAATGACATCTCCCTCCTACCCTACCCCTGGCTCCGATAATTGTGTTATTTGAAGATGGTCTGTAAAGTGCCAACTTGGTTGAAGGTGACAGTTCTTAATACTGCCTTGAGCTCAGGTTAAATCTGTATTAAATCTGTATGATTACTTAACAATCTATATAATTGTAACAATCTACCAATATCTCTGATGAATATAGGTGGAAAAATTCTCACCAAAATACTAGCAAACTGAATTCAATAATTCAGTTTGGCTAGCTGATGTGAAGAACTGACTCATTTGAAAAGACCCTGATGCTGGGAAAGATTGGAGGCAGGAGGAGAAGGGGATAATAGAGGATGAGATCGTTGGATGGCATCACCGACTCATAAGACATGAGTTTGAGTAAACGCCAGGAGTTGGTGATGGACACGGAAGCCTGGCATGCTGCTGACTTAACTAAACTGATTCCAGGGATATAAAAATGGTTCAGTATCTGCAAATTAATCAGTGTTATACACCACATTATGGCTTTCCTGGTGGCTCAGAGGATAAAGTGCCTGCATGCAGGTTTGATCCCTGGGTCGGGAAGTTCCCCTGGAGAAGGAAATGGCAACCCACTCTAGTATCCTTGCCTGGAGAATCCCACGGATGGAAGAGCCTGGTGGGCTACAGTCCATGGGGTCACAAAGAGTCAGACATGACTGAGCGAGCTCACTTCACTTCACTTCACATACACCACATTAGCAAAAGGAAGGATAAACATCACAGGATAATCTCAATAAAGAAAAATACTTGACCAAATTGAACGTCAATTCAAGACAAAATTGGTATAGAGGGAACATATCTCAACATAACAAAGTTCACTGATAAAAAACTCACAGCAAACATCAAACTCAGTGGTGAAAAACTTTTCCTCTACAATCAGAAATGAGACAATAGTGCCTATTTTCACCACTTCTATTTAACACAGTAACGAAATACTAGCCATAACATTCAGACAAGAAAAATAAATAAAGAGAATAACCGTTATTCTTTGCAGATGATATAATGCTATATATCAGTTCAGTTCAGTTCAGTTCAGTCGTTCAGTTGTATCTGACTCTTTATGACCCCATGGACTGCAGCACACCAAGCATCCTGTCCATCACCAACTCCCAGAGTTTACCCAAACTCATGTCCATTGAGTCAGTGATGCCATCCAACTATCTCATCCTCTGTCGTCCCCTTCTCCTCCTGCCCTCAATCTTTCCCAGCACCAGGGTCTTTTCCAATGAGTCAACTCATCACATCAGGTGGCCAAAGTATTGGAGTTTCAGCTTCAACATCAGTCCTTCCAATGAACACCTAGGAATGATTTCCTTTAGGATGGACTGATTGAATCTCCTTGCAGTCCAAGGGACTCTCAAGAGTCTTCTCCAACACCACAGTTCACAAGCATCAATTCTTCAGTGCTCAGCTTTCTTTATAGTCCAACTCTCACAGCCATGCATGACTACTGGAAAAAACATAGCCTTGACTAAACGGACCTTTGTTGAAAAAGTAATGTCTCTGCTTTTGAATATGCTGTCTAGGTTAGTCATTACTTTCCTTCCAAGGAGTAAGCATCTTTTAATTTCATGGCTGCAATCACCATCTGCAGTGATTTTAGAGCCCCACAAAATAAAGTCTCTCACTGTCTCCACTGTTTCCCCATCTATTTGCCATGAAGTGATGGGACCAGATGCCATGATCTTAGTCTTCTGAATGTTGAGCTTTAAGCCAACTTTTTCACTATCCTCTTTCACTTTCATCAAGAGGCTCTTTAGTTCTTCTTCACTTTTTGTCATAAGGGTGGTGTCATCTGAATATCTGAGGTGATTGATATTTCTCCTGGCAATCTTGATTCCAGCTTGTGCTTCATCCAGCCCGGTGCTTCTCATGATGTACTCTGCATATGAATTAAATAAGCAGGGTGACAATATAAGGCTTTGACATACTCCTTTTCCTGTTTGGAACCAGTCTGTTGTTCCATGTCCAGTTCTAACTGTTGTTTTCTGACCTGCATACAGATTTCTCAAGAGACAGATCAGGTGGTCTGGTATTCCCATCTCTTTCAGACTTTTCCAGTTTATTGTGATCCACACAGTCAAAAGCTTTGGCAGAGTCAATAAAGCAGAAATAGATGTTTTTCTGGAACTCTCTTGCTTTTTCAATGATCCAGTGAATGTTGGCAATTTGATCTCTGGTTCCTCTGAACATCTGGAAGTTCACGGTTCACGTATTGCTGAAGCCTGGCTTGGAGAATTTTGAGCATTACTTTACTAGCGTGTGAGATGAGTGCAATTTTGTGGTAGTTTGAGCATTCTCTTGCATTGCCTTTCTTTGGGATTGGAATAAAAACTGCCCTTTTCCAGTCCTGTGACCACTACTGAGTTTTCTAAATTTGCTGACATATTGAGTGCAGCACTTTCACAACATTATCTTTTAGGATTTTATACTATATGTAGAAAATACTAAAGTCTTCATCAAAATACTATTAAAACTAATGAATTCAGTGAAGTTGCAGGATACAAGATTAACAAATCTGCTGCTTCTAAACACTACTAAAAAACTATCAAAAAAAGAAAGCAAGAAGGTGATCCCATTTAAAAGTACACCAAAGTGAATAAAATACCTAGAAATAAACTAAACCAAGGAAGGGAAAGAAAACTGTTAAACAATGATGAAACAAACTGAAGATGATACAATGAAATGGAAAGATACCTTGTGTTCATGGATAGCAAGAATTAATATTGTTAAAATGACTATACACCCAAAAGAATTTCTAGATTTAATGCAATTTCTATGAAAATATCCATGGCTTTTTTTTTTTTTCATAAACTTAGAACAAATTATCCTAAAATTCATATGGAATCACAAAAGATGCCAATTTGCCAAAGCAATCTTGAGGGGGAAGAAAAGCTGGAAATATCCTCTCTGAACTTGAGCTATACTAGCTATAGTAATCAAAACAGCTTGATACTGGCACAAAACCACAGATAAATCAGTGGAACAGAATGGATAACTCAAAAATAAACCCATGCACATAAGATCAATTAATCTATTCAGTAATAAAAAAGAATGAAATTCTGCCACTTGAAACAACATGGATGGACCTAGAGGGTATTTTACTTAGTGAAATAAGTCAGACAGAGAAAGACAAATACTGCCTTTATAAGTGGAATCTAAAAAATTAAATGGATGAATATAACACAAGATAAATAAACTCACAGATACAGAAAGGAAACTAGTGATTCCCAGTGGGGAGAGGGAAAAGAAGAGGGGCAAGAAAGGTGTAGGAGATTGATATACAAATTAGTATGTATAAAATAAATGAACAACAAGGATATATTGTACATCAGAGAGAAATATATCCATTATTTTGTGATAACTTTCTATGGAGTATGATCTATGAAAATATTGAATCACTATGCTGTACACCTAAAACAAATAGAATATCATAAATCAACTACGCTTCAATAAAACAAATAGATAATCAAAAACCCAACAAAATACTTTTCTCCTCTATAGGATATTTTTGGTAAATCTTTTATGTTAGAACACTCCTGGACTTATAGGAAAGTTGAAAATATTGTTCAGAGGGTTCAGATATAAACTTTATTTGGTTTCCTTAAATTTAACAGCTTTTATAACCAGAGGGCTATGGTTTTTCCAGTGGTCATGTATGGATGTGAAGGTTGGACTGTGAAGAAGGCTGAGGGCCGAAGAATTGATGCTTTTGAACTATGTTGTTGGAGAAGACTCTTGAGATTCCCTTGGACTTCAAGGAGATACAACCAGTCCATCCTAAAGGAGATCAGTCCTGAGTGTGCTTTGGAAGGACTGATGCTAAAGCTGAAACTCCAGTACTTTGGCCACCTCATGCGAAGAGTTGACTCATTGGAAAAGACTCTGATGCTGGGAGGGATTGGGGGCAGGAGGAGAAGGGGACGACAGAGGATGAGATGGCTGGATGGAATCACTGACTCGATGGACAAGAGTTTGAGTGAACTCCGGGTGTTGGTGATGGACAGGGAGGCCTGGCGAGCTGCGATTCATGGGGTCGCAAAGAGTCAGACACGACTGAGCAACTGAACTGAACTGAACTGTTATCAAAATAGGAGATGAGCATTTGTACGATACTACTAAGTAAACTACAGACTTGATTCCAATTTAAGCATGTTTTCTTCTGTGCTTCCTTCCTATCCCTGGACCCAGTGCCACCGCATTCAGTTGTGTGTCACCTTAGTCTCCCCCAGTCGTGACTGCTCTGCATTCTTCTCTTGTCTTTAATGCCCTTCACACTTGGCGGAATACTAGTCACTTTTCCTGTTAAGTATCTCTCAATGCATGTTTACTTGAGGCTTTCTTGCGATTATATTGAGATAGTGCCTTTTGGGAAGAATACCACAGAAGTGATACTGGGTGCTCTTTAGTGCATCATATCAGGGTATTTATGACAGTAAATGTTTTATTGACTATGATATCAGTTTCAATCACTTGATTAAAGTGTCTGTTGGGTTGTGTTTTTTTGTTATTGTTGTAATATTACTATATTCCCCTATGTAATCAATAAATATCTTTTTAGGGGAGATGCTTTGTGACTATGCTGATACCTTGGTTTTCCTCAAACTCTCCAGTGGTTTTCGCATCCATTGGTAGGTACATCTTTTCTGCAACAATCATTACTGTGGTGCTGCTTAATGGTGATTTTTAAAATTTCCCTCATTTCTTCTACATTAATTAATTGAAATTCTTCTGTAAAGAAGTGCAATCTGCCCCTGCCATTTACTTATTGATCCAGTTATTCATTTTTACCCTTTGAATTCATTGATAACTGTTTTATTCTGTGGATTATAATCAAGTACTATAATCGATTTTTGATCAAATTATTGCAGCTTTGACAATGGGGAGCCCCTCTAGGTTGGGTTTTTGATCTTTGGCATACCTTTGTTTTTTCTCAAATGCTTCCTTATTTTTTGGCATCACAAGATCTTCCAGGCTTATCTTGTATTTTTCCTGGCCCAACCCTGGAATCAATCTTTCCCAAGGAGTTGTGAATCTTTTAGTTGGAAACTGGTATATGAAATCAAGATTTGGGTTCTAAGTCTTCTCAAATGCCATAAGGTTGTCATTGCTCCTAGTTTCCCTCAGCAGACAGAAGTAGGAAACGTATGTACACACAAATATATTTGTATTTCTATATTTATCTATCTGCATATATATGAAGTTCATTCTTAACTCATGAGTTCATATCTCTTATTCCAATCCAACACATAAGTTCATTTTAGTCTCAAAAACCTGACTCCTATTATCTACAATATATTTATTTTATCAAAGAATAAAATAGTTGCAGTTTACACTAAATAACACTGAAAACATTGTAGTAAAAGATTTCATATTACCCTCTACATGGTGAGATTTCTCAACCTCTGTTTCTCACACATATTTCACATGCAAGCAGGCTACAGTTTCTCATCTTTCCCTCTTGGTAGCCTCACTGCTTTCAGCATATTGAAGGCCATGGTGTAGTCTAAGTCATGGGTCATGGCACAGTTCAGTTCAGTCGCTCAGTCGTGTCTGACTCTGCAACCCCATGAATCGCAGCACGCCAGGCCTCCCTGTCCATCACCATCACCCGGAGTTCACTCAGACTCACGTCCATCGAGTCAGTGATGCCATCCAGCCATCTCATCCTCTGTCGTCCCCATCTCCTCCTGCCCCCAATTCCTTCCAGCATCAGAGTCTTTTCCAATGAGTCAACTCTTTGCATGAGGTGGCCAAAATACTGGAGTTTCAGCTTTAGCATCATTTCTTCCAAAGAACACCCAGGGCTGAACTCCTTTAGAATGGACTGGTTGTATCTCCTTGCAGTCCAAGGGACTCTCAAGAGTCTTCTCCAACACCACAGTTCAAAAGCATCAATTCTTCGGCATGGCACAATTGCCTGATTAACATGCCAGTAGCTATGGTCTGCATTCTGTCCTGATAAAGGAAATGTTGTCCCTTTCTATTTGGAAAAAGTCAGGTAAAAGGAGGCAGCTACTGCTGTGGACATCATTTAGATTTAACCACATTACTGGGGAGCTCTGTCTTCTTTCCCTGATTTTCCCATGTTACCAGACATTGCAAGAGGTCATCTTAGGGAGGGGAGGTCTATCAGATCCCTCCTAGTGAATTTCATGTAACTGTTGGTTACAAACACTTCATGGAAAAAACATCTTAGACATCTTAGACTTCCAATCATACAATAGGTATGATTGGAAGCCCCCAAGGCAACAAGGTATCTACAGGATTGTCTTGTAGTGTCAGATCAGTCTAAGACTTAATCCTACCTCACTGCAAACTTGGAGAAGTCAGAGGCAGCAGAGAGAGGGGATGAGAAGAGAAAGTGCAACGTAAATAAATCAGAGATTCAGCATACCCCTTTCACTCCTGCAAACGTCTAAGCTTGTTCAGGCTCAAGCTGAGGCAGAGGAGAAATTTTAAATTAAATAAGATCTTGGCAGTTTGATTCTACATTTAGCTGCTTTTTTTAAAACTTCAAGAGTAGCTAGAAAAAAATGGAATCTGCCTGGTATTTCAAGGGCAGAGAAGGATGATTTGGCAAAATTTGGTTGAAATTTCCTTGTAAATGATAAATAGCTGTATGTCCTATTTCTTTATTCTAAGACTCTTCTTCCCTCATAAAAATATATGTGTGTATATACATATTTTTTTCTTCTGAAATTGGAATGCATCTTAAAAGCAATGAATGCATTTATAGAAGTGATACCTTCCTTCTTTTCCTTCTTCCTTCATTCCTTCCTCCCTTTCTTCCTTAGAACTGAGGAATTACTGCAAATTCTCTTATTTAACCCAGTATTTTTGAGTTGTGTATAAAATTTTCCCAGTAGAAACTTGCTTTTTTAAATTAGTGGTTATCAGAGGTGAGAGGTGGGGAAAAATATATGGAGAAATATAAACTTGTTCTTCGATTTCTTTTTTTAATCAAGATAACAATCTCATACCAAGCTAAGAAATAGAAAACTTTTTTTCCACCTTTTAGCTATCTTCGAGTTTATCTACCCCGATTCCTTGTGACCCCATGGACTGTGGCCTGCCATGCTCCTCTGTCCATGGAATTCTCCAGGCAAGAATACTGGAGTAGGTAGCCATTCTCTTCTTCAGAAAAGCAAATTTTATATTTTTCAGCAAAACACTTTGCTGAAGTGTATTTTCCTTGTTCAGTATGGTCCCAGAAGGAGTATGTCATTTCTGTAAGAAAACTTGGGACCAAACTGACGATCTATCTATTAGCTGTCTATTTCAGGTGCCTCCTCTTTTTCTTCCTCTCCTCCTCCCCATCCTCTTCCCTTTCTCTTTCTCCCTCCCTCTCTCCTTCTCTTCCTTCTTTTTTTTTGGTATAGTAAATGGCAGAACCAGATTGAACTTCTTCAAAGCTGAAAAACAAAGTGAGAACAACCACCACAAAAACAGCCTCATTTTGGACAAGCCACATACAAGTTTCTAATGTGTGTGATGTAAAAAAGAGATTTAGAAAGGTCTTGAAAAGATGGAGTTTCTAATGGAAAGACTGACAGACCCTTAACTACAAGCATGTTGCCAGGCGCCACCATAATAAAAGGTGGCAAACATCCAGGAGTGCTTGCAGCTGCATGCCTGAACTTTATTAAATATCTAACTATAGTTTGCAGGCCCTGGCCAGCTTGTAACTCATTTCTGGCTGACACATTCCAGCCCATAATTAGTGTAGTCCTTATATGGTCCTTGCTTTTTAATTCTTTCCCCGTAACACAGTACTGTTCCAAGAGACAAAGATGCACTTCACTTGACAATAGGAAAAACCCATAGGTTGGGTTCTCCAGGCACTTATGCATGGCTGGGATCTACAAAAAGTGGAATTAAGTTCAGCTTTCTTCTGTCTGCCTCAAAAGCAGCACATAGATCCACAGATTTTATTTCAGCCTCTCTTATCAGTCTCTTATAAAATTTTGTTTTCCTTTTGACCTGTGAAGGTATAGAAAATTGATCACTTCTCTCCCTTGATCTTACTCTTCACAGATCAGAGTAGAAAGAGGCAGCCTGTAGAATGAAATGAGCAGGAGGTACACAGATCAAACGTTTTGATGAGTCTGCAACTAGCTAAACTGATATTTGTCCTTATTCCCTGGAGTTGCTGTTATGGATTTGTAGTGTGCATGCGTATGTGCGTGCCTATTTGCTTATGCACTTAGCTGAGATTACATTTCCCGGAAATCTCTGCTGGCGGGGCCCTAGGTTGATAAGAGCCATAAGATGTGGGAGGAGGGAGTGACTTGCAGCAGTGTTCTCTTTACCCCCAGAAGTTTGGGCCAAGCTCTGGTATTATTTCAGCTCTCACCTGTGGCTGCTCCTGTATCTTGACAGTAGCTTCTCCAGGTCCACTGGATTACCCTTCAGCTTCTTCAACTTCTGGGCCCAGTGTGTGTTTTGCTCTTTGATGAAAGGTGCCAGAGCCACATCATTTTATTTATGTATTTAATTTTTTATAACAACAACTGCTTTTTATTTATTAATTTGTTTGGCTGTGCCTCGGGGCATGCAAGATCTCAGTTCCCTGACCGGGGATCGATCCTGTACCACCTGCAGTGGAAACTGGGAGTCCCAGCCACTGGACTGCGAAGGAGTTCCCGAGTCCCATCGTTAAATTTGAATTTTTGGAGAGACCAATGTGGATCTCTGTCTGTCCTTATGAGTTCCAGCTCACCGTCAGGGGTCCCAGTTTGTCCTTGCTCTCACCGCTTCAACTTCAGCTCCATCTCTCCAGCCCTTTTCCAACTTCCCGCCCTGCTAACTTGAAAGCCAGTGCCAGTCCTGGCAGCAGTGCTGTACTTACGCACTCGTTGTGGGCCATGTTCCTGTAAGAAGTCCCTTATTTTACATCACTCCTGGTGATTCTTCTTTGATCACCTATAGTTGCCTAGCTGTCAACGATGCCTAGAAAGTATTGTCGGTTTTGTTACTGAGCCAGATGGAACAGGTGCTGCTGTTCTTTTATGGCTGAGGGAAATATGGACAGAAAATATATGTCAGTGACTTGACACAGCCAGGAAATACCAGAGACAGGATTTGAGCTCAGACCCTTGAGACCATTTCGAGTAAGCTTTGAGTGGGCACCATAGGTAAATTTGAAATGTGAAAAGAGGTAACGTGAAAAGGTGTCACCAATAATTGGGGTCACACAATGAGATGTTACTTTCCATGCAGTCTGGTGGTAAAAGTTATTAAAGTTTGACTTAAGCAAGAGTCTTCTCCATGAGGAGAGGAAAGTCTCATGAACTGCTGGTATCAACCTGTATGGCTACTTGGAGGATAATTTGGGAGTTAGTAAAATTTAAAGGATTCCTATCCATGACTCATAAAAATCATTTGCAGTATTGGCTCTAGCATTTAGGCACACAAGAAGGCATTTTCAGAGATGTTCAGTAAAACAAATGCTCATTAATATGGGTATGCCTGGAAGCATGATGGTACATGCATACTATGAAATGGAGTAGACTTCAATGCACTGATATTGGAAGGTCTTTTTGAATGTTATGGAATGAACAGGAATCAAATCACAGAAAGAAATATTTAATAAAGTACACTGCATGTGAACACATACAAATAAAACAGGAGTATATGTTTTCTATAAGCAAACATAAGTATACAAAAGCATTTTTAAAGCTTTATTTATTTATTTATTTTTGACTTTTCTTAAATTTAAATTTTTATTTTTACTTTATTTTACTTTACAGTACTGTATTGGTTTTGGCATACACTGACATGAATCCATCATGGGTGTAAAAATTTGCAAGCTAANAAGCATTTTTAAAGCTTTATTTATTTATTTATTTTTGACTTTTCTTAAATTTAAATTTTTATTTTTACTTTATTTTACTTTACAGTACTGTATTGGTTTTGGCATACACTGACATGAATCCATCATGGGTGTAAAAATTTGCAAGCTAATCATGGTGATGAGAAGAGATGGAGGGAGACTGAGACTGGGAATGATAAAGTTGACTTTAATTTACAATGCTTTATTTCTTTTATAAAGAAATAAATTTTGCATTATCTGTGTAATTTTTCTGCTTTAAAAAATAAAGGCAATATATCCGAAAGAAGAGTTATAGACATCACTGAGTTTAAAAGAGGAATGGTATATTTAAATAATTTAGTTAATACTTCATTTTATAGATGAGGAAATTGAAGCTCAGAGGCCTGAAATGATTGGCTGAAAGCAGAAGCCAATAAAAGTTTGAAACATCAGATCATCCCATAAAGACTGGTAACAGAGTTTCTGGAATTACTGTAAATAATCCATGAAATATTTTGATGAAACCAGAGTTTATTGGGGCCAACATTGTGGGGACCTCCAGAATAGATCTAGTTTGGGCATTTATGATTTTTTTTTAGCCATGTTGCCTAAGAACCCTGTTACACAGTTGATGCCAATTCTGTATGTCTCTCTGATGTCTTCAAAGTCTTCAAACTTTCATTGTTTCAATTAATTCACTTTCTCTGCAGAACATCTAACAATTCTTTGATCTATTCCTTCTCCAAGATGGTCCACATTTGTAATAGTTCCCTGAAAGCCAGAAAACTCAAAGCTGGTTCTTTACAAAGTTATTCTTTATATCAACAGAAATAAATTTTTTTTTTAAAAAACCATTAAAAAAGAAACATGTTGGTGGCAAATGCTGAGTTCATTTGTTTTGATGCCCAAAAGGAGAGAATAGAGTTCTACAAATATAACTGTATCTGGCTTGTCAAGTTTGGGAAAACAAAAACAAAACACAGAGCAGTCCAAAGGGCATAAGTCCCTTTGACTCACAGCCTAATTTCAATCTGCATATAGGAATTTCCTTGATAAAATCTTGTTGTTCAATTGCTAAGTCATGTCCAACTCTTTGTGACCCCACGGACTGCAGCATACCAGGCCCTCCTGTCTTTCACTCTCTCCTGGAGTTTGCTCAAACTCATGTCCATTGAGTCAGTGATGCTATCTAACCATCGCATCATCTGCTGACCACTTCTCCTTTTGCCTTCAATCTTTTCCAGCATCAGGGTGTTTTCCAATGAGTCAGCTCTTCATGTTAGGTGGCCAAAATATTGGAACTTCAGCTTCAGCATCAGTCTAACAGTCTCCTAACTTTTATTCATCATTTAGGTCCTATATATAGTATATGCAATTTTAAAGATTGTCTCTTAATCCCTGATCCTCACTGATCTTTCTGCTTTAGCTTCTTCACTTCACTTCACTGAGGTGATCACAATTGTATTTTGATGATCTACTGTGTGTTTTTCTCCTTGATTATATGTGAGTAGAGAGAGTTCAAGCTAGTGGGAACTAGGTTCAGAGACATGGAGATTTATCTCTACCTTTTCTGTAAGTCTCAGATCTTTTATCATTGTCTTTTCCATACCATAATTTCATCATACTTCCAACAACAACCATACAGTATGATTTCTGAACAAAATTTTTCAAACGGTATCATTTTTGAAGAATATAATCAGAGAGAAAAATGACTTTCCTTGTTGCTACCCGCCACCCCGGCTATGTGTCCACCAGCCTCTCCTTCTTGGACAGTGAAGTTTTTCTAGGGTTACCATTTCTTTCTCTACCATCCTTTCTTCAAGGTGAGTGAAAACCCTCATGGCTGCTATCAGAAGCAATTATACTCCTTTTCTTGAATCTGAGTCCTTCTCTTCAAACATGGTTGCATGATGCAGAAATAAAGGCACCCAAGCAATTGTGACTGACTACATTCTTGCCTGGTGAATCCCGTGGACAGGGGAGCCTGGCAGGCTGCTGTCGATAGAGTCACAAAAAGTCGGACACGACTGAAGCAACTTAGCATGCATACACACACAGTTCTCAATCCTGAATATATATTGAAAGGACTGATGTTGAAGCTGATATTCCAATACTTTGGCCACCTGATGTGAAGAGCTGACTCATTGGAAAAGACCCTGACATGAGAAAGATTGAAGGCAGGAGGAGAAGGGGATAACAAAAGATGAGATGTTTGGATGGCATCACCAACTCAGTGAGCATGAGTTTGAGCAAACTCCAGGAGATCGTGAAGGACAGGGAAGCCTAGTGTGCTATAGTCCATGAGGTCACAAAGAGTTGGATATGACTTAGTGACTGAACAACAGTTCTCAAGAAACATTTTATTCCATTGAATATTTTCATAAGTTTTACCCTCCTCGCAAAAAATGAATACTTATTTTTTCAGTCTTGATACACGGAGGTGTAGTATTATAGTAGAGGCTTTTTTCATCCTCTGGAAACTAGGAGGGGCAAGAGGTCATAGCCTCTGATTTATGTCTATGCTGAGTCTCAGATGAGCCAGAACCTGAAGTGGTCCTGCAACCAGTCCCCTCCAAGTCTTACTCATTTCAAGCTGACATTTCTGAGCTTTCATTCAACAGTATCAACACACCCCACAGATGTTACTCATATACTTCAACCTACTGAAAAGGAAAACACTCAAGCCCACTGTGTTATGGGAACTGGAATAAACACTGGTGACAAGAATGGAAGGACTGAGTGACTGACTGCCTGGCTGGTTTAATATTTTTCCATTTCAAGCTCTTAACGTGCACCGAGTGAATCATCTAGCACCAAAATGTCATGTTCAATGGGAGGTTTCTCTGCTGATTATCCAGTGAGCGTTGCCTTCAGTTTTATATTTTGCATGATGTGATTTTTCCCAATCTGTGCTGATATATAAAAAACAAACAAAAATGTTATATCTTTAAAGTGTACAACCTGATGTGTTGACATATGTATGTATTGTGAGATAAAGAGTACAACCAAGCCATTTAATATACCCATTTCCTCACACAGATGTCATTTTCTTCTTTTTATCTTATAGTAAAAGCACCAGATCCTTGGTAAATCTCAAGTCCACAATACAGTATTGCTAATTACAGTGATGTTGCTGTACATTAGATCTTTGGATCTTTGGATGGCATCACCAACTCAGTGGGCGTGAGTTTGAGCAAACTCCAGGAGACAGTGAAGGACAGGGAAGCCTGGAATGCTATAGTCCATGATGTCACAAAGAGTTGGATGCGACTTAGTGACTGGAACTGAAACTGTACTCCTGACCAACATCTCTCTCTTTCCCCCTCCTCCAAAGGTAGCTATTTTTCTACTCTCGTCTTCTGTGGGTTTGACCATTTGAGAGTCCACATATAAGTGAAATCGTGTAGTATTTGTTCTCCTGTGTCTGGTTTATTTCACTTGGCATAACTTTAGTGTCATCCATGTTGTCATGAATGTGGCCAGCTTTCTTTCTTTTTAAAGGCTGGATGAAGTGAAGTCGCTCAGTCGTGTCCGACTCTTTGCGACCCCATAGACTGTAGCCTACCAGGCTCCTGTGTCCATGGGATTTTCCAGGCAATAGTACTGGAGTGGATTGCCATTTTCTTCTCCAGGGAAAGGCTGGATAGTAGTCCCTGAATTTTTTTAAATGCCAAGTGTTTTGTTGTTTAATTCTTGGACATATTTATAGGAAAACATGACCCTTGATCAGTTATCTATCCACCTTGGTCATCTGAAGTTTGATTTATAATACTTAAAAGAAACAGAAACCCCACCAATGGTGTTAATGAATATGATCTTCTGTAGGGAGATGAAAGAGTAAGGAGAAAAACTGACATTTGACCAGAAGTAGCTTAGTCTAGAACTAATGATATCAATTAAACATGTACTAGCATCTCCTGTGTGCTATGAACTTTGGGAATAGAAACTGAATAAAAGGTGGTCCTACTCCCAGTAAAGGGAAGATTATATGAATTTGATGAAAGTCAATAGTCATGAAGTTGTCCTACTGCAATGTTGGGCTCTGTACTGCTGTTGGAATTAAGAAAGTCTTCCAGGTTCTCTTCTCTGTCTCTCCTGAGGCAGTGCCTCATAGTGATCCTAGCCCAAAATTCTCAGGGAGAGCTGGCAAGACAATCTCTATGGTGGTCTCACATGCTCATGCCAAGACTCAAGATCCTACTGCCACTCTTAAAATGGATGTATAGGCTCACCACACAGGTAACCTCACAAATCCTTGTACAAATGTGGTTCTGGACTAGCCAGATCAGCATCATCTGGGAACTTGTTCAAAAGGCAAATTTTCAGGTCCGACCTCAGACCTCCTGGATCAGTGGTGTCCAGTGATCTGTGTTTCAACAAGCCCTCAATGCCCTCTAAAGTTTGAGAACCACTGTCTTCAGCACTTACCTGTTTATATACACTTCTGCCTGGAGTGCATCAAGCATGGAGCTTTTGAAAATTCCTGCTTATATTATTGCAATAACCTTACAATTGGGCTTCCCTGGTGGCTCAGAGGTTAAAGCGTCTGCCTGCAACACAGGAGACCTGGGTTCGATCCCCGAGTCGGGAAGATACCTTGGAGAAGGAAATGGCAACCCACTCCAGTATTCTTGCCTGGAGAATCCCATGGACTGAGGAGCCTGGTGGGCTACAGCCCACGGGTCGCAAAGAGTCAGACACGACTGAGTGACTTCACTTCACTACAATTGGTTACATTCCCTCTAACCTCTCACTGAATTTTTGCATTTTCCACACCGCAGCAAGTTATTTTTCAAAAACACAAATCATAATTTCTAGAGGATCTGCAGGGACTGATACAAAGACCAGTTAATTAGAGATTATTCTTGGCTCCTGCTGCAGGGGCTGGAGTCCAGCACTGTGGACTGGCATGTCTATTGGTGGAGAGTGGTGACAGTGAGTGCCCACTGTCCCTAGTACCATTGGGTATGTCCTAAAGAGACAATTTCTAAGGCTGGATCTTGGCTGTTCTTTGCCTTCCCAGATTTCCTCCACGTCTTGTTCTCCAGCCTTTTCATAGACTCCCTGAGGTACTCAACACCTATTCACTGAGTTCCTTTCTCTGCTTAAATTAATTGATGTTCATTTCTGCTGTTTGCCACCAACAACCCAGACTAGTGCAAACATTTTGTGTATAACCTGCATCTCAAAATATTTTTATATGAATCTACTGAATGCTCAATATTACCAAAATTATCAGTGATGGTCTTTCTTATCATTTGGGTATTATCAGCTTGACAAAACATTTTACCTTCATAGATTTAGCACTAAAGCACATTTTTTATTTGACTGTAAGAGTTTATGTTTTATTTAACTCTAGAGGAGGTTAGAATGTCCAGATATTATTAACTCTGAAGATACTCTAACTCCTACAATTATAGTTAATGCTAAGAGATATATCTTGGGAATATTTAACCCGTTTTCTTGAAGGGAACAAAACTGCTTCTAGATATAGCATAGCATTGCCTAAAAGTCCCATAGTTATTGGCAAGCATTAGTTATCTCCTAATTTCTTAACAAGTTTCTCATTTTGGCAGGTCTGGACCACATGCCTTACACAGATGTTGAAGGGAGTGTCTATACGCAACAAATAGCTCAAAACTCTCGAATTTAGATTTCTGTTTAAGTGATTCCTGTAGCAAAAGTTTTTAAAATGTGCTCTACTGAGCCCAGGGGTTTCATGGAGCCTCCTTGGGAATCCCGTGGGGGAAGCGGGGGTTCATGAGGGAAATGATAAGGGCCAGAGTATCTCCGTGGCCCTTATCAAAAGATGCTTGAAGCATCTTTTTCTTCTATTTAAGCATTAGGTTTTCACACAAACCAGTAGGCCTCTTTGAGAATCTCATGAAAACGTTGGACACTTCCTCTCCAGAGAAATGGTAGCGAAAAATTTTGCAGGTAATTATAGAATATTCACAGACTCTCTAACAATCCTTTTGGACCTTTTTCCACAGGCTCTCAGATTAAGAATTTCTGAGGAAAGCTTTTCTAGTTGAAGGTTACTTTTATTTAAGAAAGAAAAACAAAGGAAAACCACTACTCTATATTTATAAATAATAATTTATACATAATGTTATATGTATTTCATGTATAAATTATATATCCTCAAAAGATATAAATGTGTGTATATATACACACAAAATGGGATTTTAAAGATATATAAATATTCCTGAAACGTAATTACTTTTTATGAGTAATGAGATGAAAAACATAAAGGGTACCAGCATCACATTTTTGTAGTCTGAGTTCACATGAGTTGACTTTTATTGATCTATTAAAGAGAAAATAATTCTCTAGTCTTGCCTGAATATTTTAGAGAGTGATCTTTCATTTCACTTCATGCTCTCCCTATATAGATATATTCTCTTCAGTAAGAGTCTAAGAATGTTTGGCTTTTAAAGGACCCTGAGCTCAAGGAATCAGAAACTTGGCTCTGAGCCCAGAGATGACATTTACTAAGCAGATGACCCTGGAGTGGTGACTGAGTGACTGACATCTGTGGCTAAGAAGGATGTTTGGTTCACATGCTCTCCAAGCTCCCATTATAAGATCTTAGGATATTCTGTATAACCCAGGAGCTTATGCTGATGTTCTTTATCCACTGCAATTTAGAGGAGAGGAAGACAGACGAGTGAGCGCAAATGATTTTTGTTCTCCAATTTACCTACCTCATGGGTCAGTACCATGGAAATAGGAGAATGATTGCTATTTGGGAGTCACCAAACCCCAGAGATGCTAAGATCTGTTCAACAAGGGGTTTCACCCATCCTAATAAAAATATATATGGAGAAGAGAGAGGGTTTATGTGTGCTTTTTGAGTAAAACAATATAGACAACTTTGTCAAATCCTAGATTCCTCATTCAGCCTTCAGTCAGAGAACGTGTACAGAGTTGAAACCAAGCACTCCACCTAATAGAGAATTTCACAATGAGATCTCTCACATGCTGAAGTGAAGTCATATATAGCACTGTTGCACAATTTAATGATGTGGAAGTTGAAGCCAAATTTATATGAAAAACAGATGGGCTCACAGCTAACAGAAAGGGAAAAACTGCCCCCAAATAGGGCTTGTTAAATATTATTATCTCTGAATATAAGCAGGGAGTAAATGCATTCTGTTTGGCACAAGCTAAAAAATCTTAGGCCTTTTTAATTCATAGTCATTCCTTTTATACTCTTTCATAGATAAAAGAGTTATAATGGGATATCTTTCAACCTGATGAGTACACCTAACATGATTTTCACTGGCAAATTAAATTCCTCCTTATAAAGAATTCTACCCAAATACATTGTCTCTGAGAGATATATTTAGATCTTATGGAAAAAAGGGAAAATGTGGACCAAGGCTGACTTTTCTAATCTGTTGAATGGAACAGTGGCAAGTGGTCTAGAAACCAGAAATTTCCACTTTGCTCCTTCTAAATATTTGCTGTCCTGTCAGTTTACAGATTCTTGAAATTTCTTCCCCAATGACATCCTCTCATTTTGCAATTAAAAAATGAAATAAGACAGGCAAGTATTTCTACACATGTAGCACCTTGGCTAAATTTCTTACTAATGAGTAGTTGACTGATGGAAAAAAATTTGTTCTCAAGTAGTGAATTTCAGCAGAACAGCTGGGGACAGTTATGTAAAGAGGACACAGGCTGGTCAAGAGAGTGGAGGGAGTGCAAGAAAGAGCAAGGCTTAGGCTGAGTTGGAGAAGGACAAATGTTACTTACTTTGTTTGATTGCATAAAGCTTAGCTTTAGCTAATATAAGAGGTTTCAATAATTATCAAATTTTTTCCAAAATCTGGGTCTTCAGCACTGACTTTTAAGGAATAAGATCTGATCTGTCAGATATGATAATATCACAGTGTAATCTTAGGGACACTGAAAAAAAGTTGTGGTCCTAGATGTACCCTCAGCCTACCAGTTAGTATCTGAAATTCCTCAAACAGTGTGATTTCTTTGGTGAGTGCTTTTTGACGAGTGCTAAAAGGCCAATATCTCTAGAAGGGTTATTACTTTTAAAGAATGATAGCTTTTTCACATATGGATTCACATGTATAGATAGAAGGATGGGGAATTAAGGCTGATAGTAGGGAGGATAGAGAAAAGTTGTAACTGGGTGCTTGAGAAGGAGATGAAGAACTTGCAAGAAGGTGCACAAAGAGGAAGCTGGGACAAGAAAAGCTGCTGCTGCTGCTAAGTCACTTCAGTCGNACCCTGATGCGAACCAGTAAAGTGCTCCTGTGACACAGCCAGCCTCCAGGTACTCGAGCCGCACCCCCTTTCCTCCATTCCTCAAAAAATGCCTCACTCTTTGCTGCTGCTAAGTCACTTCAGTCGTGTCCGACTCTGTGTGACCCCATAGACGGCAGCCCACCAGGCTCCCCCATCCCTGGGATTCTCCAGGCAAGAACACTGGAGCGGGTTGCCATTTCCTTCTCCAATGCATGAAAGAGAAAAGTGAAAGTGAAGTCGCTCAGTCTGTCCGACTGTTAGTGACCGCATGGACTGCAGCCCACCAGGCTACTCCGTCCATTGGATTTTCCAGGCAAGAGTACTGGGGTGGGGTGCCATTGCCTTCCCCGGCCTCACTCTTTAAAAAAGTGTTATTTATTTATTTATCATTGGGGTTTAATTGCTGCACAACATTGTGTTAGTTTCTTCTGTACAACATAGTGAACCAGCTGTATGCACACACATATCCCCTCCATCTAGAGCCTCCCTCCCTCACCCCCTCCATCCCATCCCTCTAGGTCATCACGGAGCACTGAGCTGAGCTCCCTGTGTTGTTCAGCAGTTTCCCGCTAGCTATCTGTTTTGCACCTGGTAGTGTATGTACGTCAATACCAACCTCCCAATTCATCTAACCCACCCCTTCCATCAGCTGCCACTGTACTCTACATCTGCGTCTCTATTCTTGCTCTGTACATAGGTTCATCTATACCATTTTTCCAGACTCCCTGTATATGCGTTAATATACAATATTTGTTTTTCTCTTTCTGACTTATTTGGTATGACAGACTCTAAGTCCATCCACATCACTACAAATGACCCAGTTTTGTTCCTTTTTTTATGACTGAGCAATATTCCAACATTGCTTCACTCTTTGCAGCCACTTAGGGTTAATACAACCAGCTAATTCCTCCCCACCCTGCAGGGCTCAGCCTAAGTGCCATTTTCTACATGAAGCCTCCCCAGAGCCCCAGCGAGGCATAGCTGCCTGTCACATGCTCCTGTCACGCCCCATGTTCTCCTTCACAATATTCTTTATGCTCCTGATGACATCACCAGCACTCAGCTTTTTCACTGGGTGACCTCTATGAGTGCAGTAGCTGGTTGGTCTTGGCTTCTGGGACATCTCCAGAGCTCTACAGACGGTAGACGTTTAACGAGTGTTGGCTAATTGATTAAATAAGGTTTGCTAACTGTAATCGTTGTTCCAGAATCTTGGCCTTGTTTCTTGGAAAGTAAAAAAAATCATCTAAAAATGGGAAGATAATAGTCTCAGAATAAAGGAGAGTTCTTTCCAAGAAAGGCAGTTGGAAAACTTATACTGACATGGATAAATGTATGTAATCTGTATATTATAGTCCATACACGCATGCGCGCGCGTGTGCACACACACACACATGCATTTTGCTTTGCCCTTATTTTTCCCATTTCATCCTGCCATGACGCTTCATTGTGGACTTACTTGGCCTGAGGACTGGCATTTAGAAACTGCTGTGCTAAAAGTCAGAGCCATTAATTAACTGGAGCAATTTTTATTGCTCCACATTGCTGAGGAAAGCAAATTTCACAGTCCCAAAGGTTTTCCTGACCAAGGTACCAAATAAACAGCTATCTTTTATTTCTTCTTGGTCCAATTTTTATCCCCTAGTTTTACTTCTCACTTTTAAATTAAAACCCCACCCCATCGGCAGGGCTTATTTAGTTCCTGGGGCAGTGCACACCACCCAGGCAAGGGAGGTAGCAAGCAGCAAGTCCAGAAAAGGACCGCTTTTCTGAGAAGTGTCCTTTAACCAGAGTGAAACTTGATGCCCTATAGCCACTGAAATCCCTTCATAGATTCATGATGTCCTCATTGGGGCCTGATCCTGCTCCAGGTGTCAGCAAGGGAACCGTGCTTAGGAAATGGGGCTGGGGGACCCTGAGCCCAGCTGTTCAGACTGCCAGGGGTCCCCAGCTCAGGATGGGGGCTGCCTCACCAAGCTATGCATCCAGATGGGTCCTGGCTCTGCTAGGGAGACGAGGCCACATGTCTCTAGGTCATACAGAGGAGAAAGGGCTGGAGGTGATGATAGTTCATGGAGTCCGTAGAGCGTCTTGGTTTAGGGGATGTGGGCTTTGAAGTCAGGGAGACAGAGGTGTAGATTTCTGCTTCACCACTTACTTTTTATGACTTTAAGCAACTGAAGCCTCAACATCCTTCTCTGTAAACAAGGATAATCACAGTGTCCCCTTTCCTCAGGTTGATGGAAGGATTAAACGTGATAATGCATGCAGAAGCCTTGCAGGGTGATTGGATCATGTTCAGAGCTTCCTAAACGCTGCCTCTGCTCATCATCGGTGGGGCCATGATGCCCACGGCCATCCAGGAAGTGCTCAGGGACTGAGAAATCTTAGGCCCTTTGCTCACTTCCCCTCATCTCACTGCCCTGTCCGGATCCGTGCCTCCCCTTAAGGTCCCCATCATTCTTGTTCACTAAAACCGGAAACCCCAATTCCACCCTAGCTGCCTCTCTTCTCCCTCACCTGTGACAATTAGGTGGTCTTGAAAGTCTATCAGCATCACCAGCTTAGCTTCCGTCCACTCTGCTCTCATCTCTGCTTCTTGGCCCAGAAAAGCATAATCCCTCTCTTTGACTATGGCCGCACCCTCCGGGGCGGGCTCCCACCTCCCACCCCCAGTGTTTCAGAAACACAAATCTGATCTCTTGGACTCTCTTGCTTAAGACCATCTCTGTTTAGGTGCAGGATAAAGCTCCAAGGTCTTTGGGAGTAATTATAGCTCAGCAAGGCCTGGCCTGTCTCCTCTTGCCCTTGCCTCCGTTCCTGTGTTCCAGAGATACAACATGGCCTGTGAAGCCCCAAGAGATTTGTGGGGTGCTCTATTTCTGTGCCTTAGACACATTGCCCCTTTCTGGAATGGTGTTCATAATAAGAATGACGAAGCAGAGGAGGGTGGTAACAAGCATACCAGCCACCGTGTACTGTTCTCAGCACTGAGTGTTTTACATTCATGATCTGCCTTTCCCCAACTCATCAAGTATAACTGTCATATATTTTTTGTAATCTCAGGAAATTTATTTATTTGTCTGTTTATTTCATTTTTCAGCTTTTTATTTTGTATTGGGGTACAGATGATTTACAATGTCATGTTAGTTTTGGGTGGACAGCATATGTTCAGTTATCCATATACACCTATCTATTCTTTTTCAAATTCTTTTCCCATTTAGTTTGTTACAGAATATTCAGCAGAGTTCCCTATGCGATAGAGAGAACCAGGCCCTTGTTGTCTATCTGTTTTAAATATAGCAATGTGTACATGTCAGTCCTAAACTCCCTAACTATCGCTCCCCGTCACCCTTCCCCCCCGGGAACCAGGAATTTGTTTTCTATGTCTGTGAGTTGGTTTCTGTTTCATAAATAAGTCCACTTGTATAATTTATTTTTTGTATTCTGCATATAAGTGATATCGTATGGTATTTCTAATATGATTGTCATCTTTTAAGATCTGCCTTTGCATTGGAAGCGCTTCAAGTACGATCCAGCGGGCCTGACTTTGCCTGGGTCTCTTACCTACAGGAACAGCCCATGCTGGCACGTGTGGCAACTGTGCTGTACCTGCTACTCACGTTTTTGTTTTTTTTTTTTTTTATTCCCCAATGGACTTTATTGTTGAGAGTAGTTTTTGATTTACAGCACAACTGAGTGGAACGTACAGAAGATTCCTGTCCCCTCCATGCTTCTCCCTTGCAGTTACCCCCACTATCAATGCCCATACCAGAACGGTACATTTATTAAAACTGATGAACCAACTTTGATATACCATTATCGTCCAAGGTCCATAGTTTAAATTAGGGTTCAATCTTGGTGTTGTACAGTCTATGAGTTTTGACAAATGTATAGTGACATGCATCCCCCAGTGGAGAATCACACAGTACAATATCACTGCCCTAAAAATTCCTTTTTGAAGGGCTTCCCTGATGGCTCAGATGGTAAAGAATCGGCCTGCAATACAGGAGACCTGGGTTTGATTCCTGGGTTGGGAAGATCCCCTGGAGAAGGAAATGGCAACCTGTTCCAGTATTCTTGCCTGGAGAATGCCAAGGACAGAGGAGCCTGACGGGCTACAGGCTATGGGTTTCCAAACAGTTGGATACAGCTGAGTAACTAACACTTTGTCTCTTCTCCTTCCGTCCTAACAACCCCTGGCAACCATTGATCTTTTTACTGTCTGTGTAGTTTTACCATTCCTGGTATATCATATGGTTGTAATCATACAATGTAGGATTTTCAGACTGGCTTTTATTTAGTAGTATGCATTTAAAGTTCCTCAATGTTTTTTCATAGGTTGATGGCTGATTTCTTTTTAGTGCTGAATGCTATTCCGTTTTCTGGATGTACCATGGTTTGTTTATCCATTCACCTACTGAAGGGCATCTTGGTTGCTTCCTGTTTTTGACAATTATGAATAAAGCTGCTATAAACATCCACGTGCAGCCTTCTGGGTGCACATGTATTTTCAACTCCTATGGGTGAATACCAAGCATTGTGATTGCTGGATTACTTTGTAAAAAGTAGGTTTAGTTTTTAAGGAACCACCAAACTGTCATCCAAAGTAGCTGTACCTTTTTGCATTCTCACCAACAATGAATGAAGGTTCTTTTTATCCACATTCTCACCAGCATTTGGCATTCTCAGTGTTTTTGATTAGTGCCATTCTAGTAGGTACATAGTGGTATCTCATTGTTTTAACTTGCATTCCCCTGATGACATATGATGGGAGGGGCACGTCTTTTCATATGTTAATTCCCCATCTGTATCTCTTCTTAGGGGAGGTATCGGATCAGATTTTTTTTGCCCATTTTTTAATCAGGTTGTTCTTTTCTTATTGTTGAGTTTTAAGAGTTCTTTGTATATTTTGGATAACAGTCTTTCATCAGACAC
This sequence comes from Oreotragus oreotragus, assembly GCA_006410675.1. NCBI lineage: Eukaryota > Metazoa > Chordata > Mammalia > Artiodactyla > Bovidae > Oreotragus > Oreotragus oreotragus. The sequence continues at coordinate 66,338 of SJYX01022680.1, forward strand.
GTCCTTGGTAAATATGTTCTTGCAGTCTTTGGCTTATCTTTTCATTCTCTTGAGTTTCTACTCATTTTTAAAGAGTAGCTCAGTGCTTACCTTCTGTGACATTTGGCCTGTCTCTTCCCTCCCCCAGCAGTTGATCTCTGTTGACTTTGTACTGACGCTGCGCCTTTTGCAAACATCCATGTCTTGCAAATATTTACCTCGCATACTGTGAGATTCTTGAGGAGTGGGTCATGCCACTCATTTTTGCATTTCCAAAGCAAAGCGCAGGGTCTGGCATTAATTAGGTACTCAGTACATGTGTGTTGAGTGAACCAAAGTGTAACAGGAGGCTGTGCTGACCTGGGCATCCCTGCCTCCCTCAAAAGCACAGGGGGAGTTTTTCCTTCAGCAGAGACATGTGGTCTGGGAATGATGGACATTCTGGTACTGATTACATCACATCTTCACCTAGACAGAGGTATTTTTGGCAGATTCTAGATGCAAACCATCCAATCTGCACCAGAGAAGCCACAGGGGGACAAGAAGCTGAATGCCCTCCCCTGTCATGACAAAATATTTGTGAAATGCTCAGGTTCTTCCTGGGCAGAGAGCCCGTTCATCATGGACACATAATCTTTCAGAGAGTGTATCCCCGCTCAGCTCTTCTCCTCTATCCATGTCTGCATATTTGCATGGACAGAAACTTCACTTGGATTTACCATTCCACCTGCCTCCAGAAGGGCTTCCCAGGTGGCGTTTAGTGGTCAAGAACCCACCTGCAAGGCAGGAGACACGAGAGATGTGGGTTCTGGTCCCTGAGTTGGGAGAACATGATAACCCATGCCAGTATTCTTGCTCGGAGAATCTGACGGACAGAGGAGCCTGGTGGGCTATAGTTCGTGAGGTCTCAGAGTCAGACATGACAGAAATCTCCAGAAAGTCTCTTCTGGTTTCCTGAGTGGAGCCAATATGCACGCACACGTGTGAGCCAAGGTGGTGAAATGCCACCTGAATTTCTTTTGCAGATCAGAACATTCATTTCACCCTTAAAATCAAAACCCTGTCCTCCCTCTCTGCTGTCTCGGCTTCCCTCTCCCTTCTGCGTCTTCTTGCTTCTCATCTCTGCCTCTCTTTCCTTTGACGTGCAGTGTTTTTGTAAAACTGCCCCCTCCCTGACCCATCTACTCTTTGGCATTTAGCTCAGAATACAGAATCTTTTTCTCTCAGTGGAGTTTCTTCTGAGACCAGGCTCTGCCTCCAGGGTTGGGTTCAGCCCTCGGGCAGAGTAATTGGGAGAAGAAAGAACTTTCACATGGTTTATAGGCTTGTGACCATTTTGACTTAATCAACATGAATGCCGAGATATTCAGAGGAAAAGTAAAGAAAAATCCCAGGAAAGATCACCAAATGTTTTGTCTTTGAGACTTCAGGCTTTTGATGTTAGTCCGGGAAAATGTGTGGATTCTTGACAGAATTTTGCAACTTCATGGGGTGTTTTAGGGATATTTAGAGAATAGTCATCATTAGCATTTTGGATCAATTTAGGTAATTTAAAAAGTTACCAAAGTTTGCCAACTTGTTGTAAAAAATTCAAATAAGATGAGAGTCTACAGGACAGAAATTTTCATGTCCTTCTAGATTCTTCTCCCTTCCCTCCAATTTTACTCTTCCCTAAATGGCAATCCACTCCAGTATTCTTGCCTGGAGAATCCCAGGGACAGAGGAGCCTAGTGGGCTGCCGTCTATGGCGTCACACAGAGCCGGACACGACTGAAGCGACTTAGCAGCAGCAGCAGCAGCAGCAAGATGAATCATAGATTGACTTTCCTTTTGGATATTTTTTGCTGTGCATCTGCATATGTTCATAATTCTATTACTATTATTATTTTACGTAAACAGTCATTTTATACAATTCACTCTGTGATGTTCATGTTTTCAACAGACCTTGGAAATCTCATGTCAGTGTGCCCAGAACTACCTCGCTCATCTCCAGTACTGCCGAGACTTCTGTGCTGTGGAGTGCTAAGCCCCTTTAGTCGTCCTGTTCCGTTTTGGTTTCTCATAGTATGTTTTTGTTGTTCAGTCCTGTCCGACTCTTTGTGACCCCACGAACTGTAGCCCACCAGGCCCTCTGTCCATGGGCTTCTCCAGGCAAGAGTACTAGAGTGGATCGCTGCGCCCTCTTCCAGGGATCTTCCTGACTCAGGGGTGGAGCCCGTGTCTCTTAAGTCTCCTCTGTACCATGGAGTCATTACTAACTAAACATTTCCCCAGGGAGGGGTGTTTGGCTTGTTTCTTTCTTTCCTTTCCACCTTTTCTTTTTCTTTTTATATTTTCTGTTTTAAACAAAAAAAAAATCGATAAATGTCCTTACACATATATTTTTCCTATGTGTGTATTTCTGTTGGATGTTATTAAGCCTTATAACTTGTTGCTGTTTTGAGTGAGATTAAACATCTCCCCACCCGCCACCTTTTTTGGTCCATTTGCTTTTCTTTATTTCAAATTGTCAATTTGCTTTGTTTACTGTTCTTTGGAGTTGCATTTTCTTATTTTCAGGGGCTTTCTCCCAATATTTATTGTGAAAAATTTCATGCATACAGAAAAACAGAAAGAATTGTGTAGCGGACATCCATGAACCCACCATTTAAAATTTATTAATTTAATTATCATTAACATTTTGCTATTTTTACTTTATCACTCATCTTTCCATCCATCCTTTTATTCATTTATCAAGCCGTCTTATTTCTGTGCACTTCAAAATAAGTTTTCACTATCTGTACTCTAAATACTCTAGATGTTTATCAATAACAGACTTTAATATTTGTTTACAGGCCTTATTTTTTGAAGTAAAATTTACAAACAGTAAAATGTATACATCTTAAGGGTACAATTTAGTGCAGGGAGCTTTTTGTATATTAGCAGTAGCAATCTTTCTAAATATATATATATACACATACACACACACACACACACACACATATATATATATATAAGGTATTTTTTTTCAAGCTGTTTCTTACTTTCTAACTGTGTTATGATATCTTTCACACACAGAAATGGAAAGTTTACATAGTCAATCTATCAAAAATTTTCTTTATTCATTCTCAGTGCTATGTTTGCTTAGGAGGATGTCTCCCATTCTAGTACTATTTTTTACATTTCATATTTTCAGTGCTTTGGTAGTGCTATGTAGAAAATTATAAATCCACATTAAATTAGATTTTTATAGAAGGAGGGATATAATCTAGCTTTTGCCATGTGGAAACCAGTTTTCCCAAGGCAAAACATTCTTTTTAGAATTCTCTGCTGTAATCTTTGACTGAGTTTGCTCCAAATCATAGAAGAATTTGGAAGAATGAAGAGAGAAAAGGCAGAAGGTAGGGCAGAGGGGATAGAGAGAGAGTGGATGGGATTGTTGGAGTAGAGATTCTAAAGGTCTCTCTAAAATTTTCAGCAACAACTGAATGGAATGATTCCTGGCATAGAACAGTGAACATGCAGGGTTAGTTGCATCTCCTAAATAATACTGTTTTCTAACTTAAACAACATGGTAAGATGATTTAGAGTTTGGGAATTGCAGCATCTGTACTTTTTAGTGGTGATGTCTGTGAATGAGTTAGAACCCAAGTATGAAGTTTGTAAGACAAAACCTGCAGTGTCACTGATAAATGAGTCTGTAGCCATGGAAATGAGAGAGAGAGAGAGGACAGCATCTGAGAGCAGGCAAATGGGAGGTCTGGTCTACACCTTTCGGAGTCACTTTTGAGGTAGGGACACTGTACATTTTGGCAAGGGGGTATGACCCAAGATTTGAGAAAAGAGGGAGCAATTTGAACATGTAGTTCTTCTGAGAAAATATCTGGAATATTTTATTCAGTCTTGGAGATGTCCTTGTTGTGCAGGGAGAGATAATCAATGGGAGTGAGTGAGAGAAACAGAAGAAGAAATTATTTGTGAGGATATGTTAAGAAGACATATGCAAAGGCATTTTGTAAACTGCTTTGTGTAACACACAAAAAAATCATTATAATATAAGGAAAGAAAAAGAAAGTATACTTTTTAAAACTTCATGGTAAACACTGGCAGGCATCAAGAGAACTCTATGTAAGAGCTCCTGATTTTCTCCAAACACAATCTTTATTTTCGTGCATGCATGCTAAGTCTTTTCAGTCTTGTCTGACTTTTTGTGACCATATGGACAGTAAACCACCAGGCTCCTCTGTCCATGGGATTCTCCAGGCAAGAACATTGGAATGTGTTGCCATGCCTTCCTCCAGGGGAACTTCTTAATCCAGGGATTGAACCATAGTCTCTTATATCTCTTGCATTGCAGGCAGATGGGTTCTTCATCACTAGCACCACCTGGGAAGCCCACAATCTCTATTTATTTAGGATCTATTCAGAACATAATATTATACCATATGACCTAGCCATTCACCTCCTAAGTATTTACCCAAGAAAATGAAAGGATACATCCATGCAAAGACTTATACATGAGTGTCCATAACAGCTTTATTCATATCCCCAAACTGGAAAGAACCCAAATGTTTATAATACTCATGAGCAAGCATGCTAAGTCACTTCAGTCGTGTCTGACTCTGTGTGACCCAGTGGACTGTAGCCTGCCAGGCTCCTTGGTCTGTGGGATTTTCCAGGCAAGAATACTAGAGTAGGTTGTCATTTCCTCTTCCAGGGGGTCTTTCCCACCCAGGGATCAAAACTGCATCTCTTATGTCTCCTGCATTGGCAAGCGGGTTCTTTACCGCTAGCACCACCTGGGAAGCCCATAATACTCAAAGAGATAAACAAAAGTGGTATATCCATACAATGAAATACTATTTAGCAATAAAAAGGAATGAACTATGGTATACCAGACAACATGGAATAAACCTCAAAATAGTTATACTGAATGAAAATATCCAGGCAAAAGAAAGCACATGTTTTTTGTTCCTTTCATGCGAAAAGTTGACTCATTGGAAAAGATTCTGATGCTGGGAGGGATTGGGGGCGGGAGGAGAAGGGGATGACAGAGGATGAGATGGCTGGATGGCATCACTGATTCAATGGACGTGAGTCTGAGTGAACTCCGGGAGTTGGTGGTGGACAAGGAGGCCTGGCGTGCTGCGATTCATGGGGTCACAAAGAGTCAGACACGACTGAGTGACTGAACTGAACTGAACTGAACATAAAATTCTAGAAAATGCAAACTATGGGGGAAGGGAAGACAGTGAGGGATTACCAAGGGCACAAGGAAAGTTTGGGGGGTGATGGGTATGTTCATTATCTTGACTGGAGTGATGGCTCAGTGGATGTATATCTTTATACTTTTCAAATTGTACAATTTAAACAGTGCATTTTATTACATGTCAACTATACCCCAATATGGCTGTTAAAAAAGATGATAGCAGAAGATAGCTATTCACTTAGAAAAACATAATCATTTCTAAAGGATTCATAATTTAAAATTTTAAGCAAGCACAGTTTACTCCTGTATTCAGTCCAGAAAAATCTAGTTTATACCACACATTTTTAGAATTAAAAAGTTTTCAGAGAGTTTTTCTTAGAGTTGAGGAGTGGTGTTGATCATCCATAGGATGAAAAATGAATCTGAGGACAACATAAGATGCTTATAAAGGCATCAGTTCACCACGACACTCTTAGGGTCATGAAATTAGTTCTCCAAAGGGAAATTATAGGAGCCCCATTATCACAGCCGAGAAAATCCAACTGTACAGAGACTCAGCTAAGAATAGGGTGCAAAACTTGTAAATGCCTTCATCCAATGATGTTAGCTTTTCAAGACAGCAAGGAGCAAAGTCGCCACCATCCTAGGAGCTGATGGATACAGTTATCATTTCCTCTACAGTCTGAGAATTGGACTCCAAAAGTGCTAGGACAGCCAGCCCAGGGCCACCTGGCAGGGCAGTCACTGACACAGTGCTGAGGCCCGAGTTCTGTGTCCTGGCCCTTCTCTCACTTATTCTAGTCAACAAGGGACTCTCTGGCCCTAAGCCAGACCACTGAGGGGGCAGAACACTCATGCCTTAGCTAGTCTGCTTTGGAACCAAGATGATGTAAGTTGCACAGCAAGGGTAGGATCCAACAAGGCTGATAGTAAGCTCACCTCCTCACTTCCTCCCTCACTATTCTGTCTTCATTAAACTTACTGTGAGTGAAAGAATGTATGATTGAAGCCTAAATAATTTCTTGGTGAACTCAAAATCAGGATTTCCACCCATGTGCTTTTCATCTGTTTTGTCTTTTTGCACAGAGATTCTCTCCATTCCATGGAAATTTGGGAAGTGCCCAGTACTGCTGGATTGATGGCGTGATAAATGTGAAATCTCTGGGACCCAGGGAGGGAAAACCTAGTAGACTCAAAGCACCGATAAATGGAAGATTGGGTTTACTTCTGAATTTTGAGGATTCATGTAACCTATCAGGGCCCCCTCATTCAAGGGTGCTGATTTTAGAGAATTTGCACCTTAGTGGGAGAAAGCACCCAGAGAATAAAGTGAGTGAAGAGACAAATAACATTATTCTAGGTAATGATAAGCTCAGTCTATTATCAGGATAGAATGACAGAGAAGAATAGGGGCGTAGAGATGAAAGAGTGGTCAGGAGGTACCTCTCTGGAGACGACTTGAGGGACCTGCCACCCAAATGAGGAGGAGGCAGGCTGCATGAAGTTTGAAGAGGATTTTGGGAAAAGGGCACCACACTTGCAAATGCCCTTGGGTGGGACAAGGTTGGTTTGTTCAAGGTTCAAGGAATTGAAGGAAGGCCATTGTATCTGGGGCACAGTGAGCAAAGGCGAGAGAGGCAGAAGGTGAGTGAAGCCAGCTGGGAAGGGACAATATTATGTAAGGCCTATAATTTGGATTTTATTCAAAGTGATAGGAATCATTTAGAAGGAGCAAACTCTGAAAGGTGCATATGATTTATCTTCTGTCTGATAAGTTCACCAACTGCTTTCATTCTAGATTGCACTCGTTTTGTCCTCGATCAGACCAGACATTTGCTGTAGTTTTAAGGGAAGAGCACTGCCTCAGAGTGAGAATGGTCAAGAGGGTCTTTGCAGAGGAAGCTAGGTTGAGTTGGTCATGCAGAAAAGTGAGAGCTCAGATAAAGAGGCCGAAGTCAGAGGCTGGCCGCCTGCAGCAGGACTCACTTTTCTTACCTGTCCTTACCCGTGTATGTGTGTGTGTGAGCATGGTCAGTTGTTCAGTTGTGCCCCTATGGATTGTAATCCACCAGGCTCCTCTGTCCATGGAATTTTTAAGGCAAGAATACTGGAGTGGGTTGTTATTTCCTACCTGAGGGTATCTTTCCAACCCAGGGATCCAATCTTTGTTTCTTGCATCTCTTGTACCTCCTGCATTGGCAAGCAGATTCTTTGCCACTGAGCCACCAGGCTTTGTCTGAATATATTTATCAGGAACTCATGCTCCTTGAAGATGTGTCCATGCACATATGTGAGCACATGTGTGTGTGTGTGCATACTCATGCACACACTCTACACTCTTAGGAACCAAAAGAGATTTATTTTGAAGCTTATTAATTTTTTTCAGCTTACCATTGGAGTGTGGCCTTGTAGCACAGTGCAAGCTCTTTGGGGATGAAAATTTTCATTTGCTCTTAAATATTTGCTATGTTGGTATAGTATGTCTACTGTCTCTAGAATCTTAGTAGTGGTGGTAGATGATTGACTCCATTCATCAAATGATTGCTGANCAGCTTACCATTGGAGTGTGGCCTTGTAGCACAGTGCAAGCTCTTTGGGGATGAAAATTTTCATTTGCTCTTAAATATTTGCTATGTTGGTATAGTATGTCTACTGTCTCTAGAATCTTAGTAGTGGTGGTAGATGATTGACTCCATTCATCAAATGATTGCTGAGGACCTACTCCATGTGAGTTACTGGTAATGCACTGTCTCAACAAAGATGGGTAATTGTATGGCTTGTCTTCAAGGAATACATCTTCAATTAAAATAAAGCTTCATGTGTCTGTGTCAGCTTCTTCCAGGTTTTAAAAACTGGACATGAGCTTTATTTCAGGTTCTTTAACTTTCTAAAAGTCCATCTGCATATTAGCTCACTCTCATGCAGTCCAGACTCACTACCTAATCCAGAGAAGTTCCACATTGCTCTCAATTAGCCCCATCACCAGGGCAGCATGCAGAAGTGGGAGGTGCCAGAGTCAAGGGCTTGGTTTTATTACAATTATCAAGTGGTCATAGATAGCTGGAGCCTTTGAAATGGACATACAAATTATTTATGGATAGAAAGCATTGACAGGAGGAAGTCTCAGGAATGAAAATCCAAGAGAAGAAGTAAATGGGGAATGCATCCCAGGGAGATGATTAATATTTAATGAAAATAGACTAGAGTATATTTGTTTTAAGACAGGTTCCTATGTTTTTCTGCTTTATAGTGATAATCTTCATGAGAAATTTTGGGGTTGAAGAGAAGATTTGTGCAGTAAGTCTGGTTTATGAAATGCTACGTCCTTAGCATCTGCATGTGAGAACTGGATCATAAAGAAGGCTGGGCACCGAAGAACTGATGCTTTCGAAATGTGGTGCTGGAGACTGTTGAGAGTCCCTTGGACAGCAAGGAGATCAAACCAGTCAGTCCTAAAGGAAATTAACTCTGAGTATTCACCAGAAGGACTGTTGCTGAAACTGAAACTCCAGTACTTTGGCCATCTGATGCAAAGAGCTGACTCATGGGAAAAGACCCAGATGCTGGGAAAAATTCAAGGCAGGAGGAGAAAGGGATGACAGAAGATGAGATGGTTGGATGGCATCACCAATCCAATAGAGATGAGTTTCAGCAAACTCCTGGAGATAGTGGAGAACAGGGAAACCTGGAATGCTGCAGTCCCTGGGGTCACAAAGAGTTGGACATGACTGAGCGAGTGAACAAGAGCATCTGCATACTGAGGGAGGGACAGGGTGCTTTCTCTGGGGCATGATAGTCTTATATTTGCCTGAGACATGGTTTCTATCCCCCTGCTCCCTAAAATCTTTCCTTTTAGTAGATATTTTCTTAAGCACCAATCATGTTCCTGGAACTATGAGAAACAAGAGGTTACAATGGTGAGCAAGATATGCATAGACAAGTGTGAAGCAAATGATTACCAAGTAAGTCACTGATTTTACTTGTAACATGCTAAAGCTGAAACTCCAGTACTTTGGCCACCTCAAGCGAAGAATTGACTCATTGGAAAAGTCTCTGATGCTGGGAGGGATTGGGGGAAGGAGGAGAAGGGGACGATAGAGGATGAGATGGCTGGATGGCATCACTGACTCAATGGACGTGAGTCTGAGTGAACTCTGGGAGTTGCTGATGGACAGGGAGGCCTGGCGTGCTGCGATTCATGGGGTCGCAAAGAGTCGGACATGACTGAGTGACTGAACTGAACTGAACTGAATATTATGAGTGTCATGAAGAGGAAACATGCAACAGTAAATATTTTGGCCACTTCAATATGAAAATGCAGATGGAAGTTTTCCTGATTGTGTGCTGGTTCCAGACCTGGGTTTATCTTTATTAACCATGAATAGGATGTAGTCAGGTTGGGCTAGTACAAGGAGGACTCCATTCCTTCCTGATCCTCTGGATCTGTGTTTCTCTCCAGCTCCATCTCTCTCAGTCACTCTGCCTCTTCTATTAGTCCTGCACAAACTGTGACCTCCTTTAGGTCAAGGATCATGATATTCACTCTGAGGACCAGTACTCTGCATGGGAAAGTGAAAGTCGCTCAGTCGTGTCCTACTTTTTACAACCCCATGAACTATACAGGCCATAATACTTGAGTGGGTAGCCGTTCTCTTCTCTAGGGAAGCTTCCCAACCCAGGGATCAAACCCAGGTCTCCTGCATTGCAGGTGGATTCTTTACCAGCTGAGCTACCAGGGAGGCCCAGTACTCTGCACAGTACATAGCAGCCAAATAAATGTTAAGTTCAACTGACCGGCAGACCTTCCTGTTGCTTCTCTACTTCCAAGTTGAGGCTTTGGCTGGCCAGAGGGGTGTGGGTCTTACCTGGGTGTTATTCTTCAATGAGACCCTTCATTGAACATTCTTCAGTGAGGTTTGGCTAATGGGCTTAGACAGGTGCTAAAAGGTGAAGGTGGTTGCTTCAATGAGGGAGAAGTCTTATGCTCCTGATCCTCCATAGGGTTATACAGGTTTTGTGGAGACTCTTTCTACTGAGATCTTAAGGGATGTGAGAATTTAGATGTCAAATTTATTCCTGAGAAGTTTCAGAATCAGACTGATGGCTACATCTTGGCCAGGACCTTCCTGAGGTACCTCTAACATATCCAGATGGGAGACATCAGTGTTTCATGGAAAATATAATATAATACAATTGTAACTGCATTCCCCCAGACAAAAAAAGTTTTTCCTTGCATTCTTTAGACCAGTACCATTCACCCTTAAACAGTACTGCTACCCCAGAATCCAACTTTCTTTCTACCACTACCTGCTTTCCCTCCATGCTTAGTCATCTCCTCCTAAATCTATTATGCCTCTCCCCTTCTTCATCATCTCCTCCTAAATCTATTATGCCTTTCCCCTTCTTCTCCATCTCTATTACAGACTGTCTAGAGCAGACAACTGATCACCCTTCTCCAACTCATGTCCCCAGAGATACCTTTCCAGATTACAAATTTGTAGCCAACTCACTGGAAAAGACCCTGATGCTGGGAAAGATTGAAGGCAGAAGGAGAAGAGAGCATTAGAGGATGAGATAGTTGGATGGCATCACTGATTCAATGGACATGAACTTGGGCAAACTTCAGGAGATGGTGAGGGACAGAGAAGCCTGGCATGCTGCAGTTCCTGGGGTTGCAAAGAGTTGGACACGACTTGAAACTGAACAAGAGCAACCCTTGAGGGAGTGCTGTCCCCGACAGCGTAAGGTGCAGAGTCCTAAAGGAGGTGTCAAAAGCCCTTGCAGTCTGGTTCTTGGCCACTTGATTTTTCTTGTCCTCCATTTTCTGTTCCTCATATATCCTCTGCTCCTGTTACACCAAACTAGGTGGGATTTTGGACCTCTCCATGCTCTTCAGGCCCCTGTTACATGAAGCGCCATCTCTCTGATTACCCCTCCAGGCTCTTGCTGCTCTATTTCTATGTAAGCCTTGCCAGTATCTACTCACCATTGAAGGTCCAGCTCAAGCTTCCGCGCTTCTCAGCAATTCACTCAGTCTTCCCATCCATGCAACCTATCCAGTTAGTCATGCCCTCTCCCGGAACACCACGGTTTCTGCATGACTCTCTTTTGGGATTTATCACATGATATTGAAGTTTTCTCTGTTCATCCTTTTGTTCCTTGCTTTTGCAGTGTATAGATTTAGGTTCCCAGAGCTTCACATTCCACTTCTCACTAAGTAAGTGATGGTGGACACATACAACCCCCATCAAATGAATTTTCTGTTTAAAGGAGCTAAGAAGATGCACTTTATAGATTGTTATGAAGGTTAAACAAGATGAAGCACGGTGTCTGGAACATAGTCACAATTAAACAAGATTATCAGATAATATTGTCTATTAGCATATCAGTGTAGACAGGAATTGTCTTCTGGAAATATCTGGAACTGGGTATGTCATACGAAATGGCTTCCTTGGTGTTTTGGGCTTAAAGTAACAGATTTAGGGAAGTAGGCGCAAGTCCACTGTTACCACCAGTTGTTGAATGGAAACTTTCACTAAGGGAGAGGCATCATCCTGGAGAAAAGACTAGATATGAGCTTTGAGGGGGTGCTAGCCTGGAGCTGCTGGGGGTGGGCAGGGAGGATATGGCGTGCATGGAAAATGAACAGGTTGCTCCCAAGGAACCTCAAGTCAGGATGAACGCAAACTGGACAGAATCATTAAAAAATATTATATGGATATATTTTATGGATTTGAGTTAACCTATTGAATGGTCTCTATGAATCTAGCATGAAAGAAGTTCAAAGTATTGTTTTGGTCTTAGGTTATTCAACCCCATGCCGCTCGTTTCTTCCCCCAAGGAGGAGAGAAAGCTACTTTTATTTTGGCACCAGTATATAATCTCAGACACACACAATCCTGTCTGCTGTGATACAGACTCAATTCTCTTGGAGTTCAGTAAAAAGTGAGGTCAGCATGCATAGAGACCTGGGGAAAACAAACTGATTTAAGGTACTGAACTGGGAAATACTGTTCCATTTCCTTCTGAATGGAGTCCACAGTGGTGCTGGAAAGCCATCTGGAGAACTGTAGCCCCAGGAGTAATAGCATGCTGTAATGCATTTGATTAAAAAGAGGAAGGGGGAAAAAAAAAACGTGGGGTGTGTTATTCTCGTACTAGGATTGGAGAGCAGTCAGCCCATGAGTCGTGGTCCATGGAGATTTTGCCTGGATTACTTTAAAAGCACTTTTGCAGAGCCGGGCAAATGAAAGTCATGTGTTTATTCATCAAGGAGACCTTCTCTTGGGGATATTTTATTTGCAGTTCTATAAAGAGGCAAAACCTCCACATTTTTAATCTTCTGTGTGAGAACTTCTAGGCACTGGAAAAGCAGTGACAGGAAGAATGAGTTTGGATGGCTCAAAAATCCTGATAGAGTTTGGGAACTTGTCCAAACTCTTTGAACTTTCCAGCTGTGCCATATTGGATTCTGCATCTAGGGTAGCAAGTTCACTGACAGCTTCTCAGGCTATTTTGAGGTTTACATCAAGTGCTCTGTCAAGGCCCAGAGGAGCAATGGTAACACCGAGGCACTCAGTCTTGACTGTGGAGATGTCGAGATAGCCTTACATTTCTTCAGTGGGAGTTTGAGAGACATGCTGAGGTCATTTGTTTCATGCAGGGGAAACTTTTGGAGCAATCAAGAATGCCTTTGAGGGATTTCAGTGGTCATTTCCCAAGCTGTTAGCTCATTGCAAAGGGTCTCACCATGACATCACAGCACATGTGGAATAAAACCACTTCATTGTTTGGAGATTGCAGAAGGTTGTAGCTCCAACTAAAGAAGCCAGCACTACTTTGGGACTTTGGTTTGGACCATAGGAAACTGAGTTCAACCAAAGACAGTCAAGTTCAGCTCTTTGTGATTCTATGTACAGGCCTGGCGACCAGTCATGAAGTTTCAGGATACATGGTACATATTTTTAAATTTGCTGAGTCCAAACAGGGATGGAAAGAGGCTTTCATTTCTTGTCCTACTTAATTTTGTATGCCACTGGACACATAAAGGCAAATGTAATTGCTTCTGAGGTATAATTTAGGAGAGAAACATGTCCATTAGATATCTATTATTGAGTAACAGATCACTTCAGAATTTAATGGGTTAAAATGACAAGCAGCTATTATCTCATAGTTTCTCTGGGTGAGAATTCAGGAGTGGCTGAGTTGAGTGATTCCAGCTCAGGGTCTCTCTTGAGGCTGCAGTCACAATGTCAGCCAGAGCTGCAGTCATCTGAAGGCTTGACTAAGGCTGGGAGATCTACTGCCAAGATGGTGCTATGGTGGTATTGCAGGTGCTTGCCACCTGGGCCTCCCCATGGAGCTGCTTACATGCCCTCAGGATATGGCAACTGGTTTCCCCAGAGTGACCTGGGAAGAGAGGCAGCTGGCAGGAAGCCACAATGCCTTGGCCTAATTTTGGAAGTCAAAGACCTTTCTTCCACCATATTATCTTCAGTACAACTGAGACACTGAGTGCCACCCACTTTTAAGGAGACAAAAATCAATGTCCACCATTTGATGGGAAAAGTATCAAAGACTCTGTAGACTTATTTTAAAACCAGCACACCCTGAGCCTCAGAAGTCACTGAGCTTCAGTTTACTGATTTTTGAAGTGATAGCCAAAATATTTACTACACAATGCTATTGATGTGATTAGAAATTATGTTCCTCTATTACTTTGAATGGCCCCAGTCAAATAAAGAGTAGATATGGTAATGACTGTATAGAGCTTCTCCATCTTTGGCTGCATAGAATATAATCAATCTGATTTCGGTGTTGACCATCTGGTGATTTCCATGTGTAGAGTCTTCTCTTGTGTTGTTGGAAGAAGGTGTTTGCTATGACCAATGCATTTTCTTGGCCAAACTCTATTATTAGTCTTTGCCCTGCTTCATTCTGCATTCCAAGGCCAAATTTGCCTGTTACCCTAGGTGTTTCTTGACTTCCTATTTTAGCATTCCAGTCCACTATAATGAAAAGGACATCTTTTTGGGGTGTTAGTTCTAAAAGATCTTGTAGGTCTTCATAAAACCGTTCAACTTCAGCTTCTTCAGCATTACTGGTTGGGGCATAGACTTGGATTACTGTGATATTGAATTGTTTGCCTTGGAAATGAACAGAGATCATTCTGTCGTTTATGAGATTGCTTCGAAGTACTGCATTTCGGACTCTTTTGTTGACCATGATGGCTACTCTATTTCTTCTGAGGGATTCCTGCCCGCAGTAGTAGATATAATGGTCATCTGAGTTAAATTCACCCATTCCAGTCCATTTTAGTTCGCTGATTCCTAGAATGTCGACGGTCACCCTTTCCATCTCTTGTCTGACCACTCCCAATTTGCCTTGATTCATGGACCTGACATTCCAGGTTCCTATGCAATATTGCTCTTTAGAGCATTGGATCTTGCTTCTATCACCAGTCACATGCACAACTGGGTATTGTTTTTCCTTTGGCTCCATCCCTTCATTATTTCTGGAGTTATTTCTCCACTGATCTCCAGTAGCATATTGGGCACCTA